>JBAMBO010000221.1:0-121121 GCA_037044535.1 Lordiphosa magnipectinata | reverse complement strand
AATCGGATGAATATATAGTGTAGCTGCCGTATAAAACAAGAAAAATAATGTTCTACGAAAAACATTTTAAACCTTAATTTATTTGAATTATGCAAGCTGTAGAGGTATATAAACTTCGGTCAGTCTAGAACTCAGAAAATGGTCTTAAATAGTTCCACGTCTTAGCCGGCATTTATGAACTCCGGAAATTCCCAAGGCAGCCATCTTGGATACATAAGCCAACAAAGGATTACAAGCTTTTGTGTATAAGCCAGCTCCTGCATGTAGAAGGCAGCAAAAAGACCGTCAATTGGTTCGAATGATCCCTAATCGTCAACATGCCTTAATATTAGTTGACGATCAACTTAATAATAAGCTGTGAAAGCAACGGACTTCTCGAAATACTCGACTGCTAGGGCAAAATTTCGAGCCCAAAATCGTATTTGCTATAAGTACAGAGTAACTTTTGTAACGATCGTTAGAGCTTCTACCAATTCGTGAATACCAAACCTCGTTCCAATGCCTTACCTTCTTCTCTTTACTTCAAACATGAAAATGCCTCGTCTGACATTGACATTGCAAATCTCTTCGCAAAATTCTTTCAATCAACTTACTCGTAGTCCGATGCCAGCAATGGCTATTCTTATCCTATTTTGTGCATATAATTTCATATATTGCCCTTCGATTTCTTTAGTCCTAAATGGTTTACTTTCGTTTCAAGTCCAGATAATGTGACATCGTGCATCTTAAAACAATGCGCAGCATCGCTTGCCTATCCTATCCAAATTTTGTATTCCAAATCACTGGAGCAGTCTAGGTTTCCAACTCCATGGAAAGAATCTTTCATTATTCCCTTACATAAAAAGGGTTCTCGTTCTGACATTTCAAACTACAGGGGCATTGCAAAACTCTCTGCAATACCTAAAATCTTTGAACAAATTATATCATCTCAGTTACAGCATTCATGTTCTCCTTTTATATCGCCAAACCAGCATGGATTCGTTAAAAACAGATCCATTACTACAAACACACTGGAATTTACTTCAGTGATTCATGGTTTCACTCAAGGTAAACAAACAGATGTTATCTTTACTGATTTTAGTAAGGCTTTCGACAGTATCTCTCATTGTCTTCTGATTTTGAAATTGTGTCTGCTGGGATTTCCACTGGGGCTTCTTAATTGGATCAAATCTTATCTCCAGTCTAGAACTCAAAAAGTAGTCTTTAATAGTAGCACTTCTTATCCGGTATTTGTGACCTCTGGAGTTCCCCAGGGTCGCCATCTTTGACCTCTTCTCTTCGTGTTATTTATTAATGACCTGCCTAGTGCACTGATGTACGCAGATGACTTAAAGATTTGCCTGAGCCACAGCACGCCCAACGATTCTGCTTTGCTTCAGGTTGATTTAAATTCCATATTTATGTGGTGCTCTTACAAATTGTTGAATTTGAACAGGGACAAGTTGAAGTCTACGACGTTTTATCATAGAACTCCTCTTTTGATGAACTATTTATTGAATTCTTATCAGCTCAAACAAGTTGAATCTGTCCATCATCTGGGTATTACCCTTGACCATAAACTATATTTTGGCACTCACATTGAACTTTCTGAGAATAAAGTCATGTGTTTGTTAGGTTTTATTAAAAGTTGGTCTAAAGATTATGATCCCTATATACGACTAAGCTCTTGAATACAGGGCAAGTGGGGCCCATTTTGGAGTTTGGAAACCTCAATTACGAACCTTTTGAAAAAGCATCGAATCTGTCCAGAAGCAGTTCCTTTTGTTTGTTTTTCGGTTGGGACCCACAATTAAGACTTCCTCCTTATATAGCCAGACTTAAGCTTTTAGACTTACCTTTACTTGAGTGTGATAAGGATTTGTGATAGAAAATGTGATATTAGGTTAGGTAATTTATTAAATTTTTGTTGGGGATAAATGTTTACTTGTTCAGTTCACGTTTTGTTTTGTAGTTGATATCCCATTTTTGTCCCGTCTGGTTGTCCAACTTAGCTTTAGTGGGATGAGAGTGGCCCATGGGAGGACGTACTCACCATCCGATGCATTCTCGATGACTGACATTGGGGTATTAAAAATGGAGAGGATTGGCGATCAAGATTGGATGTTTAGAGCCCTTGGCTTGCAGTCGTCAGTCCATACTGATGATTAGACCAGTTGATGTGCTCTAGCAGTTTGTCCTGATTGTTCTTTGTATGTCCTCGTTAGTGAACTGTTAGGGGCCGCGCACACTGGCAGCTGAAAGATGAACTGACGGCAGAACTTTAAGTCGAGCTTTAAGCTTTCGAAAAACAAACACACTACATGCATGCAAGTGCGCACACTATGCGCTTAATTCAGAGATGGGCGCGACGCGACGTTCCAATGCACACGAGGCAGCGTGTGCATAGGACCTCTGCCGCGGCCGACTGCACAATATCACACGTACGCTATAAGCATTGAAAGCTATTTATAGAACACGAATGCGGCGCCCGCAAATTGTGCTTGTATGCGTGTGAAAAGTGTGACGATATGTGTGCATGCCCATCTCTGGCTTAATTCAACATCTCAGTTCAGCCGTAAGTTCTGCTTTGTTTGAATGAACAAGCATGCTTGTTTATTTCAGCTCGCTGATGTTTTTAGTAATGACGGCAGTTACACAGCAGTCATGGACTACGAAACATTATTAAGTGAATTTGCATTAAAAACTAAAACTATTTCAATAGATGTCAAAAAGTGTCAATGCTACAAGTATATGCTCTTATCACACAATAACGTTCAGAATTAAGAAGCTCACATACATACTTATGTACATAGATGCGAATGAATAAGACTTTCCTCCATCTGAATGCGATCTCACATTTTATTTAAAATATTGTCGCGTATTGTAAATATAAGTGTCCATATCCATTTTGGCGTATTCATAAAAGTTCTTTGGATACTTTCGTAATTGACCATATAAATTATGAAATTCACCCAATGTCTCTCTGTAACAATAGTAACAACAGTAATAATCTCGTGAACTCATATTCTTTTTTTCATTTGCTTAAATTTTCTCTGCACTTTTAAATTTTCCGCAATTAAAAAATTTCCCAATCGAGGCGACACCATGTTGCTAGCAAGAATAAAATGAATAAGCAAAGCTTAGGTCAGCAACATGTGTGCGCACCTTCAAAATTATAGGTGTGCTGAATCAAATTCTGTTGTCAGCAAGGCTTTCGGTTCTGCAATCAGTTTATCTTTCAGCTACATGTGTGCGCGGCCCCTTAGTGTAGCGTCATCTGAGGAAGTGTTGGTGATTAGCAACGTAGTTAGGAGCGGCGGTTCGGTCCTGCTTGGCAAATCCTTCTCTCCTTTAATGTCGAACGAAGTATTGTCTGTGAATAGATTGAGTTTTTTGATGAGTTTTGGTGCTTATGGGTTTCGGAGTTAAGTTTTTGAGGTTTACGATTTTTGTAGTTTTTTTTTGTTATTTATTAGATATGTTTTAGATATATTTATATAGTTTAGTTTTTGCTTTATGGTTAAATAGGTTAGATGTTATTGTAAGGTTTTTGCTATTTTTTAGGGAAGTTTTGCGTAGATTTGTTAATTTTGTTATTTATTTACTAATGTACATATGTAAATACGTAGTCATGTCGCAGGAGCAGAGTCAGATGTGGGCGACGGCAGGGCAAGCACTTAGACAGGGAGTTGAGCAGCAAAGCCATAAGGGGGAGCGCCAGCCCATGGTGTATGGATCTGTAGAAGCCTCAGCCATTAATGCTGTCATTGCACAGGCATATGAGACATACAGGAAATCGCGGCAGCTTGACCTGAGAGACGCTTTACGAGAAGAGGTCAAAAACGGTTTCATTGAGTTTTTGAAGCTAGTCAACGATGTCTTCAGGCCTTTGCAAGCCCTGTCACCCGTTCACAACGGAAAAGTTGATGGCAAACCTCTTGTCCAGTCAAGCACAGAGGATTCGCGCAAAACCGGTGCTCGGAGCTAAATCAGGCAACACCAGAGAGTTATTACTCTGACTCAGTTATGCATCCAGAGTCAAGCGATCGATCCATGGGAGGAGTTCATCAAGGGTGCAAGCTATACAAGGCCACAGACACATCCGTTTCGTGATCTGGCAGCGTGCAGGCAACGCAAATCGGATATTAAGCAGGGTTCCAAGGGCGATAGCAGGCGCTGGATGAAATCGACAAACGGGTTGGAGTGGTGCGTCAACAATCGCTGCATGACGGGGAGAGAAGGAGAAATTGCCATAGGCTGGAGTGAGCCCACCGTCTGGCTTCTACGTTAGGGCAGCTGATAAAGCCAAATCGCTGCATGGAGGGGTGGGAGCGTTGCCGTTAGGAACAGCTAAGTATCCCGCCCTGAATGCCGAAGCTAGCCGGTGTCAGCCCGAAAGCAGTGTCCGTAACATGAGCATAGATCACATAGCACATAATAACATACCTGTCTCTATCTCTGACACTCTGTGATGCATGGCTTCGGCAAGCATTCGGTGTGAATTGCCGACGGACTTCGACCTCCAGTGGCTATGGCTGGACGATCCTGACATAGACGTTCTATGTTGGGTATAATATTTCTGCACAAGCTTATAAAGGGTACCTACTCAGGTGTGTCGGACCTGTTGTATGTGTGGCTGCTGGTGCGGGAGGTTGTGGGTTCGATTCCGCCTCCAACCATCTAATAGAAAAAGTTTTTTCTTTCTTTAGAAAAAAGCTTTTACACACCCGATCACCTTCACCAGCTACTGGCGCCAGCTGTGAAGTAACTAGCCATGAAAAAGCAAAAAATTCTCTAACTATTGCCGTTCGGATTCGGCGTTTAACTGTAGGTCCCTTTCTCTTGTGCGAAATATTATAAGCACACACGCCAATAGATTGAGAGAAGCTTGGCCCTGGCCCTCTTGGAGGTGCTGTTTGAGCCAATTTTACTTTACTTACTCAGGTGTGTGCATTCTAGGATATTGAATCTCTAAGGCGAAAACAGAGTCAACTGAACAAGTATCCGGACAAACAACCTTTTGCTTATTATCAAATATTGGTCAGCAAAAAGGAGGCCACAATTGAGCTAAATTTGCAATGCTTTTGTCAGCAAATAGTTAAAATAGGGGGAATCTGTGCTAACTGTAACTTAAAATGAAAGAACTCAATAATTAATTGGACCCATGAATTCAATGGTTGGGCAACATTTAATTCAAAAATTATTTTACATCTTCTTTCATATTAAGGTAATTGGAATTTTCATAAACAAAAAAAATAGGAAACAAAATGTGATTGAACAATTCTCACTACTGAATCCTCTAAATATGCTTAAACACTTCTCTCTACTTAATCCTCGAAATGTGCTTGAACACATTCTCTCTACTGAATCCGCGACTGAGATGTCACCGTGGCAGTTGGCGCACTGCGTGGCTTCCAGTCCAATTTTTCCAGATCGATGGTCAATTTGGGTTGTTTGAATTGCGGCAACTGCAGATGATCGTTTATTGTTTTGGCCGTCACACAGATCACATTCTGTCCCTTCCAGTATTTGATCATCTTCATCGATTGCAGCGTATAAATTATATCGTCATGTGTAATGCCGCTCATCTCGCTCAGCTCTTTGACGCTGGTCTGCTCCGGTGAGCAGCGACCCTTCATTAGCTCTAGCAGCGTGTAGGCCCAATAACTGCGATAGCTGAGACGTCCCAGATCGGACAGCGGCTTCTCGGGACTGCCGATGACACCCTCCTTGCGAGACAGCTCATAGCTGAAGGCGATGAGCAGTTTGCCAAAGCCCTTCCGCTGATGCGGCGGCAACACCAGAATGCAGGCCACATTGTTGTTGTCCAGGGATTTCTTCTCCTTGGAGAAATAGCCCACAATGTGACTGGCCTCCTTGTCTGTCTCGCAGAGCACATAGAAAAAGAAGGGATCCATGTCAAAGTACAGCACCTTGTGATCGAGAAACAGCTTGGCCATCAGGCACAGTAGCTGGCAATAGAGCGGCTCAGTCTGGCCATTCACCTCGTAAATGGAGATGTTGCCCTTGCGGTAGATTTCCCTGCCGGGTGGACGCCTGCGCTGGCACTCAAACTGGTGGAAGCTGTAGCTCTTCTTCAGTCTCATGTACTTCAGGCAGTACTCGCAGACGTACAGCGTCCGCGCCTTGCCGTACTCGCCCGGAAAGGGACTGAAGTACCAGGTGTCGATCTCATAGTTGCCAAACTGCAGCTTATCGATGTATTTAATCTTGGTGATGGACTCGTGCTCCTTCTCCAGGGCCGCCTGCGACGCGGTCAGCTCGGCGTGACTCTTTTGCACATGATTGATTTCGTCGTAGCGACGCTTCTGGTAGCGCGTCATCTTGCGGTCGCTGTAGTCATAGCGATTATTCTCGCAGGCGGACAGATAGTAATCCTTGGGGCCCTGACGTTTGGGCCGATCCACTGCAGCTGTGACCGTGGCTGGAGCTGCCGCCTGCTGTGATTGTTGACTGGTGCTGGGCTGGTCGCTGGGCGGCAGTACGGTGATGCCACCCAAATCATCCGCATTGTCCGAGATGCGATGACGCTCCACCCAGCCGTCCAGGCGTCGATTGAGACCCACAAAGTGCACATAATATTCATTGGGTGTGGTTGAGTTCTCGGTGCAGCGCGATTGTAGCACCTGGCCGGCATGGACAGTGCCGTCGTTGCGCCGTATATAGTATATCTTCTCAGGATTCTCGGTAATGTCTATCTTTTGCAGCAACGGATCAGCGGGGATCGATGTGGTGGCCGTTTCTGCGGAGGTACTGTCCTGTTCCATAAGAATGACCATATCGTCATCCTCGTCATCGTCATCATCGTCGCCGGCGCTGGAGCTGTCGTTGCTGCTGTCTTCCGAAATGCTTTCAATATCCTCGTTAAGCTGGTTCCGCGTTGTGGTGGGAGGCGGCAGAGGTATTTGCGGTGGTGGTGGAGGCATATGCCTCTGGCGTGGATCCCTGGGCGCCATGCGAGGCGGCATTTGCTGCTGCCGCAGGTGAGTTTCGCGCTCCTGTTGCTCATAGTGAGCCCGCATAAATGAGGGCACAATCACACCCACCTCCTCCTGGCCATCATCAGTGGGCGAGGCTGGCGTCTCGGGTACTTCGGCTTCCGTTTCTAACTCCTCAGGCAGTGACTCTGGTTCTTGCAGAGGCTGCTCTTGTTCCTGCTGCACAGCCACCTCTTCGGTGGGCGGACTCGGTTCACTAAAGTCATCACTGTTCCCCACATCGCCCATTGCCACCACCGTGTTGGGTGAGCGCTCGTCCGCGGTGCCACCCTCATCGGAGCCATCGTCATCATCGGAACGTGAACTTGAATCCGAACTAGATGAGGTCGAGCTGCCACTGGGGCTACTATCCTCCTCCGACACTGGACTGCTGTCCTCGCAGAGTCGTCCCCGCTTTCGGGGTGGTTCACAAACATCTGGATCGACCTCCACAGGTCGCATTTCCATGGATTGATCTATTTCTGTGCTATCCGACTGATCTGTGGAACCGCTTATATCCAAGCTGGCATTCAATTCTGCCGCCGCATCCTCAACCGGTGTACGCGGTGGTCCGCTTGTACCCTCATCCTGCTCATCTCGCGAGTGCTCCAAGTCCTCCTCGGACATGTTTTACGGTTCTTGGGGGTGATTGTGTGGCTAGATTGAACAATTCTTCTTTTTTACACGAATTTGTTAAAAATATGACGCTTCCCGATGCTTCTATAAATCAAATGTGTGGCAACGCTGGAACAATGTGCGTAACCCTTAGCACTGGTACCGAACAAGTTCAATGATGATTTTGATTTAATTAAATTACACCTTTCCAAATGTGTTTAGAACGAGAAAGCAAAGCTAATTTCGTCTGTGCCGAAGTTGTAATGCCAACATTACTCGCGTAATTCGCGAGATACCCTTTGCAATGCTGGAAAGAGTGATCCAAAATTGGACCATTTACGTTCACATTTGAATGAAATCATCTTTAAAATGTAAATGTCAGAGATAGTTCTTTCAGCCCATAATAACGATTCCACCATCCAATTCCATTTTTGTGTTTTATTTGTAATTTAAAAAAACTAAATGAATGACCCTTATATTTGGGTTTTGTTTGAGTTCAACGATCGATTAGTTCTTTAAAGTTCTTAAATGAACTAGTTTGCAACTTTAAGATGTGGCAACGCCGCACCAGTGCACAACACTTCTTCTCAGCTGATTCTTAACGTAATTTATTTATTTCCGATCAAATTAATGTACAAAATAAAAATGAACAAATGGTTAACCCACCCCCACCGCAGTCCCATACTATGGACACAGTTGAAGGTAAAACTAAGCTCATCTGTCACAAATGATTAATTTAGTTAATTGCAGTGCGGCTATGTAACGGCACCACCTACAAAACAGCCAAAGCCAACTAAGGTGGTCGGTCTGGCCCAACCGCCGGATGCCAAATCGGTGAACTGTGACTATATCGGACCGCCCGACACGCTCTCCAATCTGCGTCCATATGTGCGACACTATAATGACACAGAAACGGAATGGGCCAGAAAGTTGCGTTTAAAGCGCATGGAAGTGGAGGCCTGGAATATGGATTTCTGGACCAAGCACAATAAACGTTTCTATGAGGTGCGAGTTTTTTTTTTCCTTCTCTCTCTATCACAATATGATGTCATCTCTTTCTCTTTCACAGGAAAAAAATGATTTCATACGACTGCACAGGATCCATGGCACAGATGATATATCCGCTGATCGTATGAGCGTTTTCTATAAAGCATTTTTAGATAAAAATCGGCGTATACATTTAATGTACAATTTGTCGTGGTATTTGAAAAACTTTGATATACTTACTTTAGCATTTCTGGTGAACTTCCAGAAGCTAGTCCATAGACGCAGGCGTAATGACAAAAATAACAACAACGACAGCTCGTAACGTAATTTTTCGTTTACAGTTATTCAAAATACACATACATACATACACTCAACAAGTACAGTACAAACATACGTGATTTCATATTTCTACATTGTAATTGTACTACATATACACATTTACATACATACATAAATATTTAGATAAATTAATTTGAATTGTTAAAGTTTTAGTTTCAACGTACGAGAAAATAAAAATCGCAAATGGTCAAAGCCAACTTCGTTCATGCCGAAGTCTTAATACACTAGCAAAATACTTGTTTTAACAACATTTTCTGACCAACAACCTTTTTTTTCGGTTCACCAAAGGTTTGGTAAAGATCTAATAAACGATAGTCGAGTTATGAGCAAAAGAAAGTTCGCTATGGTAGCGTTGCTTGCTTGGGATGATGCACCCTCTTAAGGTTCGAAAACTGTAGTTTGAATCCCGATTTGATTAAAAGTCAGTGTGTCGAAGCAGTATAAGGCAAGTTCTAAGAGATCCAAAATGTTCATTGTCGGTTACATTGGTCGAAATTTGTTGGGGTTATTGACAGACCACTCGTAAATTGGCCCGGAAAAGGTACTTTAAGGGCCGATATTTGGAAAAATCGGGTAATAGAAGTACAATACATATTTGAAGAAATCCATAACATCAATTTACATTAACAAAATTTGTCAAAGTTTATCGATAGAGTTAGGTCAAATGCTCCTATATTGTACTTTTTAGGTACTTGAAGACCCGATTTAAACCTTAATCCATAACGTTCATTTTTCTTAGCTATAAGCTAAAATAGTGTTCAGAGTGTTTTTTTGGGTTGGTTGGTACGCCATCTTAACGTACCGATTTTAGAAAAAGTAGGCTTTAAGAAGATTAAGTCTGGTCCAAAACGTACGTTTTCAATGTTGACAGTTCTCTAATTTGGAAACTTAATGAGACTATACGATAAAGATTCCAAACATTGTTTCTTTCCTTGCAAATTGTCCAGAAGTTTGTAACGCATAGAAGGAAGCATCTCCGACCATATAAAGTATATATATTCTTGATCAGCATGAAAAGCTGATTGGATTAAGCCATATCCGTCTGTTTCTATGCAATCTCCGAAGAATTTTAATAAAAGTTGATTTTTATGCTATTTGGTTTTACAACGTACACTTTTTTTGGCACCTCACGCGTGATTCGCAACATGTGGCAGCGCCAAAAATGCTCAGTAAAGTTTGCCATTTCACCAGGAATAGACGAACAAACGAACAGCGCTTGCTAATCATTGAATTTTATTATCAACAAACGGAATTGCCAAATTTGGTCTGAAGAGCAGCCAGAGGCAGTCCAAGAGCTGCCAATGCACACTGAAAATGCACATCATTGGACGATATTTTTTCAAAAATAATGAAAATCGCAATGGGGCAAAGTACTGTGCGATGATTACATACTATTTTTGTTCAAAATGAAATAATTGGACCTGGTTGACATGTGGTTTCAGGCATGACCAAAAGCAGCATGCGGCAGATAATAAGGGTCCAATAAGGGTATTGTTGTTGGTCAGTTTGCTTGCGCGCGCAAATACCAATCAAAGAAGAGAACAAAACCGGTTTTTGTTCTACGCGACGCATACATTCGAAATCGTTTGCACGTGTGTCGTTTTGTATACCTCGCGCCCTGCATGTATACGATCATTGATTTCCTATCTTCGGTGCAATTACAAAAACAAACCGTATCCAAAGAGCATACGGCTGGGCATGTCTGTTCTAGAGATATTTAGTAATCAAAATAATTGATCGATTTGCAAAAGAACTGATAAAGATCGGATGAACGATACTCAAGTTATGACCAAACGAAAGTTACTTCGCCCGCTCTGGCAGTAGTGGCGTCATCTATTGGTCAGTGTTGAAAATCCTTCATTGTTCAATGCAAGTAGTGGCGCCATCTATTGTTCAGCAGCGCTGCTTTCAGCTGCTACTCAAGGTACACGGTGTATTACAGTCGGGCTTGACCGATTTTCTTACTTTTTTTTTTGATTTTAAAAAACAAACGCTAAGAAAATTCCCTTTTACAAACATTATGATGGATCCCGAATTTTTGGGAATGAAATGTATCTAAGTATTCATATTCTTTGCCAAAAACTTAACAGTGTTGTCAACATTGTTCCAGTTTATCATGTATAGATTGTTATATTCAACTTTTTTGCTGCAGAATGCTGCACACAACTAAAAACGACAAACTGTTCACAAAAGTGTATAGATTAATGTGTAATTAATGCTATCTGCCCGTTTTTGCCCCTTATCGAAAAAAATTCAACTTAATATTGCTTTAAAAGCAAATACAAATTGGGATTTGAGGGCAGATTTGATAATGCCATAGTTCCTTCAGCAGCATCATCCGGTTTTTTGAAAGAAGATGAATAAAACCAAATTATATATTTGAGTTACCGATATAATGTCTTCTGTGTTCTACCAAAGACCCTAGAACACAGTTCTAATGTCTTTGGTTTTATTAAGTAATAGAAAAACTTTAAATTCAAGACCTTTTTTTCAAAAAGCTATATTGAACCGATTTTATCGAGAATATATATAAGGAGAAAGCAAAGCTAACTTCGTCTGTGTCTAAGTTTTAATACAATTGAAAAAGCTCGCTTCAACGGTTATCGAATTCGAGCAAATTTCGCAGATCAGTTTTAAAACATACAAATTAAATAATGACCGAGTTTAGGAGCGCTAACCTTATGAAACAAAAAAACTCACTAAAGCCCATATTCCGACCAATCCTTTCTATGGCAGCTACAAGAAGTAGACATCCGATACGGGCGGTTCCGATATATTAGCAGCCTGCAGACAAAAGAAATTTCAGCTCTATAGCTTAAAAACTGAGGGACTTAGTTCGCGTAGAAACAGACAGACGGACGGACAAAGCTCAATCAACTCAGCTCGTCATGCTGATCAAGAATATACAGCCATGCTCCCATTTTCGCTTTCGCAAAAATTGTGCGATTTTGAGTCCAAATTTGTTCGCAAAACCGTTTTTAAATTGCAAAAGTTTTGCGAAAGTGAAAATGGAAGCATGGCTGATTTATATGTATACTTTATGTGGTCGGAGATTCCTTCTATGCGTTGCAAACTTCTGGGCAAAATTATAATACACTTTTCAAGTGTATAAAAATAGTGAAAAGCTAACTTCGACTCGGTCGAAGTTTATATACCCTTGCAGATTGTATGGTTTATATAAATAAAGACTTTAAATGATTTTCATTTCAAAATTTAATTTTAGCGTCGATCAATATCGAAAAAGCTGAGCTATTTCCCAAACTCAGCAATAGAGGCCGCCACTACTTAGACCATTTTCTTGTCAGTTTGCTATATGGCAGCTATTCGATATATTTATCCAATTTTCATCAAACTCCCCAAAATTATGTGGAAACCGATAATATTCATGACTGGAAAGTATAAAGACGCTATCATTGAAAACAAAAAAGTTTTTCTCACTAGAAGTACTTTTTCGACCGATCGTTTCTATGACAGCTATATGCTATAGTTATCCGATTTTTATCAAACATGGCAGAATTATGTGTAAGCATATAACATTGACCAATAACAAGTTTCGGAGCGACAACATTGAAAACCAAAAATTTTCTTTTACTAAAACCTTTTTTTTAGATCTAACTTTTCTATGGCAGCTATACTACTAATACAACTAGAACTTATAAATGAGAAGTTTGGGTACGTTTGCATTGAAAACAAAACAGTTTTTCTCACTAAAACTAGTTTTTCGACCTATCGTTCCTATAACAGCTATATGCTACAGTCGTCCGATCCGGCCGGTTCTGACAAACGTACAGAGTATTTGTACCAAAAGACGTGCAAAGTTTAGTTAAGATAGCTTTAAAACTGACGGAGGAGATAGCATAGAAACAGACGGACGGACAAACGGACATGGCTATATCAACTCATCTCGTCTTGCTGATCAAGAATAAATATACTTTATGTGGTCGGAGATGCTTCCTTCTATGCGTTACAAACATCTGGACAATTTTAATATACCCTCTACAAGGGTATAAAAATATTCTTTTGAACTCCGAATATACCCATGTGCTCTACAAATCGCTTTCGACCCCAAAACGACCAAAATCGTATGGGAATTGGGTTGGAAGCGATTTGTAGAACAAAATAGAAATTCGCTATTTTACAGCGCTTAAGCTTAAAAAAGTGCAAGCACTAAAAATGTGCTAGTATGGGAGGTTAGAGTGGGCGTGGTCCGATCAGTCTAAAATTTTTTCCGAAATTAGGATTTGGTCTAAGCATTATCTGTGCCAAATTCGAATCCGAAATCTCAATATGAGCATTTCCACAGAAATGTCAACCGCAGCCAAAAATTTAAAAGTGGTTAAAAACACTATGTTTTATCAAATTTTCATGAGGAAGCAGTCAAATTGAACTAACAAAAGCCAATCTTACATTTATACATAACCCATTTCGAAATATTCGGATTTACGGCTGCGATAGCTCAATTTTTCTAATTTGGACATTAATATTGCACTTTTTATACCCTTGCAAAGGGTATTATAATTTTGCCCTGAAGTTTGCAACGCATAGAAATATTCATTTCCGACCCCATAAACTATATATATTCTTGATCAGGGCGACGAGCTGAGTCGATTCCGGCTGTCTGTCCGTCTGTCTGCCCGTCTGTCTGTCTGTTTCTACGCAAACTAGCCTCTCAGTTTTAAAGCTATCGAACTGAAATTTTGCACAGAGTCTTCTTTTTACTGCACGCTGCTACTATGTCGGAACCGACCGGATCGGATGACTATATCTTATAGCTGCCATAGGAACCATCGGTCATAAAATGGGTCTTAGTGAGAAAAACTTGTTTGTTTTCCAAGTTAACGTCCTCAAACTCGGCCATTATTAATATTATATGCTTTCAAACAGATTTGCAAATTTTGGTCAAAATCGGATGACCATATCTTATAGCTGCCATAGGACCGATCGGGCGGAAAATGGGTCTTAGTGAAAAAAACTTTTTTGTTTTCAGGTAAATCTTTCTTAAAGTCGGTGATTCTTAATATGAAACGCTTTCAAACTAATTTAAAAAAGTTGATCGACATTGGGTGACTATATCTTATGGTTGCCATAGGACCGATCGGTCGGAAAATGAGTCTTTGTGAGAAAAACTTTTCTGTTTAAGTTGTATCTTTTTTAAACTCGGCGATTGTTAATTGGATATGTTTTCAAAAAGATTCCGCGAAATTTGGTTTGGTTTGTTTATCTGTCGGAAAATGGGTTGTAGTTAAAATTTTTTTTGATTTTTATGTAAGCGTTCTTAAACTCTGACATCTCAAAAACGGCATTTGCAAGGGTATAAAAACTTCGGCACAGACGAAGTTATCTTGGCCTTCTCGTTTTTTGATAAAAGTGACTTAAAATGTTTCTAAGAGTACGAATGGTCAAAAAAGAATGCACAAGAAACCATGAGAAACTATGTGATTGCAATAAACTTTAAGTTTTTTCTTCGCATTATAATGGAAACCACATAACAAGTATGATGGAACAAAATGTCGCATGCGACATATCCTATTCAAATGCAGTTTCCGCTGAAATCAGTGTTTGAACTGTTGAATTGTTCGCCTTAAAATCGACTTCTGTTTTTGTCGCATGCGATCTTGATATCTTGAAAACGAACAATTGCCCAACAATCAACTTTAGCACTAATTTTAGTGCTAATCAAGAGCTATAAGTTTCTGCTTTTGTCAAAATAAAAAAATTAGTTTTGGCATATGTTTTTCTTCACTTTGAATGCGTACGAATGTCACATTCGAGAAATGCCCATATGTGGACTTTATGCCGCATTTCTGACCACTTTGCGTTGGTAAATTTAGCTTTGAACCGTAGATCTCTTCATAAATATAAACTTTGCACAAAATAGTAGCTCTTTAGCTGACAGACGGACGGAATGGCAATGCTCAATTATTCAAATTGTTTTGACATTCTTCTGGTTCCTGTTGTTTTGGTTAATATAATTCATTCTACAGTTGTTACATACTTGCAAAGTGTATCGCAAAAACAAAAAAAAAAAAACAAACAAAAAACTAATTTTTTGCATATGTGAATTATTATAAAGTTTTGTTGTTGCTGCATAAAACTGACTTAAAAACTAATGGGATGAAAAATACATTTGATTGGTTAATACATAGTTAATAATAATGGTACAATAGAATATGTATATAATAATAATGTGTGCTTAACGACTATCAAAAAAAGTGTAGAATTATTTAAAAAATGTGTGTGTGTGTGTGTTTTGTTTAAAAAATTATTACATTACACCTGTCTGTGTGTGTGGTCTGCATTTAAAAGGGGATGGGAAAGAACAAAGGCACACGCACACCGAGAGAAGCTACTCAGGTGTGCCCACGAATGAGAATTGTCAAGGAGAGGGTAGGGGGTAGGGTTAGGGGGTTAAGTTTGTTATGTACATACATACATATTGTCTCCATATCTCTTTCCATATGTAAAAAAATTTAAACTACAAAAAACACTTTTGGCTTATAAGCAATAGGATAAAAAATTAGCTACAATTGGTTGGTTGGGTATTTTTTTTGTGTTTTTCTTCTTTTTTTTTTTGGGTTGGTTGGCGCATTCGTGGGCACCACAACACCTTTAACATAGCTTACAAAAGTACAATTATATATATATATATATATAGCTATATATATATACGTTGTATGTACACATGCTGGGCGCTTACAGTATAAATATTTTTTTTTTTGTTATGCAAAGGGCGCTTTGTTTGTGTTGATCAAGTATTAACAAATTTCTTTTCACTGGGAGGGGTACGGGATTCTAGGGTGTCTAGTTCATCCATTTGCGGCAATTGGGTGCACCACAGGCACATGGTATCTTGTGTGATTCATCCTCTATATCAAATTTATAATCATACGAGAGCTAGAACAAAATTCAAATTACATTTTTGGTTTGGGTGTCGGTGAAATTGAGTTGTGCTCACCTCTTCCCCCCGATAGATTTTGCGCTTGGCAAAGATAATGATACGCACATCGCGATCCACTTCGACAATTTCGGTAACACAATTGGGATTGCACGAGTGATTAATGTAACGGGCCAGACCACCACTCAGAGTGGCATCCACCACGCGATCCTCATCCAGGCGAAACATGTAAATGCCACGATTCTGTAAAGTAGACCAAATGTAAGTTCGTTCGCTTTAATGAAGAAGGAGCTAC
Organism: Lordiphosa magnipectinata; assembly: GCA_037044535.1. Taxonomy (NCBI): domain Eukaryota; kingdom Metazoa; phylum Arthropoda; class Insecta; order Diptera; family Drosophilidae; genus Lordiphosa; species Lordiphosa magnipectinata. The sequence continues at coordinate 105,013 of JBAMBO010000221.1, read as the reverse complement.
CACTTACCTTTGATTCGTACTGCTTCTCACGTATCTCCGACACCTCCGTACGGATGACCTCGCCAATGTACTCAATGATCATTGTATGTTTCTCAATATCCCTGGCAGCATACAAGCCCAATCCTTGAATCTTTGACCTGCAATCACAATGGAAATCCCCCTTAGTACTTTACTTTTGGCCCCGTGCTTCTCCTGACTCACCTCGCCAGATACACGTTATTGCGCCATTCCTGCTTCATTTTCTTGTACTGTGAACTCTTGGAGTGCACAAACTGTTTGCTATAGGGACAGGCCACCTCACCGGCTATGGCTGCCGAATTGGCCATCCGTTGGGTGCTGCAACTACCGGCAGTGCGTTGGGTATGGGGTTTGCGCCAAACCAGCAGCTGACGCTGTTTGGGTTCAGTGCGAGCGGCACCCGAGGGATTAATGGCCAAGGGGAATTCGAGTAAGGGATTGCGTCCGTATTTGAAGCGATAGTCGGTGAGCGTCTCAATGCCAGGCAAACTCTCCAAAATCCTTACAATGGCCGGCTCTGTGAGTCCGAACAAATCCTCGCCGCTGATATGTTGCGGGAAGAGCTGCAGCCACTTGTGCACCTTGCGCAGACGTGTGATGGGCTGTAGTATCTGTTGCCAGACGGCCGAGGGTGAACTGTCGCGGAATTCGCGATCCGGTTCCTTGTCGCTGGCATCCTGCACCAGGATGCGGAACTCGGGCCGGCAGCCGGCCTCGGCTATGCTGCAGATGTAGCGACAGCGTCGATTCGGACGCCGCACGCACCAATAATAGCGACTCTGAAGGAAGGAGGCACCGAATTAGTAAGCTTGCCGCGGCATTGTATTTCCCAACGCCAGCGCTACTTACCACCTTGTAACCAATGGGATAAATGTAGTGCGGTGTATGGAACGCCTCCAGCTGATGCGGCAACAATTGGCCCACATTCAGGAACGTCATGTTGCCCACTCTAAGCAAATTGCTCAGCTCCGAGTAATGCATCACAGTGGCCACCTGACGATTCTCATCACGGTCCACAAACACCCGACGATGCACCACAAACGAACTGAGCTCATTTTCCGTCAAAGCAGCGGCCCCACCCGCACCACCTGCTCCCCCCGAAACGGCATGGGCACTGCAGTGCACCGACTTGTTCTTGTAGAAAACACACTCCTCCTTAATGGCGCAGGGCAGATGATACAAACTATTGCAGCGCGACTTGAAACACTTGATGGTGGCGCCCAGTTGATGGCAAGCGCTGCAAGCCTGATTTAGACCAGCCTGTAAAGCAGTCTGGAAGTTCATCAAGGCTCCGGCCACCGTCTCGTAGACACCGTTTGACCACAAGGCACAGTTGAGATGAACCTGAAGACGAGAAAGATTTTATTTAGCAGGAAAGCTCGGTTTGTAAGCCAAGTATACGAAAAGTTTCGACAGTTGTTACTCTTTGTTTCGTCATCGACCATTCTTTATACAGTTTGACCATCATTCGATTTCTTACCAATAACACTACACTAAACACTAAAATTTCGATACATTTTTACATCTTGGCGGTCATTTTCAAATAATTCTAAAGACTACAATTTGAAAACGTATTAAACTCAGGAAAATCGATCATGATGGATGTAATTAAAGAGTTTTGTGAAAATACTGAACTATTTGTATTGTCCTGCTTATAAAGTATTTATGATGCAACTTGAACAAAAATGGATAACACAAGTACTTTTCTGTACCAAGGTTAGCATTAGCATGACATTATAATGAGGGTCTAAGAATATAGGATGCGTGATTTTTATTTCACAATACAATAGTTTTGAAAGGCCAGACTCTTTTATGTTGGAAATTGCTTAAAAGTTTCCCAAAACTAAGTGCCAGCTTTGCAGTCTAGTTGTTGCACTCAAAACCGAAACTGTACCGGTACAATGTTTAGGTTCTTTTCGGTTTTCCCGGTTCCAAAAATATCGGTACTCGTATGCCGGTACATCATAAATCATTACACGATAATTTTGTCGAATTTTTTTCCCATTGCCATTCCATTCTGTTGAAATCAGGGCTTAATACCGGAACCGAAATAAACCGTTTCAAATCAAGTACCGGAACTGGAACCGATACAAATATTTTCTTGAGAACCGAAAACCGTTTACCGTTATTAATGGAACCAATAGCACCGGAACGAAACCCAAACGTTGGTACCGGTACAGTTTCGGGTTTTTTACCTTTGCAGATTTGGACACGAGTTGGAGCTCTACATACAAGGTGCTAAAATATTTGCTTGCGGAAGACATTTTCAACATTTGCTCCAGTTTGGATAAGGACAAATAATGACTCAGACAGAGACTCAGTTCGCGAAATTGTACGCATATTAGAACCAGCGGAAGTATCCACAACTAAACTTCAACCGAAAATCTTATTTTGGTTGATTTTTATTCTATTTGGTTACACTGGATCTCTAGCAAAACAGTTACTGGATTCCATTAAGACTGTTCTCGCACTTAAGCGTGTTTGAAACCATGAAAACATTCTTAACTCGTGGTCAGAATCCTCCACAAAGTTCCCACAATTGTATGATATTTCCAAAGTCGTGCTTTCTGTTCCAGCTACGCAGGTTCTCTGACGATAAATTTATAATGAATCCGCTAAAAAGATGTATGGACTCAATCACATTGAATGCAAATATGTTACCGCTAGCAAATCACAAGAATGCTATATTAGTTACATAAGACGTGGACGTACCGGTATACCGAAATAAAAATCTGGGTACCGTATTGAAACTGAAAACCGAAATTAATTGAAAACTGAAATAGAACCTTTAATTGAAATATTCATTTCGGGACGTACCGGAAGCGGTACCGGAACTGAAATTCGTTTCGTGATTAAACCCTGGTTGAAATGATTTTTTCCATAGAATTTAAACAATAGACAGAGTGACCGTACCACAAAATGTTTCTATTACGATTGTTCTAAAAAAAATATCCAACTTTTTAATGCAAAAGCTAAATCGATACAAATCACACTAAAAGTAGCCAAGGCTAGATACATGAAAGCTTTCCCTGGTAAATTTAGAACGATTTTCCAGATTTTGGTTTCAAAATATTTAAGGTATTCACCAGCTCTCGTAAAAGCGTAAATCAAAAAGCGTCAACTCCAAAAGTTTACGACACAACAACATAGGAATTGTTTTGTTGCCCTGGGGTATGTTTATAAAATCGCTCGTAAAAGTGGAAAAACTTGAAGTGATCAAAGTATCGGCTAAAAACACTTAGCATCGTACTTATCTGATATAGAAATTTAGATACATGTTTTTATGTGTAGCCGTTGGCTGAGTGGATAGGATTGTCGCCTTGTATTTTTTGATATTCCGGCTCGAATCCCGGTAAAGGATGGTGGGTCATTTTTTTCATTAATTTCATTTTTTTTTTTTATTAAAAAAGCCCAAAACTATGGCCGAGGTCAGAAAAGATGTCAATCACAAACGATAATAAAAGGAAATACAAAAACAAAAAGTCAGCTCCATGGTTCGAACACACGTCTTCCCGTCTATGAGTTATGCATGGAGTTATCTGCGCCACTGAGGCGTCTAAAATTAGTTGTAAATAGTAAGTATTGAATCTCAATAAACAGCAAAATTCACAGCCTGTCAAAAACAGCTGATTTACGCCAAAAATTACGAGGGTAAACAGAAGGGGTGCTCAATAGCTGCGTCGCGTAAATTTACACAATTTACAAAAATATAACAATTGAGAAAGTCGGTCAAGCCCGACTATAACATACTCTGTACCAGTTCATTTGCTCCAGACTATAATATTATAATACATCCAAGGAGTCACGCGGTTATCGTGCACTATTTTTATTGTACGCTCATCTCTAAGTTTCTCTCTCTCTCTCTCCCAATGATTGTGTTTGTTTGAATACAGCGGTGGTTGCCGGGAATGGCGAGGGGTGCCGGTTAAATTTTTTTCGCTTATAACTTGTGTATTGTTCATCCGATCTCTATCATTCCTTCAGCAAATCGATAAATAATTTTGATTACTAGATATCTCTAGATGGTACGAACAATCTATCATAAAAACTGTGGGAGATATGTCCAAATTACGGGGGCAAGAGGGGGCGTGGCAAAAATTGAAAATAAACTTGATCTGCCTGCAAGTATAAGCATGTCAAACCTCTATCTCTTAGCATCTCTGAGATCTGTGCGTTCATACAGACGGACAGACAGTCGGACAGACGGACATGGCTATATCGACTCGGCTGTTGATGCTGATCAAGAATATATGTACTTTATAGGGTCGGAGATGATTCCTTCTGGCTGTTACATACTTTTGCACAAACTTAATATACTTTGTGTACCTTTGGTACAGAGTATACAAATTTAACAAGATACGAATTCAGAACTTAACATCGAAATAAACTAGAAACCTCCGCAGAACCTTTTTTCGAACCAAGTTTCGATTCAAATCCCCCGCCCATAACCTTCGAACCCTTTCATTGATTGAATTTTTGAATTTTGCTTCAAAACCGCTAAGAAGAAAATTTGTTTTTCCACAATTTTTTCAAAATATTTTTAAAACAAAAAAAAAAATCCGAACATTTTTTAAAAATTAAAAAAATGTTTGTAAAATTGCGAGTCGAGTTCGTAAACGATTTGTTTTGAAAGAGAATAACCCTGAGATCGGTGATAATGATGCTTCCTTCCAACCCCCTTCCAACTTACCCATTTATCCACATCGAAATTGAGTAGACGTGAGGGACCATCTGCTTGTCCATCGCCACGCTGATTGCAAAACACACACTGACGTGTATCCTCGAGCTGGCCACATTCCGTCTCCCAAATGGTATTATTGGCTGCGTTGGCCTCATTCTCCTGCTTCAGCTGCTCGGAGTTGGCTGCCTCCGTTTTGAAGCTATCGGCACTGAAGCACTTGATAATGCACTTGCGTGGCGGAGGAGCCAAACTCTCATTAATCCTCTGCTGCTGCTGCTGCTGATTATGATGATGTTGCTCCAGCAGTTCCGGCTCTGTTTTGACCACTAGCTCTGAGGGAGGCGTTGCTGGCACGGCGGGTATTAGTTGGCTCACTTCCATTGGCTCGGTGCCACTCCATTTGTACTTGGCCAGGCAGGCACGATCGCAGAAATAGGCACTGGCGGGTGTGGGCTGTTTGCGCGGCAGCAGCGATATCAGCTGCTTGAGGCGGGGCGACTGCTCCTCACTAATGCTGGACCGGGGCACACGTAGGCCAAAGGCGGCAATGGCAGTGCCACAGCTTTGGCACACCTTGCGCCGTCCGTTGAGCAGCTTTCGTAAATGGCCCTGACTGATGACGGAGTGGGGTCGCGATGGCGTTGGTGGTGGTGGTGGTGTACCCTCTACGCGGTCGCCCGGTTCGGTTTTCTCTGCGGCCGCCGCCGTTTTATCCTCAATGATCTTGCAGGTGAGTGCAGGTGTCAAATGCAACAGATTGGCCAGATCCCTCAATACGCCGGCTATGTTATCATTGGCTGATGTATGCAGGGAGAGTATCACATTCTGGTTCTTCTGCTGGTAGTTGTTGTTGTTATTGTTCGCTCCTCCGGCCACACCCAGCTCCAGCAGCTGGGCCTTGCGCAGCTCCTCGGCACAGGAACGCATTAGGGGCGAGATGGGCACACGCAAAGTGTGTGGCTCTTCGGACAGGGCCACCGGTGACATGCGTCCACCCTGACAACGGCTGGTCTGGTTCAGTAATATCAGACCCGGATAGCGTGTCAGACGCGGCACGGCCTGCCATGAGTTGGCCTGTCCACTGGGCATACTCTCCACCAAGTCAATGGTCTCCACCTGTCCATCCCTGACCGAACTGATGTGTCGCATCAGACGCTCGCGTGGATTACGCTCCAGGTGTGTGGAGAACTCCTGATCATAGAAGTCATTTTGGATGCTGGACAACGATTTACTGCCCTCCAGACTAAGGGAGGAGGTGTGGGAGGAGCCGCCAAAGCGTTCACTGTCATAGAGAGACGTTAAACTGGGATGCCGCACCTGACCAAAGCGTCCCCACAGCTGTTCCGTCGTTGAAGAGGTTGAGGTTGACGTTGAGGTTGAGGAGGAGGAGGCATCCTCTCGCCGTTTCAATTTGCCCACAGTTCCAGCCAACTCGGTGCTGCCAATGCCCAGCAAAAAGTTGCGATTGAGCAGTGGCTCCAACACTTGCAGTGGCTGCATCTGGCGTATGTGCGTCATTAGCTTCTCGGTAAATGCATCGTGATCCTCTTCCACTTTGGAGAACTTTCGTACACGTTTCTTTTGCAGCAAAGGTGAACCACCGCTGGCACTGCCACTGCCACTATTGGTGGCCACATGATGCTGCTGCACATGATGATGATGCGCCGCTTGGTTGCCGGCAGCCGCCAATGAGTTGGGCACAAAATTGCCACCCAAATGTACGAGCGTCTTGACGGGCACAGCTCCACTCATGCCAGTGGGGCCGACTGTATGGCTTAAGCTATGATTGCTGGGTGCTCCGGCATTGAGATTGGTGCGTCTGGGTTTTTGTACTTCACGTTTGCGTCGCTTGCGTTGATCTCCGCCTGGTTTGGCGTTGGGTGTGGGCTCCTGCAGTGGCTGTTGCTGTGGTGGTGCTGGTGGTGGTGGTTGCTTTACCAATTGATTGACATAGCTGGCTGGTGTGGGCTTTAGGCTCTCCATTGCCTCATTGTTTGCCTTCTCCTCCAACAGCTTACGCTTTTGTGCCTCCACATTGAGCTGTTCTGTGGGTAATTTCCAATTTTGCTGCTCCATTTGCTCGTTGTTGGCCAAGGATTCCTCCTCTAGGTTGGCATTTAGCTGTTTGGGTTTGGTGGAAATGGAAATGCTGACATTGGAAACGCTGGTACAGCTACTGGCAGAGGTGGCCAGCTCATAGCTGGGTGGTGGAGGTAACTGTGGCTCAGGCTGCTGTGCGGCTGCTGCTGCTGAGTTATCCATTAAAGGCAGGGGCAGGGGCAAAGGTACAGCCTGTGGTGTGGATATAAAAGAGGTTTCCTTGGAGACTATTTGCACCGCCTGTTTGACTGGCGGAGGCGGCTGTGGTGCGGGCTGTGTTACAGCTGGAGGCGCTATTGGAGCTACTGGCAGCTGCTGCTGTTGCTGCTGCTCCGATTTAAGCTCCAGCTTGGCTTGCTCCATTATCGCTGTGGCTGGCGGCGCAGCTGCTGTTGTGGCCATGGTGGGTTTGGCCATCGTGCTGGTGGTTATGGTGGACGTGGAGCTGGCCACACCGCTGCTACTTACCGCCGTGGGCACTGGCGGTATTACAGGTCGTGCCAATTGTGCCTCCAGGGAGCTGACTAGACCCATACTGGGTGCACGCACATTGATGACTTTGCGTGCGGACAAGGGTGCCGTTTGTGAGGTGGTGGAGGAGGGTGCTGCGCCCGTGGCGGCCACATGTGATGAAGTGATGCTAATCTGGTTGAGATTATGACTGCTGGAGGAGTTCTGTAGCAATTGCTTGAGCAATGCATTGTTCGAGTCATCCACGCGTTGAGCATTGGGTGGGGGAGGCGTGGCCGCTGGCAGAGTTTCGGTGGGTATATCCAATTCCTTGGACTCCTGCTTGACCATTATCAACTTGGGTTTGTTCTCCTGGCTGGGGGGTTGGTTCTCCTCGGGTGCATTCAGCTTGGTGGGCGTGGTGCTGGGCGTTACCGTGGCCGTGGTCAATTGCGAGTTGATTTGTATGCTTGAGGCGGGACTGGAGCCAAGTGCTTTGGGCTTCTGTTGGGTTACCGAGCTCTTGGACAGCACCAGCGATATGTTCTTCTGTATGGATATTAGGGGACGATGTGTGGCCCCTCCACTGACCAACGGATTGTTAATGCAAATGGTGCCACCCGCCTGAGAAATGGCAGAGACTGTGGACGAGGAGGAGCTGGTGTTGGGCAGTTCTGACTGCGTTTTGAATATATTAAAGTTGGGTGTGCAGCTCAATTGACTCTTGTCCAGTGGCTTGATGACCACACTGTTGATATTGGCAAACTCCTGCTCACTGGAGCCGGCCTCCAGGGGTTTGCTTTTGTACAGAATCTTTTGTATATTCTCGCTGTAGGTTAACTTGGGGCGAGCTGGTGGCGCTCCGTCCTCGTGGGCATCGCTGGCATTTGAGACGACCTCCTGGTGCTGCTGCTGAACCATGGCATAGGTCTGATTGGGATTGGTGGTGGTAATGGTCACTATGCTGCCCGTGGGTGGTGCCATGCTGCCGCCACTTCCACCTGTCCCAGTAGTCTGCAGTTGCTGCTGTTGTTGCTGCTGCTGCTGCTGTTGGAACTGCAGTGACATCTTCTTGCTGACCACCTTGGCGGTGACTATTTTGGTATTGGCCGGTTTGATTTGCAGTCCCGAGAAGGAGAGCAGTGTGGTGGGATTTTTGGGCACACGCTTGAGTAGCTTGGTATAGTTGAGATGCTGCGTCTGCGGGTTGGCTCCCACGGGTCCACCACCCGCTAACTGTTGCTGCTGCTGCATTTGTTTGCTCTCCACTATGGTGGCTCCGCCGGCCGCTGTGGCCGCCACCCCGGCACTGGCACTCATCAGGGGCTTGAGCAGTGGCACCGATATGGTCTTGTTCCCAATGGACACCTTGGCCGTTGTCTGTGTCACCTCGGCCAGTTTCTTGGCATTCACCATCAATTGTTGGCCCTTCAGCTTGGTGTGCAAATTGACGCGGTTGAGTAGGGTGGGTGTCTGACTGGTGGCATTGAAGAGATTGTAGTTGCCGGGGCCAGATTTCTGGGTCATTATGGTGGTGGCTCCGTTGTTGGTGTTCAGTATGATGGACGAGGTGGTGGAGGTGCCATGATCCAGCTCCTCTTTGTTCACCTGTTCCGAGAGATCTGCAGCAGCTTTAGCCACTCCACTTGGTTCTATGGAGATAATGGACGTGGCGGTGGACGTTGAGGGGGAGGAGGAGACCTCTTTTTTGGTAAAGCTGGCAAAACCTGCTTGAATTTGAGTTGGTTTAGTAGAGCGTTCCGCTGACCATATCCATTTGGACTTACTTGGCTTTTGGCTGCCCTCTCCAGCCAACTCTTCAGGCTTGATGGCGCTCATCTCACTGGCGTTACCAAAATTACACACTATGATCTGCTGCTGTTGCTGCTCCTCCCGCTGCTGCTGCTGCTGTTGTTGCTCCCAGGCATCCTCGCCAGTGGGCTGTGGCGGAGGTGGCGGGCAGAGTATTAATTCTGTTTTTAATTTCTTCCGATTCGACTCGTCGGTTTGTTGATGCTGCTGATGTTGGTGGTGATGGTCACTGTCCACGCTCGAGCGCTTCTGCAGGTTGATGGTTTGATAGCTGAGGGTGGTTGCTGGTGCTGGAGCTGCTGGCGCTGGCGGCGCTCCTGGTGTGGCCGTGGCTGTTGCAGATGTTACACGTTCGGGTTTTGCTTTTTCGGCGGCAGCAGCCGCAGCAGCAAGTGATGTGCTCACCTTCGATATATTCATTAGAAGACCCACTAGACACGGGCGAATGTGGTGGATCGCTGGATGCGCTTCAAATTCGCGTTGAATACATAGAGAAAAAGAAAATGTTTTCTCATAACAAAACCCTATGGACACGGGCGAATGCGGTGAGTCGGTGGCAACGCCAATTCCAGTGTAGTGGCAACGCTAAATGCAAAAGCAAGGTAAGTGGCAGCTCAAAGCAAGTGGCAGGGCTGCTCTCTACACTCAAAGAGAGTTAGGAGTGCATTGGACAAATGTATCGATATCTATCGATTGGCGAGTTTGGCCACAAACTGTCATCTCTAATGTTGATGCAACCGACGGAATCCAAATTACCAAAGAAACAATGTGGAGCCTTAAATTAGCCACACAACTCTTTAAAACTAACCTAAACTGTGAGTACTTCAACAACGAGTCAATTGTCTGTAAAGGCATACTTAAAAATGTTCACTTCGCAGCTGGTAATCTCGCCTTGTTAAACACAGCCGGCCTTAAATACTTTGCTCCGCCTATCAAATACGAAAGTAAGTCCACGCCACAACGAACCAGTCCCAACAGTCCACTCACATGTGTTCCTTTTCAGATGTGGAGAAGGTCGAGCGCCCAAAGTTGCGCATCATGGAGCGCGTGCCACAGCTTCCGCCCAATGTGCGTGCACCCAAAATGCAGAAGCGCCTGCGTTACATGCGCGGTCCTGAGCTGGTGCACAACACTTTGCTCCACAAGCAATACGGCATTATGGCAACCGGCGGTGGTCGTCTGCGCTGGGGTCACTACGAGATGATGCGTCTCACCATTGGCCGCAAAATGAACATCAATACCATGTTTGCCACTTGGCGTGTGCCGGCGCCTTGGCAGCCCATCACCAAAAAGGGTCAGGGTCAACGCATGGGCGGCGGCAAAGGTGCCATTGATCATTATGTAGCACCCATTCGGGCGGGACGCATCATTGTTGAAATCGCCGGCAAATGTGAATTTGTCGAGGTCAAGGGATTCCTACAGCAGGTGGCCAATCAATTGCCATTCAAGGCCACTGTTGTGTCCCAAGAGATGCTGGACGAGATGCAGGCCGCGGAAGAGGCTAGAGCGCGTGAAAATGAAAATCCTTTCACTATGAAATATGTCATCCAGAACAATTTGAATGGCTGCCATCGATGGCTTGCGCCTATCGATCACAAATGGTTTGGCAAGCATTTATAAATTAAGGAGGCAACTAGATTTGTAATATCAATAAATTGTTGATTTTGTTAATTAGCCACACAAGCGCATCGAAGGCTTGATCCCTTGGCTGAAAGCAAGCCCTGGTTGAGCAGCAGACATGAAGTGGGAACAGAGGGAAACCGCTGAAGAGTAGGGATCAGTAAGAGAAAGTCTAGAAATTTCACGCGCTAGGTAAACCCATATTCATAATAGATGGGTCCTTGCCTGGTCAAACACAGTCGCGTTAATGCAATGCAGGGCGATGACTCCGTGTCGTGGAGGGTGCATAATAATCGCGTCTCAAGACGGAGCGTTGACGTCCTTAAAGCAAATCAATTCGCTATAGCAGAACTTCGTAACATCTATATTTTGTTTTTCCTGCGGCGGTTCTCATGGCAGCTATAAGATAGTCATCCGATTTTGAACAAAGCTTGCAAATCTGTTTGAAAGCATTGCAGGTTTCCTCAGTGTTAGTGAGGTGTTTTCCGACGACAATTAGTGCTATGTCGTTTGCAAATCCTATAGGTGTTGCGCCTTCCGGGAGTTCAAACTGCAGTATACGATTGTACATCAGGTTCCAGAGCAATGGCCCTAAGACAAACACTTGTGGTACTCCTCCTGTCACGACATAGCGCACGGGGCCGTGGTCTGTCTCATATATGTAAACACTATTTTCGAAATAGTCCTGCACAATTTTTTGGAGGTATGCTGGGACTTCAGCATTGTTCAGTGCGTTCATAATGCAACACCATCTGGCCATGTTCAATGCGTTCGTTATGTCCAGCGTTGCCACCAAGCAGTAATTGGCAACTCCTAACCATCGTTGCTCTTGCGATTGTGTGTGTGTTTGTATGTGTGTCTCAATTGTACAGTGTATTTTGTAGTCGGGCCACTCGACTACAGCGCTCTTACTTGTTTGTGCGAAAAAGTCGACCACCCCTAATAGTTATAGATAACACAGTGCACCACAAAATGTTGATACCAACAAGACCAACAAAATTTGAAAGGTACTTATGGTAGTTAAAAAATCCTGGTTGGGTTTGGTCCAAGGATTTCTTGTAATGGACTCTTGAAGTTATCATGTTTTTTAAAAAATTGTGTTGTTGTTCATGTCTATATCTCATAAACTATTTAAAATGTTACTTTACTGTCTTCAGCAATTTTGTAGCTCTTAACCAGGCCTCCAAAACACTTCTTAACACCAGCTCAAAAAAAAAACCGTCTTCATGCAACATGTTCGCACGCAAGATAGAAACGTTTCTATTCTCTGCGAACAAAAAGTCAAACACAAAAATCTGTCACGAACACCTTCACTAACGACGAACATTTCGTCGAGCACAACAAATTCGTGGAACAAATTCGTGTGTGGATGCCCTGCTTTACTCAAAATTACTGTCGACGTAGGAAAACACGGTGGTTAGAGGGAGACGGACATTGAAACTCAGAGAGTCAAAAAATAACTCTAAGAGCCAAAATGACAGCGAACAGCTGACAAATATCTGAGTGAAAAGTTTTCGACGTAGCAGATTGTGCTTCTATGTTAGTTTTTCTATGCTAAGATATCTAGAACAGAGTTCCCCAGCCACAGCCCCTGGGGGACGAGCGCATACGGTAATTCACACGTATAAGAGACGAATGCTTTCCGAAGTCATTTCTCACTATATGTCTGAAAGTTAGTCGCAATCAGCGTTAAGAGACAAATCCCTTCCGAGTCAGTATATTGCCGAGCAACTCTTTTAAAAAGCATTTACACATTTTCTGTTCTCTCTTCTTGGGGAACGCTGATCTAGACCATAGAAAAACTAACATAGAAGCACACTTTCAAACGCCGCTCTTTTTTGAGTGATGTTAACGCCATTGTGGCAAGGAGATACTTCAATAGTGACAACAAAATCTGTTACTCAAAATTATTGTCGACATAGGAAAACACGGTGGTTAGAGGGAGATGGACATAGTCAAAAAAAAAACTCAGAGAGTCAAAAAATAACTCAAAGAGCCAAAATGACAGCGAACAGCTGACAAATATCTGAGTGAAAAGTTGTCGACGCAGCAAAGTGTGCTTCTATGTTAGTTTTTCTATGTCTAGACTGAGCGATTGCGCAGTCGAAACCGCTTCTGTCAGAAATTAGTCAGCTGTTCGCTCTCATTTACGCTCTCTGGATACATTTGGTCAGCTGTTCGCTCTCACTTACGCTCTCTGGATACATTTGGGAATATGTACGTCTCGCTCGAACCACTGTGTTTTCCTACTGGCTCTGTAAAGTATCTTTTTGGCCACTATCGTTTAGCACCACCAAAATTGAGAGGCAGCGCAAATTTGATCTCTAATACTCATTCTCCATGTCAGTTTGGTTCAGTTGTCACTCGCTTTTGGGCATAGAAGAACTAACATAGAAGCACACTTTGAAACGCCTCTCTTTTTTTGAGTGATGTTAACTCCATTGTGACAAGGAGATACTTCATAGAGACAACAAATTCTGTTACTCAAAATTATTGTCGACGTGGGAAAACACGGTGGTTAGAGGGAGACGGACATAGTTTAAAAAAACACAGTGTCAAAAAAAAACTCAAAGAGCCAAAATGACAGCGAACAGCTGACAAATACTTGAGTGAAAAGTTATCGACGTAGCAGATTGTGCTTCTATGTTAGTCTTTCTATGTTTCGGCACGGTGCAATGAGTATTAGCAAAGAAAATTTAACATAGAAGCACAATTTGAAACGCCTCTCTTTTTTGAGTGAAGTTAACTCCATTCTGACAAAGAGATACTTAATTGTGACAACATGCTACTTTACTCAAAATTATTGTCGACATAGGAAAACACGGTGGTTAGAGGGAGACGGACATAGTTAAAAAAAACTTAGAGAGTCAAAAAATAACTCAAAGAGCCAAAATGACAGCGAACAGCTGACAAATATATGAGTGAAAAGTTGTCGACGTAGCAGATTGTGCTTCTATGTTAGTTCTTCTATGGTATTAGAGATAAAATTTTCGCTGCCTCAGTCAGCTGTTCGCTCTCATTTACGCTCTCTAGATACATTTGGTCAGCTGTTCGCTCTCACTTACGCTCTCTGGATACATTTGGGAATATGTCCGTCTCGCTCTAACCACTGTGTTTTCCTGCTGGCTCTGTAAAGTATCTTTTTGGGCACTATCGTTTAGCACCACCAAAATTGAGAGGCAGCGCAAATTGGTTCTCTAATACTCATTCTCCATGGCAGGTTCTCGTCTGCAAACATTTTTTGTATTTCTTCTTAAATATTTTTGTGTTTCAAGCAATCGCCTTGAGACGTAAAAAATCCACCAAAGTAAGTGAAGGTGCAGTTATATTTTCTTTGTATGTATTCGTGCTCCAAATTTGTCATATATTCGACCCGATGCAAATTTATGGCAGCCGGTGTAATAAAGTTGACTATAGGCAGCACCCGAATGTCATCTGAAATATCTTAAAACTCTGTATATTCTCGTACTTCAAATTCTTTCTTAACTTACCGCGATTCATATTGATGGCAATATGAATAGGCAGCAACCAGTGCAGCAATCACTAAACTACCTTTGATATCCCTGCAAATTGTCAGAGTTTTTGTTGTTGCAGTCATTTATATCTGAAGTTTTCCGCTATTATTTTGTAGATTGTTTCTCATTTCATATCAAATGCATCTGGATCTAATTATCAAGGCAATGCTGCCCCTACCTTTTCGGAAATCTGGCTACGGCCTTGTATACCGCGATATGCGTATTTTGGTTCAATTAATTTAAATAAACTACAAATTCCACCTCAAGCTCATTCTTTCTGCCAATGGCAAATGGCTCAATATTCAAATTCGACCGAAATGAAACACTTTAAATTGTTTTTTGTTTTATGAGTTCTATTGCAAACATGTTGTTTAATTTTCCATTTTGTTTATATGGGTAAATATGTAATGCATTATGTAATAATATGTTTTTGTTTGTTGCAATTGCAATTGCATTTTGCATTTATAATTAATTAATATAAATATTATCAGCTGTGCTCCGGATTTTTTACGGATTTTGTCAATCAAAATTGAAGGTTTAAAAAAAAATTCGGATTGCACAACTGGGCTCTATATTCGTATGTAATATAAATGTTCCGAATTACACACACACAGAGATAATCCTCGTCAGCGTCATCTTCAGCCATTCTAACAGTCGGTATCGTACCAGGCAGCCAAGTTATTGTTGTCATTGGGTGGCGTTGGCATGGCATCCAAATCAAAATTCAATGCGCCCGCATCAATTTCACCCACATCCATATCCATGGAATAGGGCGATGTGGGTGCAACGCTGGATGGAGCAGCTGGGCCGCCACCGCCGCCGTTACCACTAGAACCAGCATTGCCAGCAGCTCCGCCAGCACCACCACCAACTGGGCTGCTGATCTCGAGACCTTGCATCGAATCTATTGGTAGAGTATCATATCCTGTATAAACACAACGAAAGGGAGAGAAAGACAGATGAAGCATTGGATGGGTGAATCAAAAGCAAAGAAAATGGTTAGAGCTACTTAATACTTAAAGTAAAATTGAATCATTCATGCGTATTCTTGCTAGCTACGAAACATGCAAAACTCCAAATGGATGTAAATACGATGGTCTGTTCCGTAAAAAAAAAACAACAAAAAAACTCAAGAATGTTCAAGACAAAACTAAAACCAAAGACCATGAATGTTCTTTGCTTAAACTCAAATAATTCAAAATGGAATTCAATCATCATAAATGTTTCAGTCACAACTAAAAAGTGGTAAAAACTTCTTCACCTAGTTTTATATATTTATTATATATATGTATATGTTATATAGATCGCCGACTTGGTTGTAAATTCTTCTGCTGCTTCTCTTCCTGTGTTCCTTTTGCAGTTGGGGGTGGGGTGTGTGTCTTAGCTATGTGAGTGTTTGAGTGAATGGGGTGCACAAATCTGCTAACTACGGGTGTATGTCTATGCTAAAGTCCAGCTGACTGTTGTATGGAACAAGTATGTTAATGTTATGTATGTACGTATGCTGCTGCTGTTGCTCTTAGGCTGTGCCTATAAAATACACTCGCAATAAAGAATGAGAGAAGAAAGAGCACGAAATGGAAAACAAAGATAAGACCACAAAAATCATTTAATTGACAAGATATTTGGGGGTTTTTTTGCGGGCAGAGGAATTTATGAGATGCAGGTGAGGATTGGGAGATATATATTTGTAATTGAACTATTTTGGGGACATAAAGAACGAACACTGTGCTGATAATTAAGATTGATTTGGTTGCACATCATTTTAGGGCCAATAAAACGGTTTCAACAGTCACAGCGTTGCCACCCGATGCATTTCTTGTCACGCAATAGTTTATCAAGGAGAACGTGACTCCTTTAGATCTAGATCAGAGATGGGCGCGTCGCGACGTTCCAATGCACACGAGGCAGCGACTGCACAAAATCACACGTACGCTATCAGCATTGAAAGCTATTTATAGAACACGAATGCGGCGCACGCAAATTGTGCTTGTATGCGTGTGAAAAGTGTGACGATATGTGTGCATGGCCATCTCTGATCTAGATCCTTAGCATACATCGGTCAGATTTTTTACCAGAAAAAGCATTTAACATTCTAGGATACAACTGCAAAATGTCTGCCAAGGATGAAGTTGATTAAGGTTTCGTATGTTTCACGCTAAAAAGAAACTTTCCGTGCCGCTTTACTCTTCGCAAAGTGTTCTATCAAGTTCACATTATAAGATAATTCTTATGTTAGCTTAAGTACAACAAACATTCGCTAAGTATTTGCATACGAGCTCAAAACCGAGCCTTGACAGTCAAATAATAGTGCCTTCTAAGCTCTGCACTCCGAACCGTGGGCTGGAAAATTGAAGTTTCGTGGTTTTTAAGCAAAGTTTCTGGATACTGCATTGTAGCACTGCACTCCGATTCTTGGGCTATAAAATTAAAGTTTCAAGGTTTTTGGACAAAGGTTTTGGTTCAACCCACATTTTGAGCGTTAACATCGCGAATATCGATGTTGACATTGGCGAAAAAATTCAAAAATTCGATACTTTGTAGTCTAAAATGTAAGTTTAAGCTTCGAGTTTTTGTGAATCATTAAAAAAAACTTGGGTATCGTATGTTTAAATATAATGTTCTATTTGATTTGACGGTTTATTACTAATTTTTAACGTCTTCCTAGACTATTTCGTACAAAATCAACCTGATTTTTGAACGTCTTTATAATTTTAGATGAAATGTTGGTTCGGAACAGACTTTGGGTAAACTTTTTTTAGATGTGGTTCAGTTCACAGTACACCTAAAAGTTTAACTTTTTATGCTTCATTAAAATAGTCGCTAAATGTTTGCAATCATTCTTGGAAACGGGTCTTTTTCGAACAAAAAATGAGCATTTCACGGGGGCTAATGCTACTTTGAGCGAACAAAGCGTGAGTTGAAATGTTTTCCGGTCGTTTTCGATAGTTCTATCTTGCAAAAGACATCATTGGGCAAAGGTTTTGCACACTGGGAGCACTCCATCCCATTTCAAGTGGGAATATTTTGGCATAATTTTCGAATTTTTTTTGTTATAATGTGTGTAAATGGGTTTGTTGGAGGATGTGAGAACAGGGGCAGTGGTGGGTGGGTGGTTGGTTGGTTGGTATAATTGCATGCAACCATTAGGGTTTGGTGCAGCCGAATTTTCGTTGGAAAGGGCACGGCGAGTTAGCACAATAACGAAACATAGTCAGTGTGCTTACACAGGGTAAAACACACACATTAATTTAAATTATTTTGAACTACAAGAAGTTTTGGTCGCATATATACAGTGAGTCAATAAAATGTTCGATTTCAACATCACACTAGAAAGTGGTAACCTGATATCAAGACAAATGGGTATCACAACAGTTCTCAAACTACGAGAATCCGATGCCATCCGATGGGTTTGACAAGCCAAACTAATATTGGAAATGTAAGCAGCATTATTTTTTTTAAAAGGTTGCATCAAATGAATAAATTATTTAATAAGTTTTAACATTGAAATTTGCGTTTTAATAATTATTCGCAAAACCAACCAGTCTTTCAAAAAATTTTTTTTTTGCAAGAGATGCAGCCCTCTATTTTAAAGATGAGACTTTAACTGGAACAGTTTTGTGTTCTAACTAGATTTTCTAATGAGAAAATGAAATCTCTCGAAGTCTCATCCCCCATTGTGACCGTGGTATTTTTGCGTTGAACAGTCAAACTGCACCGTTCGCTATCCCCCATCCGAATGAGTTGTCAATTCCGCTAGCGGACGGTTTAGTTTGTCTGAGTACTAAGCTTAAGAAGATATGAATCGCGCGAATCGAACCTTAGGACATAATCTTCTGAAGAATTTTAAAGCTTAGCAGCCCGCTCCCTGATGGTGATACAATGATATAGTTATAGTTGCATATGCAGGGTTTAATCCCGACACGAATTTCGGATCCGGTAACGGACTTAGGGCTGGTACGTCCCGAAATGCATATTTCGGTACGTACCGGTAATAAGTACACCTTTTTTTTAATATTGGAAAAATTAAATTCCGAGATAAATCTAAATCATTTTATTCCTGTGTAATAAAACGAATCAAAAATTCAACACAAAATTAATGGTTTCACATTTAAAGTTAAATTATATAGACTATTTCATATTTCCTATTTTTTTTTTACGTAGTTAATAGGCTAATCACACTGAGCACATCTCAGCGGAACGCATTGAAGTTTTTGAAGATGTCAAATTGCGATTCACACTGACAACATCAGACATCTAACATCTTCAGGCGCCCAAGTGAATTAGCAAACTGCTAAAAAAAAATTGATAAACTGAATTTTGAAGTATAATTGGTGGTTGTTGTACCTGTTGTTCCAAAACAGCAACTTTTAATTCGGCAACTTATAGCAGATTTAGTCAATAATGCGATTGTTGCAGAGATTGATGATGAAGAGGAGCTGCTGCCCATGAAAGGCATGAATCTACAGATACCAAGAAGCGATTGTACATTTATTGCACATTTATACGTGCAATTCGCTTACAAGTTATCATTTTATATTTAAGAAGCGGCTTGACATGTTTAAAAAGAACATTTGGATGGCCCAATCAACCTTCTAAATGCTTGAAAGTAGGCTTGAAGTGTTGAGATAAAAAAACGCAAATTGACGCAACGCCATTCCACTGCTATATATTGCACAATATCTTAAATGTCCACAACAGTGCCTACAATGGAAATTGGCATTGGGGGGGTTCCCCTTAAGAAGCGAAACCAATCTAATACTTCTGCTGACTACTCTTCTGGTGCTGAAGAGATAAGATCTGCTATCGGCAGATTTGTTATTTCGAATGAAGAATAAATGCGTATAGCAAGGTACAAATGGTTCGCTGCCATCTCACGAAGCATATTACGAAGATTCCTTTGATGCTTCCGCTTGGTGGTCAGGCTTGGAGCGTTTTGCTGATGGCCTGACATCGCTCCAAGAAATGTTGCCACAATCCGACACCTCTGGGACGAGCTCTATAATACCAATTCCTCAACATATGCAATAAGGTCAAAACATGTACATCATTAAATGTTTGTTCATATAATTCAGTTAATAATAGTTACTATGATAATCCTACGTCTGTTTCTTGTAATTGTTGGTTCGAAATTTTTGACATTTTTGAATTAATTATGCATATTTTGCCATTTCCGTCCTTTGACATTGTTCACGTTTCGCAGTGAATGACATATTTTTAGTGGTGGACAAAAACTATCGTGAAAATACTGATTGAAACGAAGTAAAATAGGAACATCCCCAGAAGATGTTGCAATGATGATACAATTTTGGAACGGCAAATGCTTATGGAACATCTTTGATAATGATGTTAGATGTGCCTCAGTGTGAATAGCCTATAACGTAAGAACTTATGATTACATTATCTATACTTGTAAATAATAATCTAAGATTTGGCATAGATTCATTTAGTTATGAATTAGTAACACTATGAAAGAAAGTTTGGATAACTTGACCGCGAAGTTAGGGAAAATGCCAAAATTGCATTCAATGTGGTTGAGTCCATACAACTTCTTAGCGAATTCCTTTTAAATTTTACGCCAGAGATTAGGCGTTCCATGCTAGCCTGTGTAGCTGGAACAGAAAGCACGACTTTTGAAATCTTATACAATTCTGGGAACTTTGTGGAAGATTCTGACCACCAGTTAACAGCCGCAAAAGAGCAACTGCTAAGGTCCAGCAGTTCCTGAATGGCTTTGGTCGTTGGGCGAACCGATGGAACATAGCCATTAATCGTTCAAAAAGTCAACACTGCACCTTCGCTATGAGACACGGGAAAGTTGCTCGAGTGCGACTTAAATATCTTGGTATGACTTTAGACCGCCGCCAGACCTGGAAAGCCCATGTGGTACGAGCAGCTAAGGCGAGGGAGCTCGATTGGCTTCTCAAGCCTCGTAGCGGACTTTCGTTGCGATCCAAAATCCTTGTTTACAAGGCTATTATCATGCCTTTCTGGACCTGGGGGATACCGCTATGGGGTACGGCATGCTCCACTACACTCAAGAAACTAGAATCTTCTATAAGCCGAGTACTCCAGCGCATCGCTGATGCTCCCTGGTATGTGAGGCATACAATTATACATCGCGATTTGGATGTTTTGCCATTATGCGCCCAAATCAGTATGCATACTAGCAGGTATCATGACCGACTGGTGGCCCATTACAATAGACTTGCATCTGAATTGGCTCAGAAGACGCCTTAACCGACGACATCCCTCAGACCTCTGGCTCCATGGAAGGCGTCCCTTAGGGCCGCCTCATCAACTTGGCATAAGTGTCCCCTTGGGACTATCTCCTACTAATATTTGCACGCTGCTGGTTTCCTCAGCAAGATGACAGATCACTCCCAGGAGCTGTGCTGCGTGTTAAGATGTTATCCCACGCGTTTGCCGTGCTGTCTAAGTCCCTTATAGTATTATAAACTCTTGTTAACTATTTGTTAATAGATTAAATTCTTTATACCAAGTATTCTCCTAGTTATCATTAAACAAACCAGTTAAGAATGTTTTCACGGTTTCGAACACGTTTAAGTGTGAGAAAAGTCTTAATGGAATCCAGCTAGAGTGCTGTTTTGCCAGAGAGGATGAATTTTTTGATATTTCCAATTTGCAGTGTATCCAAATGGAATAAAAAATCATCAATAACTAGATTTTCGACTTGAAGTTTAGTTCTGGCCACCTCCGCTGGTTCTAGTATGCGTACAATTTCGCGAACAGAGTCCAAGAAGTCTTCCGCCAGCAAAAACTACGATGCGTTCTCCAAAAAAAAAAACTGAAACTGTACCGGTACCAACTTTGCGGGTTTGTTCCGGTGCTATCAGTTCCATTAATAACGGAAAACGGTACGTGATTTCAAACGGTTTATTTCGGTTAACGGTTCCGGCATTAAGCCCTAGTTGCATGACATGACTCGGTATGCGACAGGTGGCAACACTGTGTTATCGATATGTCAAGACAAACTACTGCAACGAAACTGAGCACACTTTATGGACTCACTGTATATGCATATATAAATTGATATAATATGGTTTTTACCTGTGTTAACTTAACATTATTATATGTAGATTAGATACAAAAGTTAAGGTGGTGGGTGGGGGGGTTGTATATGATCGTTGGTTAGACACGAATAACGAGTAAATGTAAATGACAATGTTGTGGCAAGGGGTGGGCCGGGCGTCTATCATATATTTCCTTTTTTTTTTTTTTCGTTCAACATACAACTTGGGTAGAGAGGTAGGGGTTAGGGTGGAGAGAGGTGTTGCAGGTGGCTTAACCTGGCATACATACCTTGCTGATGGAATGCGCGACCTCCGTGCGAACTGTGCACACTGGGTGGACCTTGTCCATAAAGGCCCTCATATGCTTCTTCGGGTCCAAGCATATCCTGTGATGTATGGGTCAAGTTAAGGTGTGTGTGTGTGTGTGTGTGTGAGAGTGAGTGTGTGTGTTGTTTGTCATACGATTTATACGGTTGGGATGGATCAGAAGTGAAAAAGTGGTTAGGAGTAGAAATTACACCCCACACATGTGTGTGTGTGTGTGTGTGAGAGAGAGAGAGTTGGGGAATAGTCAAGACGATAGTTGTTTGGTTGGTTGGTTGGTGGTTTCAGTTGTTGTTGTTGTTGTTGTGGTGCAGCAAGTGATTCGTCGGTGATTTTGGGATTTTTTTTTTTGATTCAAACATTAAGGGAGGAACAACATAAGGAAAAAGAAAAGATAAAAAAAAAATCAAAAATTGTGAATTAATTACACAAACAAAATAACATAAACATAAAAAAAAGAAACTAAACACAAAGGTTACCTTAAGGATCTAACATCATTTGCTCAATTTACACAGAAAACTAATTGAAAATTCTTATCTATATGTAATATATATACACGATTCTACAAATTTTGTATGTACAAACTATAGGCCTAGCTCTAGGTTTTTAGAGGGGGAGAGAGAGAGAGATAGAGAAAGAGGAGAGTAGCGCACGCACCTGCAAATCCGGACCCATGCCCAAATCAGCGTTGGCCCAAATGTTATTATCCTCGCGCAGCAGCGAGTTGGTAAGCTCAATGGAAAGACGCTTCTTGTAGTCCTGCGGCTTGTCCTCGCTCATGCGGAAGAGCACTGCAGCCGCATAGGTGGCCACACCTTCGTTCCGTGAATGCAATAGATCGGTAAGCGGCCCAGTGGCGCCCTCCTGTTCAATAATCTCGGCTCCCTCCTTGTCGGCAGCCAGTTCGCAAAGCACGCCGGCAGCAACGCGCTGGAAGGGGGAAATATTCAGATGGATCCATGGATCTTTTTAAGACGCTGTCACTCACCTGAATGTTCTCGATTTCGTTGAAAAGCAAACGCACAAAGATCGGTATGACCGATTGCTGGCGTATGAGTGCACGATTATGGGATTCACGTGCCAAAATATGCAAGGCACCCACAGTGCCCTCGACAATCTCCTCCATGCGCACACCATCGGCATAGGCAGATGGCTGCTGCGAGCCAGTGGTGGCTATGGACGAACGTTGCTATCAAAGGGGAAGACATTTATCAATCTTTGCTCGCAGCCATCAACTTGCATTTTCAGTTAGACTTACACGTTCAGTGTCCTGGAAGGCGCGCATCAAAAGCCTTACCAAATGATGTATGGCCCCATGCTCACGCAGTGGGGCATGATTGGCCGGGCATAGGGCCAGGTTGCGTATAAGCCCAATAACGGCCTTGATTAGGGGCCAGCGGGACGGCGGATGCAACAGTTTCACAATCACCGACAGACCATAATTCAAGCGCACCGCATTCTGTGCCATCTCCGAGTCCACATGACGCGAGGTGAGATGACGCAGAGCGCATACAGCCGGCTCGGTAATCTCTTCGCGATCGCCGGCATTGATAATGGTGCGCACTAGTGCATCTACTCCTCCCACCTGGCAGACGGTGGCCTTATTGCGCTGATTGTTGCAAGTCAAATTCGAGAGTATGCCGGCGGCACAGGTCACCACATTGACATCGGTGGAGCCCAAAACCTGGACCAGCGACTGCAAAAGAGCCTCCAAGCCCTCCACCTTGGTGGCCGCATCGGATAGATTGCGCAAGGTCCAGAGACAGTTCTGAACTAGACGAGGCGACATGTTGCCCAAGTGCATGGCCAAGGCCTGCATACCACCGGCATCCACTATGGCCGGCTTGTTGCTGGAGCAAACCGAGAGCACTTTGAGCACACGCGAGGTGGTCCACAGTAGCTTCTCGTAATCATAGGAGCGCATAATACGCACCAGCTCATTGGGGCCGCCGGAGGCGAGTATAATCAGCTTGCTCTCCTGATTGCCATAGGCCAAAATCTGCAGACAATCGGTGACAATGGCCAAGAATTTCACATTGTTCCGCTGCAGCAGCGTAACCATCTTCTGCAGGCCACCGGCCAGACGGACGGCCATTTTGGAGCCATCCTGATGGAGCAAAAGATTATGCAGCGTGGTGATGGCATAGAAGAGCACACTCTCCACTGGGGAGGACAGCAACTTGACCAGGGCCGGTATGCCGCCGCTCTTGAAGATGGCCAACAGGCCCTGACGATGGTGCGACAAATTGTGCAGCGTACCCACCGCCGCCTTGGTGCTCTCCAGATCATTGCTATTGGAAATGGCACGCACCAAAGCGGCCACCATCTGGGGACTATTCATGATGGCGTGACGCGAGGCCTCCTTCTTGGACAGCTGATGTACCATCATGGCCGCCTGCGACACCACCACCTGATCCTCATCGTTCAGCAGTTTAATCAGCTCCGGTATGGCGCGCGTGGCCAGCTCGGCATCATCCTGGTAATTGATCAGATTGACCACTGCATGCTTTAGCATCTGCGATGGCTCGGACAGACGCTGCACGGCGGTGGGCTGCTGCGGATCGAACTGTGTCGATGGTATCTCGATGCCCTCCTCCAAGGTCTCTGGGAACATGGCGGCACGCACGCGCTGCGATCGTGTCTGGCTCAGCTGCTGGTTCATATCATCCACCTGATCCTGTGTAAAGTTTTGCGGAAAGCCCGCATCCAAATCAAACATCAAGGGATCCCCCTCCATTTCCTCATCCTCCTTGCCGGACAGCGATGGCACCTGGGTGACGGCACCCGAGTGAATGCCCGAGTCACCCAGATAAGAGTTTTGCTGCCACATTAGTGTCTGCTCCTTGGCCGACACCATGGGTGGCAGATCCGGTGGATTGTATTGATTATTATGGGACACTGGAAATGCAGAGAAAGAGAGAGAGAAAAATTATGATTACGGAGCACATCAAAACGAACGGGCAACGAAAGGGGCGGCGGGAGGGCAAAGGGGTGAGGGTGGCGGGTGGCTTAATCCGAGACGACAGCAAAGTGAGCCACAGACAGAGGAAAATAAAAACCTAAGCAACAACAAAAAAAAATGGAAACGTGACAAATTGAACGCTCCAGGACATTTTTTGTTTCCTTTCTGCATTTTTGTACAACAACTCTTCGAATTACATGCAGTCGACATGTCACACACTGAAGCAAGGACAGCAGCAGGATTACTCTGACAGATAGAGAGAGAGAGAGAGATACAGTGCAGACAGCATTTACGTAATTACTTTCTAATCCTGATGAAAATGGACGGGAGTTTGGATTTGTTCTCTCAAAAGAATGATTTTAAATCCCAATTTCAAAAAAAGTCGTATGTAAGAAGTATAATACAGGTGTTTAGGTGTCTATAGAGTCCATTCTAATTAACTTGCGTCGAAATTTGTCGCGGAATTATTGTCCAATTCAAGTCATTACTATACCGACACCCAGCAAGCATTTTATGAAGTCTTTTTCAAGTTCTCAGTCTGATTAAAATAAGTCATAAATGCGCTTGTTTTCTAATCATAAATGATACTTTTGTCGGGAGAAAATGTGAAAGTGGTACCCTAGCCGCGACTCTTCATGAAGGGTCATTTTTAATCCGTTTTTCTGATCAGTTTCAACTCATTTGCGAGTCTTTTTCGAGTCGTTTTTTAATGAATCACATTTCTTCCTGTCTTCAGTCTTCCTTAAATCTCTTTTTAATCATCAAATGGGCTCGAAAAAGACTCACCAAGGTGAGGAATCACCTAACGATAGTCCAAATGCTAGGTGGGTATCAGAGAACTGCAAAAATCACTTTATTCTTGATTGGCTCATACACAAAAATTCTTACTCACATTTAATCAATCAACAAAACTCAGAGCTGAATATATTCAACTCACAACGCAATCGCATAGAGCGGCTGAGCTAAAGTTATGTGATCCAACGTGTATGTTCATATTTATTCATCGAACAAAACTCAGTATTGAATATAATCAGATTCGGTATGCAGGCAAACGCATTGTATGTTCGATCGAACAAAACTCAGAGTTCGTGAGCAATGCCAGAGCATTGCTCTCTCTCTCTATCTCTTTCCATATCTGCCAGCAGCGCCTATGCGTCTTTGCATGAGTTTATTCATACGAGGTGATTTTCGCTCACTCTAAACAATCGTCGTTGAGCCAAACGAACTGATTGGAATGAAGTCGAACATGATTATAATCAGAGTGCCAACAATTGGTTCGAATAAAACTCTGCTGCGAACATGTTGAGTATGCAAGTTTGATGAATAGAGCGCGAAGCCTGTTTATTCGGGTGTTGAATATTGTGTGAGCGTTTTGCAAATTTCTTTACTCTAATCTTTTCTTCTATTTTCTCAACAACATATGCGTACCTTACTCACTTACAACAACCTTTACCCAACACTAGTCTACACCAGGGTTGATTAACAAGAGCGGGGCCATCAAGTGAGAGTGTTTTGGTGTGCGAAAACTTGCCCCAGTCTCGGTATGCGTTCGGCTCGTGTATGTGTAAATAGCGAAATGTCTTCGGCCTCTGGGGGCAACGCGTGACCTTCGCTGGTCTACACAAACACATACGCCATCAGTGTTGCCAATTTAGTTTTTTTTTTCCTTACAAGATCTAGTTATTTTGTAAGGCCGTTAGCCGAAAACTATTCAGTTTTGCCGGAACCTGCAATTTTTAGCCAAGTTGGAAAAAACATTTGCTATTTTCTAGCTATTTAACTCTGATAAAACAGACTGGAATTTTTAGCTATAGAAAACTATACACCATCAGCATTTATCAAGAATCAATCAGGCCTGTTCCCGTATTCGATTTCCATTAAATCATGCGGAATCGGAATTGTTTAATGGTCCCGCTTTCAAAAACCGACTTTGCTACATTTGTGTTCTTAATGTTTCGGCCAAATTCTTTAATCGTTTCTTAGAAATCGCAAATCTTATAGCCTTTTCACTTTCGATGCTGCGAAAACCTGCAGCTTCAAAAACATATGTCAGCTACTACTAGGTAGTGTATGGTTGCAACGTACCGCCAAAAGCACTCTGAGACAATAACCATCTACGAGTTATATGGTAACATTAATGAAAGCTGTGCTTGAGCTTGAATGTTGCAACTTCAGTTGTTTTGGAAGGCTTCAGCGTAGCACACGTCGGTAAAGTAAACGCTGCGCCATTGCACACGTAGACGAAGTGACAACTCCACGCGCCTTTGTCAAGGCACGTGCTTCTTCCGCCATCTTAGGTTAAGGAAAATTGAATACTGGTGATAGACGAATCAAACTAAAGAATATTCGTGCAGTTCCACTGGATAATTGATTATGGTCAATGCGCTACTAAAGATGCGACCAACAAACTATCAACGCTGCGTTGATTATGATTTTGATTGAACACCCAGCCTACGTATTTCCTGTCAACTTTGACTTTGACAGTTTTTGACGACAACAGGCCTGAATATGAAATTTTGATATTCTAAAATCATTTTCTTTGTATATCTCAAACTGTTCAGACCTGTTTTCATAATACATAAAACTTTAGTTTTACTCAACACATTCCCTCGTTTCCAAAGACCTGTTTTCATAATACATAAAACTTTACTTTTACTCAACACATTCCCTCGTTTCCAAATACATCTACACGGCCAGCGGCGGCTTCATCTCAAAGTATATGTCGCTCAGGAGCTTACAGGAAGGAACTGCACATGCTGATTGTGATTCAGGGTGTCGTCGTTCAACAATAACTCAATCTCTGGCAGTTTGCCATAGTAAGTATCACGTTCCTGGATGATGCCATCAATTTTAAGGGTCAAAGTTTTGCCATTCACTCCTCATTTTCTCCTCCTTAGATTCGTTCGATTTTCGTAGTGGTGGGCGCGCTGGCGATCGCTTCTTGTTGCCTTGTTGAAACCTTTATAGGCTTAAACGTATGAGCATTGGCTGCCGATATTTGATTCTCCAAGTCACCAGGAGCCTGTGAGCCAAAGATTTACTTGAACCACTGCAAAAATTCAAAATTATGCTGGAAACGTCCCTTGATTAAACGATCTATGGGCACCGACTTGTCCAGCTTGAGACGTGTGAAGGCGGCCTGAAACAATTTCACATTATGCAGATGTTCATGTTCCAGCTTGGCATTTAATTTGACACGCTTTAGATTAATGCAATTGGGAAAGATTAATTCCATCATCTGGCAATAGGCCAGACCAGAGCAAAGCTCTTCTATATTTTGTAATTACCCTGCACCATGGTGTTGACCCACTGGAGCATATCGTGTTCTCGTTTTCCAATTTTATAAATCGGAATTGGAAAAAGATGATAGATGACAACTAAGACATTCGGTTAAAACTTTTGGAAAACAAATTAGTCTAATGAAAATAAATGGAAATTTAAAGTTGAAACAGTTGGTTTTTGGAGCATTTATAAACTTTCATACATTTTTTCTTTTCTTTTTTTACAGCTTTGCCAATTTTAGTTATATTTAAGAGTCGATTTAGCTACTATTGGGCTTCAACAGTGTGTCTTCTTCAGCTTATAAAGGAGAAGGACCGCGACATAAAAGGAAATTGGCTAAAAGAACTTAAAAAGTCACTTTGTCACAGTGTGTTGTGAAACAAGTTTATAATTCGAAGACCCCTTTCGACAATTTATCAGCTGTTTTCATAACAACGAGTCCTTGTCAGAGCGAATTGTTGGTTACTCAGTACTCGCTCTGACAATTTTCAAGAGCGGATTTCCAGAGCTATGTAATTAGATTGGGCTCTGACAATATTGTCCTACCTAGCAGTATCTAGCTTTAATGTATAACGCAAACATTTCAAACGATTTTAAAAAACTGTCTTGGATATACAAAGCACTTTACTCGCTTTACGATTAATTTCAGGTCTAGAACCTAAGCTAATTACCTAACGCAACCAAAATCGAACCGAACTGCTGCTTTTCAGAGAAAGACTTTAAATTTCTTCCCAATTTTTCAGTGGGAAGAATCTTCAAATAGTTCAAATCGGGCGATACCAGTATCGCTTACTAAGGGGATAGCATTTGCAATTGAACCAATTCGAAAGCGGTTTAGAGCCGTTTGATAAGTGATTATATTTAAGTTATAAACTTAAAATTTTGGTATGTAGCTGGGAAAATATCTACTCAGCTATTTTTCCCGCATTAAAACCGGGTTTGAACCACTTATTAAAAGTGGTTCGAAGCTAAATCTAAGAAATTAGTTTGGTAATAGAATGTAAGAAATCTTGCCGTATCAAAACCGGTTCCAAAGCTGTTTAAAAAAGAGTTTCAAAAGTGTTATTCAAGCTATGAACTTGAAATTTGGTGTGTAGGGGGAAAAAAGAAAGTTTGATATTTTCCGGGAGCAAAACCGGTACCGAACCAGTTTATAACATTTGGTTTGGAGCCATATCTAACAAATTATCTAAAGCAGCGATGCCCAGCCGTATGCTCTTTGACTACGTTTTATTTTTGTAATTGCACCGAAGATAGGAAATCAATAATCGTATACATGCAGGGCAAATCCGGTCTAGTTCACTTCTTTGATTGGTGATTGCGCGCGCAAGCAAACTGACCAGCAATAATTTCATTATTAGTGTTGGTGCTTTTCTTTGTGAATATTGGTAAGCGCTCTGTCGTATGCTGCTTTTGGGCATGCCTGATCTAAAGCTAAAATCCCATAGGCAAATAATTTGCCCAAATTTTAATGAAAATTTTGTTACATAGCACAAATTATGGAAGTTTTCGGCCATATTTAATTAGATTATTTTCGTATGGAATCATAGTTTTAGTTTCCGCAATCATAGCTATTTAGTAGGTTTGCCGAAAATTTAAAAATATCTATATCGATATTTTGTTCGATAATGATAAAGAATCATTATACCCGTTACTCGTAGAGTAAAAGGGTCTACTAAAGTCGTGCAAATGTATGTAACAGGCAGAAGGAATCATTTCCGACCATATAAAGTATATATATTCTTGATCAGCATCAACAGCCGAGTCGATATAGCCATGTCCGTCTGTCCGTCCGTCTGTATGAACACCTAGATCTCAGAGACTAGAAGAGCTAGAGCAACCAAATTTGAAATGTAGACTCCTATTGTCTGCACGCAGATCAAGTTTATTTTCAATTTTTGCCACGCCCCCTCACGCCCCCGCAATTTGGAAAAAACGTCATATCTCCTACAGTTTTGATGATAGATGGTTCGTACTTTCTAGAGATATCTAGTTCTTAAAATTATTTATCGATTTGCTGAAGGAATGATAAAGATCGGATGAACGATACTCAAGTTATGAGCAAAAAACGATCAGTTAACACCCACCACCCACCCCACTCATAACCTAAGCATTGCGTTCAGCAGCAATCTTAGTGAGAGAGAGAGAGAGAGAGAGAGAGAGAGAGAGAGAGAGAGAGACGAGTTAAAAAATGTTGCATACTTTTCGGCTGACCCACCTCAGGCATACAGTAAGGCTATTAAACATTTGTTTCCATGAGTAACGGGTATATCGAAGTCGGTTAGAGCCGACTTTAACTTACGCTCCTGTTTTGATATTAATATTTTGTAGTAAAAAGAATTCATATTATCGATATTTTCCCAAAATAGACACATCTATACGACGACGTTTTGTATGGAGTTACTCATGAAGTTCTTGTTTGTAGGGCGGAGGAGTAGTAAATGCAGTCAAAGCTCCATGACCTAGATGGGCATGAAGTTTTTCGATAATTTCCCTTAGCCCCATTTCGATAGATTCGATGAAGGTTGGATTTTGAGTCGTTTTTATACTCTGTACCGAAGGTACATAGAGTATATTAAGTTTGTGCAAAAGTATGTAACAGGGAGAAGGAATCGTTTCCGACCCTATAAAGTATATATATTCTTGATCAGCATCAACAGCCGATTCAATATAGCCATGTCCGTCTGTCCGTCCGTCCGTCTGTCCGTCTGTCCGTCTGTCTGTCCGTATGAACGAAGAGATCTCAGAGATGGTAAGAGATAGAGGTTTGACATGTATGGGACATATATTTCTTATACTTGCAGGCAGATCAAGTTTATTTTCAATTTTTGCCACGCCCCCTCCCGCCCCCGTAATTTGGAAAAAACTTCATATCTCCTACAGTTTTGGAGATAGATCGTTCGTTCCTTCTAGAGATACCTAGTAATTATTTATCGATTTGCTGAAGGAATGATAAAGATCGGATGAACGATACTCAAGTTATATAAAAAACGGCCAGTTAACACCACCCACCCCCCACCAACAACCACAGCAACATACCCTAACCGTTCAACACAGGCAATCTTAGTGCGAGAGAGAAAGAGAGAGAGAGAGAGAGAGAAACTTAGAGAGCGCACCGCGTTGTGCGCGGGGTGTTAACTGGCCGTTTGACTCCTGAGCAAATGCGAGTGTAAGGGTACAGAGTATGTTATAGTCGGGCTTGACCGACTTTCTTTCTTGTTTTTTTATCGATATCGAAGAATGCGTCATAATGCAAACTTCATCGTATAGGCACAGTTTTATTAATAGTGGTATTCCTAAAAGTGATTTAGATCGTTCTCTTTGAATTAAATTAAGCGTCGAGATTGGTGTTTTCCTAAATTCTACCGTAATTTCAACATGGAAATTGCAATTTTCTGCATTTCAGTTTTAATACCAAAATAATTATTTATTTAATGTATTTCGCCACAGTTCAGCTTAAATGTTGTATGTCGCAAATTTTTGCACAATTTCAACCTGCCTCTTTCTCTTAGGTTACTTTAATTCATTGCCTTTAATTGAATTCGCCTTTATAAAATAGCGTCGTACACACTAAAACTAGGTTTTAAGCCAACGTACTATTATTTAAGAGCTTAGAAAAAACGCTTTCACACTTTTTTCAGTATGTTTTGCTGTTCCGCCTTTGCTTACATTTAACGAAATCGAGAGCCAATCAGAAATCAAAAAGGATCGTTCCGTCAGCTGATTTAGGGTGGTTTTCTCATGTTGCTGTTTTTGCAAAGCTAGGTGGATTTACTGCATTTGCTTTGCTCATGTTCAAGCCTAACCATCTAGGTAGATTTCGTAGCCATCAACTTTATCCTCATTGATTTCAAAACTATGTACATGTTAATGCAAATGATTTATTTTTATGTTTGCGGTCATGTGGTCATAGTGAAAAAAATTTGAAAACTAAAACCAACCGCTGCTAGAAACAGACGTATGTGGCGCACCAGTAGTATGTGTGGCTGCTGGTGCGGGAGATTGTGGGTTCGATCCCGCCTCGGACCATTTAATAGAAAGTTTTTTTCTTTCTATAAAAAAAAAGCTTTTACACACTCGGTCACCTTTACTGGCGCCAGCTGTGAAGTAACTAGCCATAAAAAAGTAAAAATTCTCTAACTATTGCCGTTCGGATTCGGCGTTAAACTGTTAGGTCCCTTTCTCTTGTGCGAAAAAACATAAGTACACACGCCAAGAGAGGTGCTGGAGGTGCTGTTTGAGCCTATTTTACATTTCACAAACCAAAAAAATTTAAAATATTGGATGTGCCTTTTGTATACAAAACACCTGCAGACATTGCTGAACAGACAGATGCGCATACTAACTCCTCTAGTTCATTGCTTAAGCTAAATTCACACAGGCAAATAGATTGGCAAAGTTATGATTAAAATAGTCATTATAGCAGATTTTACAGGATTTAGAACTAAAACTATGGTTTCATACGCAAATAAATTGATCAAATATGGCCGGAAAGTTACCCAATTTGGCCCTACATAGGAAAATTTTCATCAAAATTTGTATAAATTATTTGCTTGTGTAATCTTAGCTTTAAACCAGGGGCCGGCAAAACACAAATGCACATTTTGGCGTTGTGTGTGTGTGTTTAGCTACGCGAGATCTTGCTCATTGAGCACATCTTTGTTGTTGCAAAAGAGAGCAGTATAAGCTCGTATACTGTTGGTGTGTCGACGTCGCTGCCGCAGAGCTTTGTTCAATACACTGGAGACTGAGACGTGCCGGACTCTGCTTTAGACCTATTGCTTAATCTCCCATCATAGTAACAAGTTTTTCCGGAAGAAGACCCTTGTCCTCCTCTGTGAAATGCTTGCTTTATTTTTTAAAATTGGCTTTCCAGTCCTGCCGGTGTGACCGTGGCGCATATGCCCAAATTGGTAATCAACCTACATAAGACAACCAATTGCACAAAAGCCACCTAGTTGCAAAATCTACATGAACATGAGAAAACGGCCCTTAGAGTTGCTTTCACGAAACCTACATCAAATCTAAATCACTTTCAGGAATACCACTAATATCCAAAAGAATACCCTCAGGAAACATTACTTTTTGTGGCCAAAAGCCAAATCAAATATAGACGAAAAATAGCATCAACAAATATTCGACATTTGATATATCGCCTCCGAAAAATATTCTATAATCCTAAACTCGTTTGACGTTCAGTTTTCAGTTCAATTTTTCCTGGCTTCCAATTGCGGCAAGCTGTAATCCTAGCTGTATCCTCTTTTATTTGTGGGGCGTTTTGTTTGTCACTTTGTCTTAATTATGCCGTCTCAGGGTTTTTTTTTTGTTTTTGCATTCTGTTCATCGTTTGGCTTTGTTTGTGCCCAACCAAGTTAGAACTCGGCAATGGCACTGTTTATGCAAAGTCAGGGAGCTACGCCCAACCCGGCCACGCCCCAGCATTCGCCAACCCATTTTCCCAGATCGATTAAACGCCTTTTATATACAAATATGCATGATGCATGGGCCTTATCCTCAAGTGGGCCAAGCACTCAGGAGCAGCAGCAGCAGCTGGATAATTTTATGTGAAACCCTTGAAAATGTAAGTTGCGTTGCTGCGGCGGCACACACTAATTAAATTCTTTGCAACAAAAAAAAAAAAAATAAGTAAAAAGCGAGCAAAAGTGCAGCCGAGTCGAAAATGAGATTGAGAGAGCGTGTGCGCTCAAAGGGGGTACGTACATATGTACACGTTCTCGTCCTGCCCTCCCCCGCTTCTTTGGTGAGTGCAAATGAAGTGGCAAAAAGACTTCCCAAGCAGCAGAAAATGTTAAATTGCAAAAAAGCGAAATGACAAAGCTCTAACAACAACCACCACCACCACCACCACCATGGTGCAGCGCACCAGCCAGTGGGAGTGGGAGTGGCATTGGGGAAGGGTGAGGCTGCCAGACAAAAGGCCTAAAAACAATGCACAAAAGATCATCCCACCGGTTGTTGATTAAGAGATGAGTTTTGCTGTTATTCATTCATTTGACAGCAGCAATGTGCTCATAGTGGCCCGTTGAGCCCTTTTAGAACGGCCCATTAGTGCGCCCGAAACGAATTTAAAGCTGATTTACAACATTTGTTTTAATATTTATTTCTATTTTCAAAAAAACCACGCAATTCAACATGCATTCCAAAAGACATTCTCCTTCAAAAAGCCCTTAATCTTTCAAATTGAAAGGTTGTCTCTACTACTATGTTAACTAATAGACTTTAGCTTCAGTTAATAGTTACGATATTCAAAGCTCATCTTCACTTGACAAATTGAACCATCATTTACCAAAATATTGAAGAAAAGAAGTAAGAAAGTCGTTCAAACACGACTCTAATGTACTCTGTACCTGATTAAATATATGCTCAGTAAGTATTTTGTGTTCTGGATGCAGCATCCGATCTCTATTAGATCAATAAATAATGCTGATTACTAAATATGTCTAGAACAGGGGTATATGTCAGGCCCTATGCGCACGCCGCGCATTCGTTGCTATTTTCCGCATAGGTAAAGCCGCGCGTATTGCCTTTTCGCATAGCATAGTGCAAGAACAACTTTATATGTATGTGTTCTCTTAGTTTCTCTTCTATGCCTCTTGAAAATTCAAACGCAACAACAAATATGTGTTTGCGTCTTCTTCAATGTAGATTTTGTTTTTGGGGGACGAATGATTTCTTGTGTATTACACGGTAAATGTTTACTTTGAGGTAAACAGCTCCTAAAATTCTGAAACTAAGTTTCTTCGATAGATCACGAATTATGAAGAATTTAATTAATCGAATTTCAAATTTTGAATTTTTGCCCATAATAAAAAATATCGATCACATATGCTTTTCAAATTCTGCTTGTTTTTGCAAATAAATAAATTGAAAATATTTTTTATCTATATAAAAGGCGTACGTTTAAAATTTGAGTGCGAAAGTGAGGAAAACTTGACACCTATTGGAACTGTTATGAACTATTTTCCAAGCCATCTAACGAGGTAAAATTCAAGGCGCGTTTTTTTAACGTGGTTTCCCCCCGAGGCCTATTCCACGCAAGCCCCAGAAGACGTGTTTTTTTTATGTGGTCTCCCCAAATAAAGGGCCTAGTACACTGTCTTCTCTGTGTCTCTGTCTCTAAGGAAAGACAATTGCCAAGAATATCTCTTGGATTCTTTGAGCATTTGGCAAGATAACCAAGATAGTGGTCCTTTCTCCGAACAAAGCGAGGAATGTTTTCTTTAAGGTCCGTCCACAACCGCTCAATGTTTAGGGTGTGCGCGTTTGAAGACGGGTCCACAAAATTCTGCGAATGTTTCGCAGTTTGATGCTGGTATCCCTCAACATTCAAGCAATTATATGCGCTCCAGCAATCCGACATAATGGTAATACCGTTTGCAACCTGCTCTTAATAATCTCGAGTAGAGAGCTTGCATTCTGAGATTCAACTATTGCACTGGAGCCTCTTCTTCTTCTTGCTCGAGCTTTCCAGCCAAGCGGTGCATCTGAATCGTTCACGATTTGTCTTGAGAACGCATAAGAGATTGCACCTCGGACATATCAAATCCTTGGCTATGAAACCCTAAGCCCATAAAAAATTGCTAAAGGCGTCCGGACTTTGTGACAGGAATTCCGTCAATGACAAACGGCAAACGGTACTGCACATTTTCGCAAAGTTAACATTCAAAGTGAATAAAACGACAAATGAATTTATTTCAGCGATAAATATTGACATATATTGTAAAAAAATTTGTGATCGAGCATAACGCAAAATTGGAAATTCAATTGCAAGAGAACTATGGTCGACCGCCAATTAATTTCTGCATGTAAATTCTTCATAATTCGCTGTCAATCGATTAAAATTAATTCGCGAATTTTAGGAGCTGTTTACCTCAAAGTAAACATTTACCGTTCTGTCGGACAACTGGAGCTTGTAAAGTGAGAGACTGAACAGCACACAGAACAACTCACTGAGCAAAAGAGATTCTGAAGATATCATTTCCCTGCAGAGAAATTGTCAACTAGTTACAAAACAAAACTGTCCTATACCTAGTTGGAATCAAGGTTTACTTAACAAGGTAGCCACACTCGCTCTCTTTGCTTCCTTCTTAAATGTCAGTCTGTAAACAGCGACGCATCTCCGCTGACGAATTTTTTGTGTTCTGCTTCTTAGTTTAGTTTGAGACTTTTCGTGTTTTTGCTATGCCCCCATACTGCTCTATGGGGTTGTTGTGAAATAACTTTGAAATGAATTTTCGTTTCGTAAATAAAAAAAAATTAAGCTTCAAAAGCAAAAGATTGTAGGCAACAAAAAATTGTTAAAATTTGTATTATTGTAGAAAAAATAAATATACATAGATTAAAATATATTTCTTCTGTTATATTTATTTTAGTATGCTGGTCTTAGTTGCAGCAGAAAGCTTGCATATGTACATATATCTTGCATGCACGTAAAAATTTCTTTGTTTTGACTCAAGCGAGTACAGAAATTCATTACTCTCTTGCTCTCGGTCTCTTTTGTACTCATTTTGACATTTATATAAGAAGTTGTGAGAGAGCGAGTGCGGCTACCTTGTTAAGTATACCTTGATTGGAATGCTAGTAGAATATAACTGGTAGCAAAATAGCTAGATTCGGGTGAGTTGGGCAACAACAAAAATTAGCTTTCGAAGAAATGTTCGTTTGAAATACTAATTTGAGCTAGTTATAATCCAATTGAACTTTAACTGGTTGCAAACGAATTGGTGATGAGTGAGTTGACCAACAGATTTCGATGTACTTTTATACTGAGCAGCGACATAAACAGACTGTCATAGGGAACACTCAAAGATCAACTGGTTGAAAATGGCTGCTGCAGAGGACAATTCTCTCCCGCCTATGCCATCAGGCATGAAACTGGTTACAAATGGCTACTGCCGGGGACAATTGGAACATGCCTGTGACATGTCTGTGTAAAATGGACGACTTCAATACATTGATTTGGATAGGAAGTGCAACCAGTTGCAAGTTTTTAGAGACAGGTATATTTCTGGTTGTAAAATATACACTTTCAATGCAGGGAACTCACTGAGCAAGAGAGACTGAGCATTTCACGAAACAACTCACTAAGCAAGAGAGACTTAACAACTCACTGAACAGCTCACAGAACAACATACTGAGCAAGAGAGACTGAACTCTCACTAAACAAAAATTAACAATTGAAGAAGAACATGTTCACTTCTTCAGTTTAGTGAACAATTAAATTTTGGCCACTCAATGGTCACAAATGGTCAAAAAACAATGCACAAGAAACTAGGTTATTGCAATTATTTTCAAGTATTTGCTTCGCATTATAATAGAAACCACATAAATATAAATATGGAAACAAAATGTCCCGTGCGAAAATGCGTAAAACTAAATTTTGAAAAATCTGTAAATAATTATACCCTTGTAGAGGGTATATCAAAATTGTCCAGATGTTTGAAACGCTTAGAAGGAAGCATCTCCGACCACATAAAGTATATATATTCTTGATCAACATGACGAGCTGAGTTGATATAGCCATGTCCGTTTGTCCGTCCGTCTGTTTCTATGCTATCTCCTCCGTCAGTTTTTAAAGCTATCTTAACCAAACTTTGCACGAAGCCTTTTGGTACAAAGACGCTGCACATTTGTCGGAACCGGCCGGATCAGATGACTATAGCATATATCTATATATTGTTTACAAAAATAAGACCTTTGAATGAAACTGACGTTAAGGAGCTAATGCATAGAACATCAAAGTTGATTAATTATAGAAACTAGACCCGAAAAAAGTGCGGTATCAGGTCGGAACAGGATTGAATTGAATTGAAAATTGTTGTTCGAGATCGAGACGGGATTGAATTGAACATTTTGGCTCTCTCATTTCTATCACAAACTGCGCAAGGGTATACAACATTTGACATGGTCCACTTGAATACACTTGAATATTTAACTGGTTTTAACTTACTTGTACGATTCTGGGCTGGCATGTAACTCATCTTGGTGATTGAGGCGTTTTACACCACACCTGAAAATATGGAGGAAAAGGAAATAATGTTTAAATAACAACAAATAAATCTTACAGTCGGTCTCAAAGATTTGTCTATAGAAGAGCGGATCACAAAAAACTGAAGAGAGCCGAATCTCTTGTTATTCATTTGCTGTACATTTCCGCTACAAACAAATATGCTGCTGCGTCTGCATTAGTGTGTGTGTGTGTGTGTGTGTGAGTATGAGTGGTTCAGGTAGAAATCTATGCCGTGGTCTACCTGCCGTTTATATGTAGTTGAAAGTTATACACAAACCTTGAGAGTTGTTTGTATCTTTAATATTTATATCTTTTCCAATTATTTGGTCACTTTACACAAACAAACAAAAAAAAACACCACAATTAAACAGCATTCTTTTCACTTCTTTTGCTTCTTCTTCTTCTTATTTTTCTTTTGAGCAACTTGTACTGGTTTCTTCTTTGAGCTCTCTGCGACTTAACAGTTGGAAATGCGCCAGACAAGTGACGAAAGCAGCCACAAAAATCAGAGCCACTCTGCTACTCTCTCGCTCTCCAGCAGTTCGGGGAAAAAAATGAACTGCATCTTAGTTCGGCTATCCAAAACCCGAGTAACAAGGTGCATTTCTTTTGTTCGTGTCGGTGTTGCCACCTTGCAGGCCGAAAACAAGAAAAGGAAATTGTGCCTTTCCACATTTGTATTGGTTTAATTATGCTTTTGTTTACACATGTACATACAAATCGGTTATCTCTCTCCCTCTCTCTCTCGCCACACCCCCGCTACTTGTTTGGCCAGCAAGCATATTGTCTAATTTTCACACAAGTTGAATTTGATAATAAAAAAATTACACAGCATTTGGTAACTCACCGCGTCAGTAGTTAATGTAGCTGCTTTAAAGCAGGTTTTCTTTATTTAAAACACACAATTTCTAAAAACACAATAAAATTCCTGCAACCAATTTTCCAACTGAGAAAACTTGTGTGTATATGGCGAACAGTGTGGCCGCGGGTGCAATGCCTAAGAAATGGCAAAAAAAAATACCAAGAACTATCGATAGCTTAATTAGCGATGACACTGGCTATCGCTATCACAGCACTGTCCACCTGCTACGCTAATTGGTTATTAGTGATGATTTCAAATTAAATTTTATTCTTTTCAAAGAATAGTATAAATAAATCTAATCTTTAACAATTGGCTCGATCTTGACCAACTGTGACAGGGCATTTTTGGGACGTTCCTTGCCGGTACCATAAAAGTTATATATCTGAACTAAACCGAAATAGGCGGCCGCCAACACAATTCCAATGACAGGCACAATTATAGCCAATCCTCCCAAACAGGCAACGAACATCATGGATACAATGGTTAACAAAGTGCCTGAGAATGAAATAGAAAATCAATTAAATTGCTAACGAATTTGAGTTTCGAGTCAGTCTATTTACCCACCTTCGAGCACCAGCAAGCCCGTAAAGGTCATGAGCATTGTGGCAATACCAAAGCTAAATATTATGAGAAATGGTAATAGGAAAACCAAACCGCCGGCCAACAAACAGATGGCCAAATGAGGATTGCGCACACACCAAATAGCAATGCCATCCACAAATTCATTGCCACCCAATTCGGTCATGACAAATCCTGCCATGCGGCGCACCTTCAGCCCTGCCAAAAGAAAAAGGGACGAAAGCGCTTGTAAGAGAATGTGTAAACATTATAAATAAAACTTACACACTCTGTCCAGCAACTGGAGTAAAGCATCTAGAAACTGTTCGGGACTCGTGAGGGAGAACAACGTTTGTTTGTTCTCTCCATCATTCTGTGGTGTAGGAGGAGGTGGTGGTGGTGTACTGTGTGTGTTATGCTTAGTTTCCGTTTGTTCCTTTTTTGGATCTGCTGCAGACTGCTGATCCGGATCTTTGGTAACTTTCTTTTTCCTATTTGAATGCCCCTAGAAAATTGGAGGACGTAAATGAAAGATTGCAAAAATCGTATTTAATACACTTATATCACGGCTTGAGCACGACTCACGATCTGGTTCATCTCTAATCGAAAGTGATTAAATCGGTAAATGGAGCCGCCATCAAAAAATTGATCTTTTGACCTACCATATTGTGTTCCTCCGTTGTGGTTGTAGTTGTAGAATATATATATTTAATTCTTTGCTATTGGTTGAAATTGATTTGAAATTTATTGGAAAAAACAAATTGCACACAGAACATAAACATTCGGTGCAGAGCGCGGGGGGCTGTCAACTTGCTAACTAACATATGTATGTATGCAGCGTTGCCACCCCGTTTTTAAAGCCAAATTGGGAGCGTTATTTTTTAAATTTTATTACACTTATTCAATGCAACAAGAAGCGTAATCCATTGAATGGTGGCCTCTCCGTTATCGTTTCCGCTATCAAATGCTCGCCATGTATGGTCATACGACAGCGTAACTTGGGGGCATGTAGAAAATTCAAATGTATGGAGCTATCCTGAGCCAGCAGTGGCAACCAGCCGTAGGTCTGTGACTCCAGCAGTGGAATACCCAAAGCAAGCTTCCTCTGTCGTTCCAGCTGGCCCTCCGCCTGGGTGTAGCGCAGATAACGCAAGGGCTCTGGCGGCTGGCGTTGCTCGTAATGGGCGTAAAACTTGCGGGTCAAGGGATACACTGCAGGGGCGAGGTAAGAATGAAAGCTTAGCCGGAATTGGCGGTTGGCATACACAAATACCTTGGCTGACCGGCACAAAGTTCTGATGGAGACGTATATGCCGGTTGGACCTCTCTATAAGTTCCTTCTCAAAGGCATAGGGCCGGGGACGTGGATCACCGTCCTCATGCTGCTGATCCTTTCCATCGCCATCGCTATTCTCGTCGCCGTCAGTCGTTGCCAATGGCTTCATGACCCGTTGCCGTCTGTGACTCGATTTGACTTGGCTTGGGCCTGGCAAGGACACCGCCACCGCCTGCTGTCTTTTCACTTAT
The DNA here is from genome assembly GCA_037044535.1 of Lordiphosa magnipectinata. NCBI lineage: Eukaryota > Metazoa > Arthropoda > Insecta > Diptera > Drosophilidae > Lordiphosa > Lordiphosa magnipectinata. The sequence continues at coordinate 64,238 of JBAMBO010000221.1, read as the reverse complement.
AAAAAACTTGTACTCATTAAAGTTTTCTTCCATTGTTGCTCCATGGCAGGCAAACGTCAATGCCAATGTAGTGCCATTCTCTGCACGCATCCCCCCTACCTACTATACAAATACAACGCATACAAGTCAAAGGCGGACGAGGGCGTGACCCACAATATACGTTACAGGCCGGGCCAGGGATGGTTGGCTGGCTAGAGAAAAAGTTTATGACTTACCGTTACATTTAGGTTGCTACACTTAGCGCCGCCAAATTTGGCTTGAAAAACTCACAGTTGGCAGCATTGTATATTTGTTTTGGTCTTGCCCTCAAGGGGATGGGGGGTGGAGGTGGGGCAGTGGTGTTGGCTGATTGATCATTCCCTTAAAACTTTCTCTGCTTTGTGTTCATTTTCATGTCCTACAAGCGAATCCTTGAAGTAAACAGCAATTTCCGAAAATAAACCCATTGAAATGATTGCCATTGCGTGCAGCCGCAATAACCCAATAACTACGCCCTGCCCCCTACCAACCCCTCCTAGCCCACTCGTTGTGCAACTCCTTGTACGCCAATATTGGATATAATCGAATGATATTAAATAACTCAACAACAATTTAATTACAAATACAGTTCATAAAAGAAGGCGGTTAAACACGAACTATAGGAAACATAGTTTGGCCAGCAGGTGGTTGGGGAGCACAACCACAAAAACGTATTATTAATTACAATTATAATTAACAAAAACCATTTGCTGTTATAATTGGAATCGAAAAATGAGAAACCATACCCAAGCCATTCCGAAACGTGGATTAACACTTCAGTTTTTGATTTATATTATATTTATATTTAGCTTTTTTTTTTGAAAAACAGTTTGATGTGTGTTTAGATTTTAGGCTCTAGGAACGGATCCAGGAGGGCGATATAGGGGCTGAAACCCTCCCCCATAGCCCAAGTATGTTGAGGCACTAAATATGTATATGCAAAGAGAAATATGAACAAGGATTTCAGAATAAGCTGGAAAATATCCAGCCATCAGCAGTGAAAAATTTTACAATCGACATGAAATGTGGGTTAAAATATTAGCGAACGATCGGTAAAAACCTATGGTTCTCAAATAATTTTAAGTAGCCACCGAGACAATTTGCTTGTTCACGGCTCGTTTTAAATGTGACAGCAAAAACAAAATGTCCGAAAGAGTTAGCAGCTATAGAGCGGTATATGGTATGGACTCCCAGCACTGATATGTGAAAAACAGACCTTGACATTCTATACGCATTAAGTTTATGTGTTTCAAAATCCTGCGAGGTTCGGGATATCCGAAATATACTTTGAACAGTTTCTTTAGTGACTAATTTTCACACAGTTTGCTAAAAACATCACTTTTGCAAGATGAAATACAAAATGGAGCTCCGGAATCATATATAACTGAAAAATCATAAAAATCAAAAATCATCGGAATCACAAACTCGTCTGAAAACTCTTTTCCCTTTACGAATTGCTGTATTACATTACACTAGTTTACAGCCAAAAAGAACTATTCTATCTAAGAACTATGCTATTCAACGCGATATTACGGTTGCAGTACTTCCCGACCACTTGGAAGTCCGCTGTGATCATAATGATTCCCAAGAAGGGCAAGGATCACTCTAAGCCCGACTCCTACCGGCCAATTAGTCTACTGCCAACTTTCTCCAAAATATTTGAAAGAATATTTTTTGGAAGAATGTTGGCAGTTAGTGCAGTCGAAGATGCTATACCTGACCATCAGTTTGGTTTTCGCAGAGGACACTGTGCGCCGCAACAGAACAACCATATTTTGAAGGCATTCGAGAACCTGCAATATTGTTTTGCGGTCTTTCTGGACATAAGACAGGCGTTCGATCGCGTTTGGCACGAGGGCCTGCTATTCAAGCTTAAGTCCCTCCTCCCTCCAGAACAATATCTGCTGATTCGCTCCTTTCTCCTAGGGCGCCGTTTTACGGTTGAGCTGAGAGGCGAGCGATCAAGCATCCGTCCCATTCTTGCAGGTGTACCTCAGGGTAGTGTTCTCGGACCGGTACCATACTCTCTTTACACCTCGGATCTGTCGTAACAAGTTGCACATCGCAACTTTATCGCCACGTACGCTGACGATACCGCTTTTCTTGCATACAGCAACAGCCGCAAAAGAGCATCTGCCAAAGTCCAGCAGTTCCTGGATGGCTTTGGTCGTTGGGCGAACCGCTGGAACATAGCCATTAATCGTTCAAAAAGCCAACACTGCACCTTCGCTATGAGACGCGGGAAAGTTGCTCGATTGCGACTTCTAGGGTCACGAGTCCCATATTTGAAATCTGCGGTTAAATATCTTGGTGTGACATTGGACCACCGCCTGACCTGGAAAGCCCATGTGGTACGAGCAGCTGCTACAGTAGCTGCTAAGGCGAAGGAGCTCGATTGGCTTCTCAAGCCTCGTAGCGAACTTTCGTTGCGATCCAAAATCTTTGTTTACAAGGCTATTATCATGCCTTTCTGGACCTGGGGGATACCGCTATGGGGTACGGCATGCTCCACTACACTCAAGAAACTAGAATCTTCTATAAGCCAAGTACTCCAGCGCATCGCTGATGCTCCCTGGTATGTGAGGCATACAACTTTATATCGCGATTTGGATGTTTTGCCATTATGCGCCCAAATCAGTATGCATACTAGCAGGTATCATGACCGAATGGTGACCCCCTCCAATAGACTTGCATCTGAATTGGCTACAAACAGGCTCAGAAGACGCCGACGACATCCCTCAGACCTGTGGGTCCATGGAAGGCGTCCCTCGGGCCGCATCATCAACTTGGCATAAGTGTCCCCTTGGGACTATCTCCTACTCATATTTGCACGCTGCTGGTTTCTTCAGCAAGATGACAGATCACTCCCAGGAGCTGTGCTGCGTGTTAAGATGTTATCCCACGCGTTTGTCGTGCTGTCCAAGTCCCGTATAGTATTAGTAATTCTTGTTAACTATTTTTAAATAGATTAAGTTCTATGTATCAAGTATTCTCCTAGCTATCATTAAACAAAAAAAAAATATATAGAGACGGCCAGACATCATCAAAGGCGGCACAACTCATAACTCAGGATGAAAAACTGAACTAAGATTTAATGGAAAATTTCTTGACATTTTGGCTCTAGAGGTTCGAGAAAGACTTAAACAATTACAGAGAACCGAGCTGAAACAAGAAATTATTTTGTGGCACAAGGATTGCAAGAACACAGAGTTGAAAAAAGCCCAGATTGCACAGAAAAAATTTGAAAGCTACCTTCGAGTCTATATGTCTGATCACAGACTCAACGGACAAGCGTCGGGAATGTAAACCAAGATATCAAAATTTCAACAGGTGAAATTAGGCAACATGATTTTCTAAGTCAAACCTAGTCGTCTTGCAACATTGGACTGGGCTGTCGAGGAATGTTGAGATCAAGCATTATATATAAGAGATCCAATATTAGAACAAATTTTAAGTCAATGATCTTATAAAAAATGGAACTGAAGACTTATATTGCACAAATAAATTAATATTTTTCGTTTTCTTGAGAAGAAAAATCTAAATCTTAACCTATAATTTTAATTACTGTAATAATTAAAGGAACCATCGGTCAAAAAATGGCTTAATGAGAAAAAATTTGTTGTTTTCAATGTTAGTGTCCCCAAACTAGGCCAATACTAATATTACATGCTTTTAAACAGATTTGCAAAATTTGGTTAAAATCGGATGACTATATTTTATAGTTGCCATAGGAACCATTGGTCGCAAAATGAGTCTTAGTGAGAAAAACTTTCTTGTTTTCAATTTTTTCGATCTTAAACTCGGCGATTGTTAATTTAATATGTTTTCAAAAAGATTCGCGAAATTTGGACTATCTGTCGGAAAAGGGATTTTAGTCAAAAACATTTGCTTCGGCACAAACGAAGTTAGCTTGGCCTTCTCGTTTATAAATAAAACTGGATAAAATATGTTAACTAAGTAAAACATATATTTTTTTGTTAATATAGTAAATTCATTTATGTTTGCATATTTCCTTTTAAACGTAACTAAATGGTTATGCAGAGGGGAATATTTAAGTATATGTGGAATTCTCTTTGGAAATGGTTGGCGAAAACGTTTTGTGGGAAGGGAGGGGATTAGCCTCGTATGTGAAGCAGCAGGGTGATCACTTTATAAGTGGCTCAGGCGTGTGAATTCTATAAATAAATCAGTTGACGTAAATTTAGTTTTAGTTCTTTAACTAAACATTTCTACAAATTTTTTATTTACACCAAATTGAGAGCTATGCTAAGAGTTAGAAGAGGCATGAGCAATGTGATTGAATATGCATATACACACATACATATATGGACTGCAGTTAAACTGCTGTAAAAACGAAAATAACAGTAATACTTACTCAGGGTGAGTCAAGCTTCAAAAATATGTAACCTATAAACTTGTCTCACCCTAATATTACACCAAGTAGACAGAGACAGAGAGAGTGAGTGTGAGATGTATATAACATTAGTATAACAGTTAAAGAATGCAAAAAAAAAAAAACACCAACAACAGCAAATGCAAATGCAAAGCCTAAGCGGAAGCAACACAAAACACTCAAGCTACAATAATAAATAAATTACAACTAAGTTATACAAATATAATACAACTATCGCGCCTGTGATGTATGTAGACTGTTGCTGCTGCCACCCTCATGGCCATTGCCCATAACGGATTCCTGTACCTCGCTATCGATGAAGAGTCGCATAAATTGAGCGCAACGGTGGTTATTGCTGCCACGCAGCAGCAGGCGTCCAAATATGGTGGCTACAATTGAACAAATGATTAGAGCAAATCCTCAAAGCCTTCAATGTTTTCCAACGTACCCACATACTGCAGCTCATAGAACTGACACTCGATGCCCTCGCGCAGGAACATGCACAAATGCATAAACACATTACGCTTGGGTGGACTTAACAGAGCGATGTAATCCATGGCCTTGGATTTGGTATGACTGGCCAACAGATCCTCCACAAAGGGTTCGAGCAGCGCCTGTTCGGGTAACTCCAGTAATAGCATCAGAGCCTGGGCAGCGCTTTGAGCATGACCAGCTAAGAGGAAAGTTGGTAATTAGACAAGAGTCGGGAGTGAGTGGTAGGTAGCTGGTGAAACTTACGAAATTCCTCATTCGACCAGGTGTCCAGCCAGTCGCGCACCGCATTAAAATGTACGCCTAAAGTATGCCGGGATTCGTAGCTGTTGAAAATGCCCTCCAGTTTGGAACCCTGCTTATGCAAATAGTCAATAAGCAGAAAGAACTCTCTTGGCATGGTCACTCGATACTCGGGTGATTCGTCATTCATCTGAAAGTTTAAGCAACATTTGGTTTCTTAAATGGATATAAGTAGGGAAGGGAAGGGCGGATTTGAGGGGTTCTTTTTGGCGAGACCTAAAATGTAGTGTAGATTGATTTCACAATTGAAGTTGGGAATCGGTATCGGAACAGGATTAAGTTACACTAAACTTTGTGCTGGGGTTGCGGAACGGATAATCTTTGAGTTGAACATTCTAACGGAACGGGATTGAACGCAATCAAAACGAGATACAATTTAAGATTTAAATGGAGGATCCAGAGGGGATTGGGATCGCGACGGAGCCGGATTGAATTTACAATTTGAGTTCGATACGGGATTCATTGTTAAGTTTGAGTTCGGAATGGGGACCAGATGCAAGTTTGAGTTGCAGAAGTTGCAGCGGAATCGAAATGGAACCAGATTCAATTGAGTTGAGAAAAAGGGCTGAGACAGGAAGAGATGGAATTTAAGATTTTAATTGTGAATCCGGACGGGATAGAGTTGCGAATTTGAAGCGAATGTGAGACGGAAATTTATTGAATTTCAAATTTGAGTTCGGGACAGGATTGATTCTAAAATTTCAGTTCGGAATGGGGAATATGGTTCCAAATCCCAAAAAGCTGACCAAAAGTTGTTTTTTTTTGGGAACTTTAGACGGTAGGAATAGTTGTGGTACATCTATAGTTTGTATTGACACCATTAATAAGGGGGAAGTGTCCCTAGCTGGCTCAGCTATAAGCTACTCGTCACGCATCGAAAGTAACACAACATTCAGAAGCGTATAGAATAGCGAAAAGTTAACCGATTGGATTCTATTCCAGAAAGTAAGTACAATTTAAATGTATTGCTCGAAATTACTATCAACAATGCATGAAATAGTGAGTCATTAATAACATTCACATTCTGAAAAGTCGTTTTAAAACAAGCTTTAAGTTAAAACTCCTATTAGATCCTGCTCTCAAACAAAATAGAAATTGTTGTTTAGACACTTCTTCAAAACATATCCAAAAATTAGCTGCGGATAGCTACAGATTCAGTCTCGGTGATGATTTTTGTGCGGTAATGCGTGAATTTTCTGCAGTTTTTTGTAATTGTCGCTCGACAGCACTCTCCCCCAATTCACCAAACCAACTTTTTCTAAAGAATTTTGGCCCGCTGAGCTCAAAAATCTGCCGAATAGTTATCGAAATATTATCGATAAACGGGTTTTTCGATTTTTTCCAAAGCTGCCTCCACTTAAATTTGTATAACTGTTTTGTTTTTGAACCGATTGAAAAGTTGTTAATAAATTTAAAAACAAAAAACCTGGCCGAAAGATTCGTTTTCAGATAAAAATGTGATAGGTTGATTGCTTTTAATGCTATAATCACACATGTAGGGAAAATAACTAAATTTTTAACAAAATTTAGAAAATGTATCATAATTAAAGTAATTGTAAATGCAAATGAGTAAACGAAGTTTATGCTTTTTAAATTTCGAATTTCAAGTATTTAATTTTCTTTAAGAAAAGACCTGAAACCAGGGAATCAAACCGAATCGTTTTTCGGTTCCGGTTCCGGTTCTGGTAAACTTATGTTTCGGTAAAAGATTCTGTTTTGGTTCTAACATTATTTCGGTATTCGGTTCCGTATTGGTACCTTGATCTTTATTTCGGTATAACGGTACGTACCGGTATGAACCGTTAAATTTAAAAAATATTTTAGCCTAAGACCTGACAAAGTGGATAAGCAATCTAGACACATAAATACGGATGTATTCAATAGTTTTCATAAAATATTTTCAAGTTTGTATTGATTACATAATTAAAATTATATTTATGTTATCGCTTACGCTTTCTTTGGCAGTTGGAACAGCAAGATAGCTCCCAAAATTTCGAAAACTTTGTCGACTTGCATCTTTATTATTTTGTTAACGTTTTAAGCTCAGAAAACCTTGATTAATGCCATTAAACTGTTTCGTGAAGATACTGAACTATTTGTATTGTCCCAATTATTTTCATATAAATTCATATCGTTCACTTACTTTCAGACTGTCAAGACTTTTGAGTTAATGATGCAGAAATATTCGCCATATTGTGTTCTATATGGTGTACAATTTTCATATTGATATAATTTATTCTCCGGAAATATGTTATTTCATTTCACAGGTTCATTTTCATGATCCAACAAGAGCGACATATCGCAGTTGTCCTACAGACGGTATCGTTACAGATCCTTCGGCTTACTGTTCAGACGTTATATTTTCGAATTGGATTGATTATAAACAAAAAGATGTACTTTCCATAGAGAAAACAAAATCGATTATTTTGAGGTATGACAATGTGGCTGCAAGTGCGAGAAATATGAATCGACTTCGTTTTCACTTTTAGATAAAGTGTTAGAGCTAATTTCCACACTAATTTGAACTTAAACAGAAATGGATAAAATTCTTAAATAAATATCCGCCAAAATAGTTACCCAGGTAATTTTGTGGTATAATAATGTGGGTCCGATAAAATGCCAGGAAAACTTTCTCAAAATTAAGTGCTCGCTGTGCAGTCTAGTAGTTACGCTCAGAACCGAAACCGGTACAATGTTAAGGTTCTTTTCGGTCTTTTCGGTACCAAGAATAACGGTTCTCGAATACCGGTATACAAAAAATTAAAAATATGGGTTCCAGTTTCGGTTTTAGTTCCAAATTTTAACCGGTTCTTTTCGGTATACGGTTCCGGTTCTGGTTCCGGTTTGATTCCCTGCCTCAAACACAAAAATCGGAAATGAAATGCCAATTGTCATTACATTTTCCATTCAATTTATTCACAACATTTTCACAATCGTTTATAAAGAAATTGTCCGCCATATTGGATCCGTCATTTTGACTTTGAATTCGTAATCAGCAACCCCTAAAAACCCACGAGTACAGACTTTCAGAAAGATCAAAGAAGTTTTTGAACAAATTGTCTGCCATATTGGATCCGCCATTTTGTTTTTCTGAATTTTGACTTTGAATTCAGAATCAGCAACCCCGAAAACCCCAGAGTACAAACTTTCACCCAAATCAAATACGTTTTTAAAGAAATTATCTGCCATATTGGATCCGCCATTTTGTTTTTCTGAATTTTAACTTTGAATTCGTAATCAGCGACCCCGAAAACCCCCGAGAACAAACTTTCAGCCAAATCAAATACTTTTTGAAGAAATTATCTACCATATTGGATCCGCCATTTAGTTTTTCTGGATTTTAATTTCGAATTCATAATCAGCGATCCCGAAAACCAGCGACTACAAACTTTCAGTCAAATCAAATACGTTTTTCGACTTTTGGCCCGCTTTTTGGGATTTGGGACCACTGAGGGACGGGACTAGTTTGAGTTGCCAGGTTGAATTGAGATCTAAAAAGGGGCGGAACAGAATCGGGATGGGACCCAGACAGTATGAGATAGAATTTAGGATTGGAATTGGTGATCTGAACGGGATTGAATTGAGTATATAGAGCGAAATCGAGACAGAAACAGATTAAATCAAGGTATACTTAACTAGGTAGCCGCACTCGCTCTCTCACAGCTTCTTATAAAAATACAAAAGAGAGCGAACTAAGAAGCAGAACACAAAAAAATCGTCCTCGGAGATGCGTCGCTCGCAACTGTTGTTTACAGACTGACATTTAAGAAGCAAGCAAAGAGAGCGAGAGAGCGAGTTCGGCTACCTAGTTAAGTATATCTTGGATTGAATTTAAAATTTAAGGTCGGAAAGGGACAGATTTGAAACCTTTAAAATCAGGATGGGAAACCGACGAGCTTGACTTGAGCCTGAACAGAATTGATTATAATTTAATAGGCACAATTTGTTTACTTACCAAATGTTTAATCTGCTCCTGTGTATACTCATTAAGTGGACGATCCGTTCGACACATGGTCTCCATGGACAGTCCAAAGCAACTGGGCTGATAGTCACCCGTTACCGTTATAAATATATCCCTTCCGTTCACCACATCCAAAATGAGTATATCAAAATTATCGCTACATTTGATCTTCTGTAGCAGACCCCTGACGGTGCTTACATCGACCATCATCTTCACTCGTATACTACGAGCCGAGTCTATCATTAGGCTATCCTGGCGGGGATCCACCTGTAGCCATTTCTCACAAATATCGTTGATGTCCTTCTCCTTAAAACAGAAATCCACGGGCAATGGACAATTGTTGTACACATTAAAGTCCCTCGTTGCGGGCTCATTGAAACGCACCCGGCCAAAGTCCACGCACACCGTCTCCACAGTTATCTGCGGTTGATTATCATTCTCCCGCTTGTCCACCGCCTTGAGCACCTCCTCCTGCACCCGTTTGTATTTGATCTCGTCGCGGGTTTTGATTTTAACACGAAAGATGGCATAGACGGGCTTGTGATCGCTCTGCCGTATCTCCATGATACTGTTGTAGGCCAACTGTTCGATGCGAGTGCCCTTCCATAGCACTCGATCGCAGTAGGCGGGCGCCCGTTGCTTTTCGCTGCTGTCATAGTTGTCCGTGCCTGGATCGTATTTGTAGGTGGGTCGAAACTTGATCTCGCCCTCGGTATAGCCGTCGAAGCACTTGCCCTTGCGCATCTCCTGGCGCAACTGGTCGTATTGCTGGAGCAGCTCATAGGTCTGGACATCGGTGAGTGGACCGGGTCGCTGCTGGCCCGGTGGCTCCTGTATGCGATAGTTGAGATCACCCAGCCAAAAGATGTGACTGCAATTGGAAGTAAGAAAGTGACTTGAAGTTGATGTGTGTGAGGACGAACTTACTCATGATCACTGATGGTGCGTCGATCGGCGAATCGCATGCCCTCCACAATGGCATTGTAGTCCTTGTTGCGTTCCTCCACATAGCCCATATGGGCAGCCAGATGCGAATTGATGAAACAAATGTTGCCCTCATGCAGCTGCAAACTGATGGCCACTCCGCCCTTGTTACCCAAAGCATTCAAAACTCCGCGAGCCACCGAATGGAGTTGACAGCGCAGGATATGTTGTCGGAGTTGCTTGCGCACAATAACCGTAAGCGTAATCCCGACTAGACGCACCGATCGTAAAACTTCATACTCCACGCCCGCATGCACACTCTCCATCATCTTTAGTCTAGAGAAATCAAAGAGTTAAAGGATGCTAAAGGTAGCTCCAGGCAACTTACATCCATTGGTCCGCACTGGCCTGCAGTTGGGTGGCATTAAGCATGGCCTTGGTGGGTGTATCCAGTTCCTGCAGTCCAATTGCATAAATATCCGGCGCCTGTTCACTGCAGTCCAGCCAAGAGCGCAAGGGACTGTTACTGTCGCAGCAGGGCTTGTTATTCACATTCCAGGTGGCACAATAGACTCTAATCCAGCATATTCAGTTAATTGTATTGGTTTTTAATCCTCCTTTGACTACTCACATGATATCCTTGTACACAATATACTCCGCCTCGCGCTTCTTTAACTCCTGTTTGACCTCACCAATTTGGCGATAATCATTGAGCCAACTAAAATTTAGCACCGCTTCGGGATCGCAATGGGACATGGAACTCTTACAGGATATTACCTTGGCCACAAACTCATCATACTCTTCCGCCTTCAAAGGATAATAATAGTACTTGATGGGTTTATCATCGGCGGTGGATAAATCAAATTGCAGTCGAGTAATCGAACCTTTGCCATCACCTGGAAGCCCCATCATATACAGAAGTCATTTGTCAAGTAATTTAGAAGGATTTTGTGGACCAACTCACCCTGCCTTAGCTGGAAACTTTCGCTAATGGCAAACACTTTGTGTATAATTAGCTCATTGACTGAGGTCAACGGTTGTCGCAGGTAGGAGAACGAAATGAGGGCAAATGTACCACCAGATTCGGATGAGACCAGTGCAAGAAGACGATCCACATACTCCTGGCCCTGAATTTGATAAGCTTCGAATGTCTATAAAAGAGAGAAAGGAAGAGAGAGAGAAATTCCAAAGAAAATTTTAGTAAAGAAACAAAATATTTGGGCTTAGCCGTCCCTGCTCGGGCGCCATGTAATTTAGCTAAACGAATTGATCCTTTAAAGGCTTAAGATTGGAGTGGCTGATGCGTTTGACAAAAGAAGATTTTTATTGGCAGCAATGCAAAGCCGCTATGCTTCTAACATACATAAATGCTGAATAGGCAGTAAGGGGTGACGACATAATTTCGACGTTCCAACTAGAATTTTTTTCTGTCGAAACTAAGGCGTTTTGAAACGACATATCTTCTACGCTACGTTTTGCCAATAAAATCAAATTATGGCAAAAAAAATGTTTATTTTCCGCCTCCTAACACAGTAAGATAATCTTTCAACATTAAATTTCGTAAATGAAGTTTATTATTGTCTGAAAATAATAGTACATAAAACCAGTATGTAGTTTCTTAACATGCTCGAAATTTTTTAAGCTCTAATAATGAAACAGGTTTACAAAAAAAAGGCCAGCTTTTGCAATAGAGAAAATAGCCAACTTTCCATATGTATAATTGGTGGCTGAATTCAAATCAATTGTCCATTTGCTTTAATTAATTATTATCACATCTTCAGTATTTTGATATAATAGCTCTTTTTTAAAGTTATGGACCAAATACTATAACAATTTACGACACTTTTTTTACATTTTTAAATAATATTAACTTTCAAAATGTCTAAAAATTAACAAAAATTAATTTTAAATAATTTTTTAATAGCCACTCTTTTGTTTTCCAATAACTACCTTGTTATTATCAAATTATAAGAAATTTAAAAATCATGCAAAAAAAAAATGGAAAATTTTGATAGTTTTTGAGCTATTATATCAAAAAACTAAAGATGTGGTAAATTAGAAGAGGACTATCCATTAATGTTTCCTAAGATATTTTTCTGTCATCAGACCATTTTTCAGAATTTTTTTAAGCATAGGAAAAAAAAAAATTATTTGATCATAAAATAACCATATTTTCCATTTTGAAATCCATTAATATTGTAGCTTAAGCGTAGTACGGAGACGCTGACAATTTTTGCGGAGCGGAAATTGTTTGATAATTTCCAGAGCCGCTCAGAAAATGTAGTGTGACCAGGCAACAGACTGAAATCAGCTGTTGTGTGTATAATAAATAAGCGGGCTTATTCAAATAAAATAAAAGAGTGTATAAAATTTGAAAATGAAAGTCACTAGGGGAGATTCAGTTGTATGTGTTATTGCCATGGTCTATTTCATGGAAGCATTTTGTGTGGACTGCGGGAGCAGAACTTAGCCACTTAGACATAAGGTATGCGAAATAAGTCACCTTACAATCATATAATCCTTGATATATACTAAAGCTGGAAATATATTCAAATATTTTTGTTTTTTCTCTCAACTTAACGAAGTAACAATTCAATTCCAATTCTTAAAAGATTTAATGAAAATATAATACTTTTTAAAAAATTAAATTTTTATTTTTCAGAACGAAATAAGTGAACTGATAATTTCAGAATATTCAATTTTAACAAGGTTTAGTCACCGTGATTTTTTTAATATACCTAAAAATGTCCTCCATTACTGTTAGTAACCTTCAATACACGTCCTAACATTGAATTAACCAAGTTTCGAAGAATTGATGCGTCCAATATAGCCAAATCTACGATAATAGACTTTTTAAGTTCTTTTACCATGTTAACTTGCCTGCCATGCATGTAGACTTTGTTGGAAATTATCTCCCAAAATTTTTCATTGGAATTAAGATCTGGACCTTTTGCGGGCCACTTCAAAACCGCTATTTGTTTTTCTTAAGAAAATAGTTGAGTGCGTTTTGAAACGTGGTACGCGGCATCGTCCTGTTGGAATGTCCAAGAATCTCTGAAATATTCGTGTCCATAGTTACAAAAATTTCGTCAAATAGCTCGGCATACCTTTCAGAGTTCATTTTATGTGTTACAAATCAATTTGAACTCTTTGCAGCAAAGACAAATGCAGCTGACACCATTAGCGAACCTCCTTGAAAATTGCGTGACTCTCTTACTTGCTTTGGCGTCCGTGTATCCCGATAATAATATTGATACCCATCTTGGCCATCTAAATTAAACTTTTTTCATCACTAAAGATAATACTTTGCCACTCTAAGTCCTAAACCTTATGCATCTCAGCAAAGTGCATACGGGCTACTTTGTGCCTAGAAAGTTATTGACATTTGACGGTCGTTTTTTCATATGAATCGAATTGATGGTCACGTAAAATTTGCTGCACACGACGCTTCGATACTGGGAGAGCTAGTTCGTGGGAAATATGGCCTGCACTTAGGTTTTCTTTAATTCTTTTCTGTATGTGGGGTTTGGTGACCTGTTTTTGATTTTAGTCAATGTTACAACTGGCTAGCTCAAGGTCTTCGTTGGTTGATTATAAGCCTTTTTATAACCAACACAAACCAACAGATATTAATTACAACATTTTGGAATAGCAATTGGGTATGTCCGTACAACGATCGCTGTTTCGAGAATAACCAAATTCTCTCATCAGCGGACTTGTTTTGCTGTTCACACTTCAAACAAACATCCAGTTAGCACTTATAGTCTCGAGTTGGCGAATAAAGACATAGGAATTACACTATTATAAATTCGCAGCCCTAACTTCGGCTATGGTTTTTGTTTGAAGGTGTTTTGTTTACCAATTTGCTGTAATTAATTCTGTTGCTTATGGCTGCTGCTAGGTGGTTGGGCTATCCGTCTTCGTATCTTCTTTTCTTTATATTCTTCTTTTTATCACGTTTTTTCAAGCAATGGCAGGAGTCCAAAACGAAGTCTTTTTCTGTGATTTTCGGAATCTTTTAAATACTTTTGAATTTTAAAATATCTTCTCGCCATTTCGGAAGCGAATTCCTGTAGAGTCATCCCCATTTCGCGATATGGCGATATTTTAGCTCGCTCTTCATTAGAGAGGTATTGGCTTTGAAACATTCCTGCAAAATTGAAGTTAATTTTAGATTCAAATCTACAGATTATGAATCAAACCTCACTTTTTTATTGGCTAAAACTTATGACGAAAAATCTCCTTTAAATTTATGCCCGTATGCACGTTTACGAAGACAAAAACTGATAATGTAAGCTCAATTATTTCGTTCTGTAATGCGAGGCGCATAAGCTTTTTAATAAAATTAACGACACCTTGTGCTTAACATTGTTATTGCAAGCATGGAAATTGTCTTAGAGGAAACTAAGCAAAAAAAAAAGAACTTAAAAAAATTATTAGCAAAGCTCTGGCAGCAGATCATAAGATTTATAAGGTGACTTATTTCGCATACTTGCTGCTATAACGACAACACAAAACGCATCTGGAGATTAAAATTGCTGGGCCGCATATTAAACCAGAGGCAATTTTCATAGCCACAGCCAGCTTCATAGACTGTAGGCGGATCATACTCGCCGGGCGTATTAGAGGAGGATAAACTAGGTGAATACGGATTTAAAGGTGGCCACAACAGTAGCAACGGAAGCTGCCACAGTAAGCCAAAGGAGCCACTACTATAATGGGCTGTGAAGACTTCAGCTTAGGGCTGCTTGGCCGTTAGCTGTAGGGCCGTTCCGTGGGCTGTGGAGACTGTGAAGGTTTAGACTCGGGTGGAATGCATACATTGGGCAAATGGCATGCAGGAAGAAGCATACAGAGAAGGATTCTCCGTCACAAGTGATGCAGCTGCGGGTATCGAAATGCTTTTTGTTCGTCAAATCCCATAAAATGGATTGAGATTCGACCACTTTGATTAACGCCGCTTGTTCGTCCTCCGTAAAGTTTTCCAAATGATTTTTGTATGTTTTTTTTGTTTTTTTTGCATCCATTTTTATACCCTGTTCCCATTAAAAATGGGAAAAGGGGATCATGAAGTTGTGCAAATGTATGTAACAGCCAGAAGGAAGCTTCTCCGACCCTATAAAGGGGGGGAAGGAGGAGGCGGCCACTTCATGCAGGTAGCGCTGCCTGCGCACGCCGCGTGTGAGTGCGCTCGTATGTGTGCATGCGCTTGTGTATGAGAGTGTGTTTGCATGTGTGTCTTAATTTAACAGGGTATTTTGTAGTCGGGAAACTCGACTACAACGCTCTTACTTGTTTTTATTTGGGGTCACGAAATCTGACAATTATCAAACAACTTTCATAATTTGCAGACCCCCTTCGAGAATTTATCAGCTGTTTTAAAAAAAACCAGTTGGCAGGTCCACGCAAATTGTCATAGCGAATTGTTGGTTGCTCCGTACTCGCTCTGACAATCTGAGAATTTTCGTGAGCGGATTTCCTGAGCTATGTAATTAGATGGGCTCCGCAAAAATTGTCAGCGTCTCCGTACCACGCTTTATGAACAAAATCAAAACGTGTTTGGTTTTTCTGTAAGATCATTCAATGCAACTTACATTAAAACAAATTTGGTTGGAAAAGGTTAATTAATGCGGTCACAGGACAGGCGAAAACGGACAATTGATTGGAATTTAGCGACCAAAAATGCATATGGAAAGTTTGCTATCTTCTCTATTTCAAAAGCTTGTAACCAATTGTAATGTTTATTATGTATAAATATAAACATTTTTTAGGACTTCGTTACAATTTGATTGCAAATCGGACACTTTGCTTTTTGTTCTTGATGAAATTCGCCATCGAAGATTTTCCTCAACTACTCTATTCCAACACGAGTCGCACACATTAATGTGATTGTAAGGCCTCAAAAGGACAGATTTTGGGTTCACGAAAAAAATGTTGCATGGGTTTTCATGAACAAATGCAGACTCAGTCAGTGCGCTTAAATTTGAATGAGTCGAGGTCCTCCGATATCCTCCAAATTTGTTAGTTCCTCAACATCGTCATCGTTATCGAGACAGGTAAATAAATCTTGTTTATTAAAGCGATCATTCAGTGAAACAGTGCGAGACAAAAACCCTTTCTTTTAATATAATATTTATTTTCATTTTCATGACAGCGTCTTTAAATTTTGTAATTGGTCGATCGAAATTATGTCGTTTTAGAACGAAATAGTTTCGACGTTCCAATTAGAGTTTTTAGTCGAAATAATGTCATTCCAAAACGACATAATTTCGAGCGAAATAATGTCCTTTTGTTTTGTCGGAATAATTTCGTTTTAAAACGACATAATTTCGATTCCAAATGTACTGGGCGAAATTATGTCGTCGGAATTATGTCGCTAAGCCGGCAGTAAGAGGGAGAGAGAATCTAAACTAAAGATTACCATAATATTTACATTGGTTCAATTAATTTTCTTTTCTACTCCAATTATATGACAACTTATTCCACCTTAACCTAATTGACCAAACGTTTGTGACCCCTGAAAAGTTGGTTAACTTTTAACCTAAACTTACTCAAAATATATTCCTTACTTGTAAAATAAATCTCGTACAACAATTGTATTTAACTTGTAAACATTATTGTATAATGATTTATTATGAGTTTCGATAAGGAATATCTAGACACGAGTGGATAGATAAGCCTACTACGAAACGCTTTTCCCACCGTAAAACGCGGGTAAAGTCAACTTAATGGGCTCATAATAAAAAAATCAAAATAAAGAAAACGTCTCATAAAAAACAAGAAAGTCCGTTAAGCCCGACTGTAATATACTCTGTACCTGCAGTTGCAGCGCTTGCTGAACAGCCCCTTTTTACTTTCTAAGTCCATTAAATTTCATTTAAAACAAAATTTTAATATTACATTCGAATATGTCATATCAAATACGGTTAAATATAGCAAAATAAAATGGAAACAGTGTTATCCGAATACTTTAGTTCACATGAAGCAACCCTAGCAGCTATCGATTAAAGGTTGAAATCGTTTAAAAAAAAAAGTGGAATTCAAAACAGCTCGATTTGGTCACAGTCGCTCAGTTTTGGTTGATGTTTAAATTAAAATTCTTTTAAAACATTTTTCAGTGTCAAACAATTGTATAAAAGACGCAAATCGTTTCTAAGGTCCGTTTTCTCATGTTCCTGTTTTTGCTCAAATCGAAATCCACCTAGATTTTGCAACTAAGTGGTTTTTGTGCAATTGGTTGTCTCATTTAGGTTGATTATAAATTGGCAGCACCTCTGCACTCGGCTGATTATTGTTTTTTTTTTATTGCGCGCCAATTTTAAAAATTAAAGCAAGAATTTTTTGCAGAGAAGGAGGTTTTTTTGTGGAACAACTTGTTATTATGATGGGAGATAAAGAAATAGGTCGAAAGTTAAGTTCACACAGGCAAATAATTTGGAAAATATTTCATGAAATTTTGGCTTTATAATCCAAATTGTGAAACTTTCCGGACATATTTGATCAAATTATTTGCGTATGGAACCATAGTATAAAGAACAAAAAAACACTAATATTGTCGATTTGCGGAATTCAGAACAGCAATCGTCTTGATTTGCTACAATTCCACACGTTTTCGGAATTGGGAACAGGCCTGAATATACTCGGTATACCTTTGGTACATAGTACAAAAACCATTTCTGTTCTTGGTTCGCCCGTAATATCACTGAATCTTTAACCACCTGGATTCCTTAAGGCAGCATTTCCTTAATAAAACCCATTTACCGGCCTATCGTCGTCCGATTTGGACCAAATGTAGCAAATCTGTTTAAAAGCGTATAAAATTAACAATCAGCGAGTTTAAAAAACGATTAAATTGATAACAAAAAAGATTTTCTTATTCAGGGGTGTCCTGGAAATCTCTAGAGATTTTCGAATAATCGATTGCACTTCGAACTTAACTTGGAGTACTTTATTTGTGAAGTGAAAAGAATAAGACCGGCTACTAGATCATATGGAAGGGAAACCGTACGCATTAAATCTCCTTGGCTTTGAGCAGGCGGGTTCAAATCTCTCAATTTTCGTCATCTAATCTAGTAGCCCCCCTCTACTAGTGACGCTCGCTTATTTCCCTCACAATGGGCTCGACTAACGTATTTTTCAAGGCGATGTCCGCTCAATACGTTAACGGCTCTCCAGGCACGCTAGGTCGACGAAATGCCATACAGAGAAGCGACATAACCGACTCTCGTTCGACACGATGCCATGTAGAGAAGCGACATAAGCGACGCTCGCTCGACCCAATGGCATGCATGGAGCGCCATAATGCATTCCACTGGGATGCTGTGAAATATTCCACTGAAAGGGTGTTCGAGGATTGATACACCTTTTTTTGAAATCCTTTCCTATTCTTTGCACACGCTCTCTCACGGAAAAAAATTAGAGCGTTCGGCTCTCTGTTTAGCGTTCGGCCCATGTTATAATTTTACAGGCGCCACGACGCATCACCGTACAAAGAGCAACGCTGGGTTGACGAAAATAGAGTGACTGACCCCAGCCGTACTAGAGGGCCGGCATATTTGTGCCCCTTTACATATAAAGTCAAACAGCTATAATATGAAATGCTAACGTTTATACGAAAACCTCTAGAGATTTCTGGGACATACCCGATTAAGACTATGTAATTCCTATGGCAGCTATGAGACAATGTCAGCATGCAGTAACAAAAAAAACTATGTGCAAAATTTTAGCTCGAAAGCTTAAAAATTGAGAGACTAGTTTGCGTAAAAACTGACAAACGGCCGGACAAACAACGCTCGATTGACTCAGCTTGTTGCCCTGATCAAGAATATACATATGTATACCAGCTGAACCCACCGCGACTTCATCCGCTTTTCTTAGAAAAAAATAAAAACTTTTCTTTTATTTACTATCAGCTCATTGAATACTTTGTTTGTATTGAATCTATTTAAAAAAAATAAACAATTTTTTTTTGTAAAAAGATGTAAAATGATTGGCTTCGTATTCACAGCTGATAAAAATAAACAACATGTGAAAAATGTCAGGAGAGGAATAGGTTGTGTAAATGGAGTGGCATGTATTAGAGATCGACTCATTTGGAACCTATCTTCTAGTAAATACACTTCTTGTACTTTCCAGTTATAAAAATTATCGGTTTCCACATAATTTTGGGGAGTTTGGTCAAAATCTGATGAATATATCGTATAGCTGCCATATAACAAACCGGCAAACAAATGGTCAAAGTAGTGGCCCCATCTATTGCTGAGTTTGGGAAATAACTCAGCTAAGAGTTTCTAAGTGCAGGTTTTACTGAGTTAAGATTGCAAAGGAGAGAACTTTCAGGGATCACGGGCGTTAAAATGCAATTAATACTCATATCTTTGTTAAGGATATGATTGAGTCGAGGTTGATGAAAAACGCCGCAAACAGATCGTCTATGCTTTTGCATTATCATAAAGCACAGAAGGGGGCAAAGTGAAAGATATACAAACGATACAAATTGCTTAGGATCTTGCGAGAGAATTGAAGCCTGCAATAACTAAGGTAATCTTTTTAGCATTAAAGCTTGAGCGGGTAATCACCTAACAGGATAATCCCTACGATTTTTAATACATTTTCAAAATAAGTTATGTCCTAGCTTTTTATTTTAAGTTGTTTTAAGTAACTTCCGGTATCTATCAAAATGCAGTATCCTAAGAATCCAGTATGGATATCAAAACACTATAAACAGCTAGCTAGAAGCACGGGCAAGGGCAATGTCTCTTGCATATCGGCAGCAAAGTTTCTCTCGAAATCTGGCCTCACAACATAATGGTACAGTGTTATCTGGGGTTTTGAAAAATGTTAAAGCATTTGTAAGAATTGCCGTCAAGTTGATAGCAATTGCTGCTGCTGCCTGCTATCTTTTTACCCACGTAAGTGCAAGTACACACATGCAAATGTATACATATGTATGAGTGTATGTACGAGTATGCCCATCGATTGATTAATCATCATTAGACGCTTACATAGTGTACAATTTCATCCTCCTTGAAGCGTTCCTTGACAATATCTGATAAAGATTTCTCTGGAATTATGGAGCCGCCATTTGGGATATTGCTGTCGCCTTCCATGCTGTTTGTTGGAAGTCCAGGGTTATTATCTCGGTATGCAGAACTGTATTATATGACCCTGGCTCTGGTCTTCTCTGGTCTGGTCTACGCTGGGCTGTTTTTGTTTGCTTTTCTATTTTTAGTTAACGCGCGCCCCGTCCAGCGCCAGTGAGGTGACGACAGCAGCGACTGAATGATATGAATGGTGGTGGCACCGGCTCTGGCTATGGGTGGGCTCTCTTTAGATTATCGAGAGTCTTGGTTCTTGGATCCGGAGTCTGACCCTGGCCGTTGGCTTGTAATTGTAACTGTTTGTTTTTTGTTGTCGATGTTGTTGTTGTTGTTGTTGGCTCTCTCATTTGCCATCAAGGTGGGTGTATTTCTTACATACACACGCATACACAAAACACACACGTACCAGAGAGTTATTCATCTATGGCGATACTTAGATTTTCGATTAGGTTATTTGTTTGTTATTTTAGGGGAGGGGTCAGGGTAATTGATTACTGTTAAGTTATTAATTATATGCTTAATATGTATGCTCAATTAGGCTAGGTGCATTTACCAACACTGGCGTTTACATCAGCTGCTGTAGTGTTACATATATCCGATAGTTTGCCAGTGTTGCCAATTTAGCTATTTAGCTAGCACGAAGTTAGGTCACATTTTTTTTTTTGGGATTTTGGCATCGCAGCTGATTGCAGCTGTCAAATTCGCCAAATTTCGCCAGCGTCTTCCATTATTAACAAAATATGGCACAATTTGAAAAAGAAATTGTTCAGGCCGTAATCATAGCCGACAATAATATATGGAACTTTAAACCGCTATCCGATGAGGGCTCCACGGTTAGTTTTTTGGTTTTCTCTCATCTTGGTGCACGTTTTTTAAGTTCAATCATTCCTTCTCCTCCAGGCCTTGCTGCCGCTGGTTAATGTCAGCATGCTGGACTATGCTTTGATAGCCCTAAATCGTAGTGGCGTCGAGGAGGTCTATGTCTATGCCAGTCTCTATTTGCAGGACATACGGGATCACATCAAGTGAGTGGCAAATCATCCAGTCAAAATGTTACTAGACCAAAGATATCTCTTTCAGGCAGGGCATTGCCACATACGCTTCATGGTCCTTCAAGATGACCGTACATGTCATTGGCGGCGAGGGTTGTCGTTGCTTTGGCGATGCCATGCGAGATCTGGATGCCAAGGCCTTAATCCGTGGCAATTTTATACTCCTGGGCGCCGACACAGTCACCAATGCCGATCTGCGACCTGTACTGGAGCAACATAAGCGTACGGCCAAATTTGACAAGGGCACCGCCGCAACTTTGGTGTTCAAGGAGTGCTCCAGTAATGTGCGCACGGGCAACGAGCTGCTCATTGCTGTGGACAAGCAGAATACACGTCTCCATTACCATCAGCGCCTAAGGCCCAATCACAAGGAGACGCGCTATCAACTGCCCCTGGATGTGTTCTTAAACAATTCATGTGTGTCGCTGCACCATAATCTGCTGGATCCCCAAATTGCCATAGGATCACCTTCCATGCTGTCGCTATTTAGTGACAATTTTGATTTTCAGACACGTGACGACTTTGTGCGTGGCCTGTTGATCAACGAGGAGCTGTTGGATAGCCGCATCTATGTGGCCTTGCTGCCGCCTGCCCAGTATGCGCACAAGGTGAACAGTTGGCCCTCCTATCAGCTGGTCAGCCGTGATATCATCAATCGTTGGGCATATCCGCTGGTGCCCGATATGGGCGTCTATAAGCTGCAGCAGCAATATGTTTTTCACAAGGATAACATCTACAGGAGCCCGGAGGCGCATGTCTCGAAAGTGGCGATGCATGAGAATGCGGTAATACAGGCGGGCAGCCACGTGGACACGGGCACAGTGATCAGAGACAGTGTTATTGGAGCGAATTGTCAAATTGGCAAGAATTGCCAGCTCAACAATGTCTTCTTTATGGCCAATGTTACGGTACATGACAACTGCCGGCTGGAGCATTGTGTGCTCGGCGCTGGAGTTATTATTCATGAGCAGTGCCAGATTACTGCTGGCTGTGTGCTGGGCTCCAAATGTGTGCTGCCGGCCAAAACACAATTGGCCAACACTTTGGTCACCAGCTCGCCTAATACACAGCGCACCGAGGAGCAGGAGACAGGTGGGTAACTAAACGGACGACTCCCTTAGTACGTGGTAAATCATAAATTTTCTTTCAGTGGAACTGGAGTCCCTGGGACCGCAGGCTTTTATCATAAGTGACTTGACCACTGGTGATCCTGAAGCCGATTCCGATGCGGAAGAGTTTCTGCCGCAGCAAAATCTCTGCATACCCAAAATGGGTGAGCTTAGTACACTGCTGGAGGAGATTAGTAATTGCAGCTATGCCAGCGATGAGGATGAGGATGAATCGCGTAATGCTACACCCCTGCCGGATGATACCAACAGTAAGTGTGGACCCATCCCAGTCATTGTAAACTTGTTTACACTTTATCCAACAGTTTTCCTATCCGAGGTCATCGACTCGCTGTCACGTGGCTTCCAGGAGAAATCCAATCCAGATTTTCTTATACTCGAAATCAATTCCTCACGTTATGCCTACAACATGTCCCTCAAGGAGGTGAATTTCAATGTGGTCAAAGCCATCTTTGGCATTCAACATATTGTGGAGCCGGCCAATGACAATGTGCTGGTGGCGATTAATGCAGCTTTTAAACAACTGGGACCGGTGGTATCCAACTATATTAAGAGTGAGGAGGCCATGTTGGATTGTCTCAAGGCACTGGAGGTAAGAAATTAACAAATTCAATATTGGGAGAGGGTGATATTGTTGAGATCGACCCCTAGGTCCTCGAAGGCAAAATGTTCGCTTTATACCTGTATCTGTATTATGCTTCATAAAACCGAGTTTTCCTAAAATTAAAACCTAAGGTACAAGGTGATCTTTCATATCGGTAAACGAACTTTTACTTGTCACTTTACTTAAAAGCAGATGTCGCAAAAATCGGTTCCCCGTTTGCCTTTGTCAGAAAACGACAGCTTTCGTGTGACCACATTAAAAAGAGGTACCGAAATAACTTTTAACTGCGCTCTCTGCTTCTTTTTGGTTGTGAGAGGAGAGAAACACATTTTTTTGATTTTTTTCCTCTTTGGTCTTTTTGGGACCGATTGGCCTAATTCCCGAATTCAAAAGGTCTTCTTCGTATGTATGCATCGGTGTGTTAGGCTCGGCTAACGATATGAATGTATGCGACGAACTATATGCGCTCTCTCTCTCTCTACATATGTTAAACTCTGGCGCAACTCTTAAGTCTGCAACCTTTTCAAATAACATTTTGAGAGTTTGATCTTCGAGAAGCACGCAATTTAAGACCAATTGACTGAGTTGGGCCTGTTATTCGGTTGCTGTCAGACCGATCAGTGCTGTGTGGTCAACCACAGCCACTTAACAGTAAGCGCGATAACAGAACGCATTCGGTTGCGGGAAGCCCAAGCCCCTTTTATATTTGGTTTTTCGGTCAGTGACGTGAGCATAGCGAACTAAAAAAAGGGTTGAGAGTTATTTACGAGCTATGCTTAAAAGGTCATCGGAGTTTAGAGCGAAATGCAATCGCTTATATAAATATTTCTAGATTTAAAAAAAAAAAATTCTAATTTTGTTGTCTCGTGTTCGCATGCGGTTGCTGCAGCCAAGTTACTTTGGTGAAGACAGAATTGCAAAATCGTTTATATGATAAAAAATTAATAATTCGATTAAAAATGTTGTCCCTTTTTTTGTCCTATTTTAAGAGTTTGTAATACGCTGTTTACACTGCGGTCGTACGACCTTTTTTGGTATTTTTTGCCCGAGACTGGTCGTCCGGGCCATACAAAATTATGGCATTGGGGCAGCAACAATATATTGGCCGTATTGTGAATGTTGATATAAGTACTAAATGTGGTATATCTTCATTGGAAAAAAATCGTAGAATTGTTTGGGATAGTTTTTTTTAAAGTAAAGGAGTAGTACCTTCCGATAATATCAAAGAAAGTAAAAACAAAAGTATTTGGTTCCCCACAAAACGCGTCTGGAAAGAGTCAAAGTAGGCATTTTTTGCAACTTTAAGCGGTAATAACTAAAAATCTCGACGTGATGAACCATTTCTGAAAACAGATTCGTGTTCAGCACACGAAAATCATTTAGAATCACCACCGACCCTTCAATATACTGGTAAAAGTCTAATTTTGTTGCCTTGTGTTATTGAAGGCCGCATTCATTGTTGCATAAGTTGCTACCAGAGCTCGCAAAAAACTGTTAACACTGTCAGCGTGTCTGTGTAAAACTGTTCTGTTACAGACACAACGAAAAGAGGTTGCAAAATGACACTTTTAATTCTGTTTTGCTCAATAGCTGTTTTCGCTCAACTAAAGATCGCTTTTTTCGTTTCTGTTTTGCTCATGTCTTTCACTGACCGTTTTGCCGAGAGCCGACTTCCAAAGTGTCTTTTAAGAATGTAAGCGTGTTTGTGACTGGGATGCCTGTGTGTGTGTGTGTGTGTGTGTGAGTGAGTGTGTTTGTCTCAGTCAACGTCCTTTGTACATATGTGGAGTATGGAAAAATGTATTATTTATTAACCTATCAAATGAAATGCAGAAAATATTAGTTTATGGTACTTGCTTAACGCGTGAAAACCATATATATTTAATTATGTACATTGTACATGTCCATAAGCCCACCGCCTACCACACGAACAAAACAAATAACACTTTTTGCTGACACTTTTTGTGTTTTGCTCATTTGAAGACAGTTTTTCGAGAGCGGTCGCTCACAAGTGTCCCTCTCAGTTGTTACTGAGAGACCGTCTCGTTTGTTTTGATCAACCGAAAATGCTCAACAGAAAACACATGAGGAGGGGAAACAAGTGTTTTGCTCAGTGAGAGACCGAGTGCGCTTTGTTTTTTTCTGTTTTGTCAGTGGACTGATCGAACTGAAAAAAAGTGTTGAGGGTTATTTGCGAGCTCTGGTTGCTACAGTAGGCGGTAAATTTACCCCACTGCCATACTAAGGGTTAAACTCGGAAAATGACAAACAAAAGCTTCCCACAATAAAGCTTTTACAATAAATACAGCTCTTACGGATGGGACCACCTTATACTAATTTCATCATGGGTCGAAGAAAATCAGTGCTATGGGATTTATAGTTGTTGCATGCATCCACAAAACTCTTAGAATTGGCTCTGTTTAATAATATGCTAATTGGTAGTCACATAGCTGGTGGCTAATGTGATGCAGTCCCAGATTTCGCTTCGCCAAACTGGGTACTCGTCGTAGCCGTGACCGTGGCCGTTGTCACCGACTTCGGCTTAGTCTCCATGGATTTTACTGTGGCCAGTACCGGCTCATGGTCCTCATACGACTCGTTGGTCTCACGCATAAGTTGCAAAGGAGGATTCATTCACATACCGATTAAACACATCCGGCTTATAGCAGTCGATCCAAGAGCGAGAGCCGTAAATGTAAAGCAGGGGTGCCCTAGCCTATTCCGCAAGCTACGCATTTGTATTTGCTTTACGCAAAGCAATAGCCCGCGCGCATACCGCTTAAGCGGCCATAAGATTATAAAAAGCAAAAACAATTTCATATGCGTGCTCTCATCTTTTTCTTTCCGAACGAAGGTTTTGTTGTGGGCGCGTGCAGACCTGCAACAACAACATCATATGTGACTCTCTTCTCTTTCTCCTATGTCTCTGGCGAATTAAAAAGCAACAACAATGTTGCCTTTGAGTAGTCAGCGCTCGCTGGCGTGTGCTTGAGACAGCAATGACCACACACACACTCACACACCCAAACACAAATCGGTTTTCTATTTCTTGTGGTTTTGTTCTTGCTTGAGTTGTATTTTGTGCATTTGTATTGGCTTCCACGCGCTCGTAAGCTCATTCTGGGCACCCCTGATGTAAAGTGATGGGTATGTCCCTAGGCACATCTTTGTTGCGACTGGATTGCATTATGGTGTGGAATGCGGATTCGGGGCAGCAGATTGATGTCCTCCTCAATGGGCCTGTGGAATTCACGCATTATGGCAGTGTTCCCCAAGCAGAGAGCGCGAAAATGTGACTGTGTCTCTCTCACACACAGTGATACATGACTTCGGCAAGCATTCGGTGTGAATTGGCGAGTATGTTCGTGCCCCAGGGGCTATCGCTGGGGAACTCTCTTATGGTTCTGATTAGATGGCGTTTGCCATTGTTCCCATTAAATGGCGTTTAAGGAAATTTTCCAAAAACATTTCATCCCCATAAGACCAGTTTTCAATTATATCCACAACCATATGCATCTCTGTAATCCCCTAAAGAAATGCTATTTTCCATTTTGAAGACAAATGTTTTGGAACACCGAAATTCCAATTTATTTTAAAATAAGCAAAAAAACAGCTGATTGAAGTTTGCGGCTGTTCGCTTAATGTAAACACCTAAAAGGTCGTAGCCCCAGAAAAAGTCGTACGACCGCAGTGTAAATTCGTAAAGTTAATTTTTTTTTATCTGTCTCCCCTACCCTCTGAAATGACGTTGGCATCACTGTTACACATCGATATACTTTTGCGTGTCACGGTATGCAACGGGTGGCAACGCTGTTAAGGTAACGGCCAGACTGAGGACAACAGCCGTCAGCGAAAATTGTGCAAAAAACAGTTGGAGTCTTAATCAAGAATTGCTACCTCAGTTTATCACTTCCCTAATCATATATCAATGGATCACCTCAAAGAACAAACCGTTTTTTTTCTCTCCTTACATTAAATTTGATAATTTATTCTATTTCATTTTTTTTGTTTTATTTTCAGGATGTTTGCGAGGAGAATGCCTTTGTGAGGGAGAAGATCTCACAGGTGGTGCACTATCTATATGACAAGGATTTCGTTAGCGAAGATGCCGTACAGGAGTGGTATAATCAATTGGATGCCGAAGAGCACGCTCATCTAAGGCAAAGTCTGGCCAAATTGGTGGACTGGCTGAATCAGTCCAGCGAGGAAGAGGATGACGAGGAGGATGATTAAGGTTACACTCTTTATTGCAAATGTAAAGGTAAAACTACAAGAAAGGAAGAAAAAATCAAATAAAATACACGAATGCGAGTGAAACTCTAGTTGTCTAAAATGAATTCTTCTTCGTTGGATTCATCGTCGTCGGTTTTTGTTAACATTGGACCCATTTGGGATTCATCTTCCTCCGTTTCCACATCATCCTCAGATTCCTTGGCGGACTCTATGGTAATTTGTGTATCCTCTGCGGCAGCCGGTTGGGGTCTGTCCTGCTCCTTTTCCTCGGGCTCCGGTTCGGGTTCGGGTTCGGGCTCCTCACTATCCACTTCCATCTGTTCGACTTCGTCTTTGGCCTGCTTCGGCTTGAGCTTTGTCTTCTCCTCCTCGTCATCTTCTTCTTCGTCGTCTTCGTTTTCCCTTTCCTCCGCCTCTTTGACACTACGCTCCTCCAGACTTCGGTTTATATCCATGGCTATATACTCCAAACGCATTTGTACACACTTCTTGAACACCTGGCTATTGTCGCTGCACACCAAATCGCTGCGCACCTCCTCAATGCATCCCTCCAGCACTTTATTCACCTCATTCGCCTCACAGTCGCCGCCCAAGTTTTGGGTGACAATCAGCAAGGTGGTCAGATTCTTCAATAGCTTCACCATGCGAGCACTCTTCACCAACCCCTTGTTCATGTCATCCACCGTCTGGCTGGCCTTGGCCCGGCACTCTTCACGCAAATATGTGGGCGAGATCATGGCATGTACATTGGGATTACGTGTCAGGCTGTAGGAGAGCTCCTGCACTTTGGTTAGCTCGTGCATCAGCTCGGTGTTGTTGCCCTCGATGGAGATAATGTTGGAGGCGTAGCGGCGTTGGAAATTGTCACGTAATTGGGAACGATTGCGGTCAATCCCATCCTCCTGGGCACTCATCTCACCTATGGCCAGCTCGGCGGCGGCGTTCATTTTGCTCATCCGCTGGATTTTATCTTTCTTGCGGGCTATCGAGTTCTCCAGGTGCACCAGATGCTCCAGCAGTTTCATGGAATAGCCATGATGACGCGTCAACTGGTGGCGCACGGGACTCTCGTTCATCGCATCCTGACCCAGCAGGGGATCGCTCTTGTTCAACTTCATGCTCAGGGCATTCCGGGCGGCCGCATTGTTGTTGGCCAAATGTTTTTGCGGACTGGCAGCCGCCGGGGTCAGTTGCATGCGCTTCTGTAGATAGTTATTGGCCAGATTGGCCGTGAATCCCAGATTGGTGGTGAAGCCCAGATTGTTGGTCTGATAGATGCTCATCAAATTGGGGCGGAAGTCCTTGGTGAAACTGTGCAGCGGCAGCATTTCGTGGAAATTCTCCGACACAATCTCATAGTCGGGTATGGAGTGCGTACCCAACCCGGGACGTTCGAAGGTAACCCGGTACAGGGCATTCTGGGAATCATAGGCAGCCACAGTGCCCGCAAATATGCCATCCTGTGGCTGTCTCAGCCTGGCCGTTACCTTGGTGCCCAGGGGCAGCGGCATGGGTATCTTCTCGGGCATATCCGAGAGGAGTATTGTGTCCTTGAGCTCGCCCGGCTTGCGGGATTGCAGGGTACGCATTAGTTGACGTTTCCTATCCAATTCCTTGCGCTCCTCACTAAAGAAACTGGCCGAACAGCGTCTAGGCCGGCCCATGCGTCGCCTGATGTTGACCCACTCGTGGCGATTGAGTTTGCGAGTGCCCAGTCGGGGAGCCAGCTCATTGACATGATTCATAAACTCATCCTTGCAGTCGAACAGTGGTTTATCTATATACGAATAGAACCACTCGGCTATGGCCCACTTGTGGGCCTTGGGTAGCTTTAGCAGATTACGAAGACGCAGGCCAATGGACTGACCCAGACGCTTATTGGCAGCTGCCAGGGCTTCGACCCGGCTGGCTTCTTCCTCGACTGCGGCAGCTGAGCTGGCAGCGGCTGCAGTTCCTTTGGCCACTCCTGTAGCAGCTGATGCTCCAGCTTTAGTAGCAGCTTTGCTGGCCAATGCCAACTTGGCTTGTCCCTTGACCGGAGTCTTTTTGAGTTTAACATTGACCGCTCCTCCTGCTTGACTGCTCGCCGAGTTCGAACTGGAGCCATTGTCACTGGCGCGCATATAGCGTGACACCACACCCTTGCGCTTCTTCAATACCTTCGAAGGCGTGGTGGGTACTTTACTGCCTCCAGTTGCCGCTCCTCCTCCACCGCCGGGTGGTCTACCGGGTCCCAGCTTCTTGGGTGCCAAACTCATGCGCAACGGTTTGTCATCATTTATGATATTCTCATCATAGAACAGACGATTCTTTTTACGTATGCGGGCGGGCATGCCGCGTGCATTTAATGTCAGTATCGGGGCCTTCTGTACCTTGGGCTTGGGTGGCGGAGCACTGCCCACACGCTGCAATCCTAGAGTGGCCAGACTGAAGGCGGGCGGTTCGACTGTCTCTTCGTGCTCGCTGGACTCATTGCTATCGGGATCCTCCTCGTCATTGTGTTCCACCTCGGCATCATCATCATCCTCCTCTTCGTCGTCCTCTTCTGCGTCCATATCGGCTTCCTCCTTGTCACTTTCGTCTTCGTTGTCATCCTGCTCCATGGGCTGTGCAGAGTTCTCTTCCTCATCGTCCTCCTCGGTGGACTGCTTGTGCCGGGTGGCAGTCGCAGCGGCGGCGGCGGCTGCGGGAGCGGCAGCTACGGTGGCGGCGGGTACCTTTCTGGGCCTGCCTCTGGTGACGGTGGACACGCCAGCAGCGGGCATTCTCAAGCTGGAAAAGGAAAAAAAAAGAACGAACTATGTCTTGAGTGTGTGTGTATGGGTAAGAGTACTTCTTGATGTGGGCCGGCTATCTTGCTTCAATTCCTTCATTGATAACTTTTTTGTAAAAGTTGGTTACATTTTGGTTTGGTTGCGATAAATTTCAACAAGTGGCAACCTTGCGCTGCACAAACAATTTGAAATTTCCTCAGAATAGAGTTGGGCGCGTGAGTGTCGTGAGGTTTATTGCGATTTTGTGTGTTGTGCCATAACTAACAAATGGTATTTGGAAATAATTAGGGTATTCACCAGCCCGCGTAAAAGCAGAATTGTGTAAATTTACGCAACGCCCCTTCTGTTTACCCTCGTAATTTTTGGCGTAAATCAGCTGTTTTTGACAGGCTGTGAATTTAGCTGCCACTTGTGAGGCAAAGCTTGATATGTAAATGTAAATCAAAATCAGTGCGATTGAGCGAAAAATAGACCTAGCGCTTCATGAAATTAAATGCAAATCAAGGTAAATATGAGCATGAAGACATAAGAATACATAAAAAATCTTTAGGTATGGACCATGATGCTGTCGATGAAGTGATGGACGAGCTTATGGAGGATCTTACTGCAATTGGATGCTGTCGGCGAGGAACCAAGTTCTGTGTGCCGAAATCAGTCAACTGGCGAACCAATTTGCTGCCATTTTTCAATGATTTTCGCTTTCTCCAAATGCTCCGTGTCACTGAGAGTCAGTTAGCGTGATGTATGCTTTGTGTCGACTGCATTTCAACCTCGAATGGAACTTGAGTTAACGATTGCAGTTTTTGGTTTGAAGTCGTCAAAAGAAAATTCATCAATAAGGAACACTGCAACTATTTCTACATCTTGTTAGAGAGTGTTTGGAGCTATTTTGTGGAAAATGTGTCAATTTTAATCACTCAAAGAAGAAAATTCATCAATAAGGAACGCTGCAACTATTTCTAGGTCTTGTTAGAGAGTGTTTGGAGCTATTTTGTGAAAAATGTGTCAATTTATTTACTGGCCAGATGCAGCAAACGGACAATTAATTTGATTTTTTTTTGGTGTGACCGCATATTTTGAAGACATAAGTTTCGAAATGGCTCGAAACCAAGTGTTTTTTGTCGATACTTCAAATCTTTACACTTTTACGCTGATTTTTTAAACATACCCCAAGGCAGCAAAAAGTTGTTAATTTTTGTCCTATGTGTTTTGTTGTTGTGTCGTAAACTTTTGGAGTTTACGCTTTTACGAGGTGAATGCCCTAAATGTTGCTTAAATCGAATCATTTAAGTTTTTGAGTTTTGATAAAACGAAGCAAAAGGCAAATCTTTGCTAAGTTTTGATCAAAATTGGTCTAAATAAGGCAAATTGGGCAACTTTTCGGTCTTGTTTAATTAAATTATTACGTATGGAACTAGAGTTTTGTTTTTAAGTCCTGCAAAATCTGCAATCATGGCTTTTTATCCAAAATTTTATCAAAATTTGGGAATATCTTTGACTTTAGCTTTAGTATAAAGGGGCTAAGGCACGGTTTCTGAATGTCCGATAAGTCAAACTAACCTGAGCCGAATTTCAGTGTCTCATACTGCGTTTTTAGGAGCTGCCTTTTGTACAGTTTAATATTAAAACTTTAGTTAAGTTCCGATAGATTTATCGATAAAGTCATCAATAGGCAAATACAAGACCCATTGCCAGTTGTGGTACACTCGTGCAGATCTCTGATCGTTGTTTAATAGGACCAAGCTACAAAGATGACAAATTTTTCCACGGCAAATGTTTATGACTCATAATGTGGAATGTTAGATGTGGTCTGTGTGATTAGCCTATTAAACTGTTTTGTCATTTTGCCTTTCATTATAAATAAATGTATGAATCGACTCACTTTGCACTTTCATCTAAAGGATTTTTGTTAAAGCTGCTTAAGTTTCACTTGAACAGAAATGGATAACACAAGTACTTTTCTGTTCAAAGGTTATCATGACATAGTGAGGGTCTAAGAATATAGGATGCAATATTTTCAAAAAGACTGGTCTCGCGTTTATCTTTTTGAGAAGCCAGATTTACGATTACGATTTGACCAAATTGCGTAAAAGTCCCCTAAGACTAAGGGCCAGCTTTGCAGTCTCAGAACCGAAACTGTACCGGTATAATGTTTAGGTTTATTTCGGTTCCAAGAATATCAGTTCTCGGATACCGCTTCAGGTTCTGAGTCTTAATCGGTTCTTTTCGGTATACTGTTCCGGTTACTCTGATTAGAACATTGTCATTTTTGAAAATTAACCTGCAAAATGAAATAGCCACATATTCTCATCTTACATGAAAAGTGTAAAATATATCAATATGAAAATTTTACACAATATCGTGTTCTATATTTCTATATAGCGAATATTTCTGCATTATTAAGTCAAAAATGGTGGTTTTTGAGTTATGTCAGTCCTCTGAAGTGAGCGATATGTATGTATATATAAAATTGTCTCCCTCTCCTCCCCATTCATACATAATATGTGAAACATCATTGCTCATTGTTTTTTGGTTGACTTTATTTGTTTGTTTTGTGTATACTCGTACATATTTTCGTTTTGTTTAACTTTTTTTCTCATTGTGTATAATACTTTGATTGAAGGATCTTCGAATACATCATAATAATCATAATAGTTCGTAACGGGAAAATCAAGCATAAATACAATTTTCGATTCGGTGTGTGGCACAAATAGTACATAGTTGGTTGGTGCCTAAAGTAGTATGTATGCATGTATGTATGTATGTAGATAACAGTTATGTCCAAAGACACTCTCACACTCACCACTCTTAGTGGTGAGAGGCTGCTGCTGCTGCTGCTCTCGCTGTCATCATACGCACAAGTGTTTGGACATTACTGTTATACACATAGGTAGGTAAGTAGCTTGTATTTGTATTAAGTTTTAAATAGTTTAGTATGGTATGGCTTAATCTATTAACAGATTTTCTTTTTATTAATTTATTTATATTGTACAAAATTGCATATTTTACACACACACACGCGCAAAGTTGCAACAAAAAAAAAAAAACAAAAAAAAAAACAATATTAAAATTGGATAAACACGGGGGAAAAAGGAACGATTTTCCCCAAAAATGTGATAAGTGTTGCAGAAAGTACACAGATACAAGATATAACAATACACATTTAGGCATAGGGCATAACAAATATCAATAATAATCGTAGCATACAAATACAAATAGCAGTAATAATATATATAATAATAATAATTATAGTATGTAATAATAATAACAGCTTTCGTTCTTTGTTTTTCATTCTTTTTTTTTTTGTTTTTGTGTTGATTTTTCTGCTTCTATCTTCCGGGTGAACTGGTTAATTAATTTCGTTTACTTGGTTAATATTTGGATTTTGTATTTGTTTTTTTCAGAACAGAACCGAACAAGTAAATACGGTAGTAAGTAGTTGCAATAGTAGTGAGGGGAGGGGGGTGGGGATGGGGATGATAAAGCAGTTGGAGCAGGCGGTTGGTAAAAATTGGTAGAATTAAAACAGGTAAAGAGAGGGGGAAAAAGGGACATTAAAATCAGCTAATTTCTCAAGTGTCATTTTCTCAATTTCGATTTAAAATTGTTTCTAAAACCACTTTTGGGGTCACTTTCTCAATGTAAGGTTAAAGTTAAGGTACCAGTTAACAAAGATCTAGATCAAGACAGTTTTGGGCAGCAAAATCCAACAAATAGTTCTGTTCATGTTGTTTTAAGAGGCATAAAAAGGGACAAGCGTTGAGGGTGCGAAGGACCAGTGTCTGCCCATTGCTCATTCATTTGTTTGTATAAATCAAATCGTTTTTTGTACAGCGTTGATTACATAAATCCGTTCTATTTAAACTGGATAATTGGATTTAAAAGAAAACATAGTCAATCCTCCGCCTCAAACGAATATATGTTGAAAGGGTATACAAAGAAAGCTGAGAAAACTTATCAAAGAGTGTTAAACTAAGCAATTTAAGCAACTGAAGAAAAGAAAACGGTAAAGTGAACAACTGAACAAACACTCACTCACTTTGTTCACTCACTAAAGAGTGCACAACTTACTTTGTTAACTGAAAAGAGCATGTTGTGCTCTTAAATTGCGTTCACTGGACAGGTATTACGCAGGTGACCTAAAAACGTACCAATTTCCATACGATTTGGATTGTTTTTGGGTCGAAACCGATTTGTAAAACACATGGGATGAGATTTTTATGGCGGAAATGAATGTACTTTCAAAATATTCCTTTAGATATAAATCTAAATGATTTAGCTATTGATTTTTGAAAACTTATTGGTTCATGATTAAGTAACATGTTTCTCTATCGATTTGATGAAGTAGAAAGATAAAGTAACATGTTTCTCTACCAATTTGCAGGAGTTACATCAACTAGAAATTGCCCTTAAGTCTCATGTATATGATCCAATTGTACTTTCACTTTATTCATTTAGCGCTATAAAGAAGGCTTAACGAACAGAATTGATCAGTTTGTGGTTTCTTTACTGGGTGTATGCCACTGAAAACTAGTTTACAAACATTTATCTAATTGACCTTTATAGGGGTTCTTTGAAGGAATTAGTTAAAAATCCATTGAATTATGTTAAAATACTTCAACTAGAACACGCAACTACAAGTATAAGGACACAACTGTACTTAACAAGCTTTAAAATAACGCTATGTAGTACTTATATACAGATTCCTTGAACAAATTAGTTTAGAATTCATTGTTTTGTGTTGGTTTCACAAGTTTAATCCCGTTTCTTAAGGGTTTCAAGGCCTTTATGGGAGTTCTTTGAAGGAATTAGTTCAGAATTCATTGAATTATGTTTCATTCTGCTTTTAACAAATTCAACTATCAATACAAGTTTAACACAACTGTACTTTATGACCCTTAAAATAGCGCTATGTGGCATATAAGCTTTATTAAGAAGACTTAACAAAGTATTCTTTAAAGTAAGTAGTACAGAAATCATCGATTTATGATTGCTTCACAAGATGAATATAAGGGTGTACTCAAAAATAGGATAAAATGGTACTTTTAAGTAGTTCCTCGTCGGAATTAGTTCAGTATCTATTGAATTAACTTTAAATACCATTCTACTTTTAGCAATTTCGTGAAACTGCTTCGACTAGAACACGCCAATACAAGTTAAATGACACAACTGTACTTTTCAAGCTTTCAAATAGCGCTATGAAGCTTACTTGCTCTATAAAAATGACAAATTAGTGCAGAATTCATCATTTTGTGATTATTTCTCAAGTTTAATCCCCTTTTTTCAGGAAACACTAAAAAATAGGAGTTCTCTGAAGGAATTAGAACACTAAAAATGACACAACTGTACTTTACTTAAACGCCAATACAAGTTAAATGACACAACTGTACTTTTCAAGCATTCAAATAGCGCTATGTAGCATACTTGCTCTATAAAAGATGACAAATTAGTTCAGAATTCTACGTCTAATCTCCTTTTTAAAGGATACACTACAAAATGGAAGTTCTTTGAATAAACTAGAACACTAAAAATGACAAAACTGTACTTTACTTTGAAGTTAAGATCCATTTGCAATACCTTTATGGGGAGTTCTGTACCGTAACATTCTTCGCTAGCTACTTAACTCGGTTTGTCTACACCTTTTTAACCGTACACTGAGAAAATGACCCCCGTTTAACCGCCAGCTCTATTTTCTTAATTTTAATTAAATCGTTTTACTTAGTTATTGTGTGTGTTTCTGTTACTTTTTTTTGTTTGCCATTTCGCTCCCGCTTGCTTTAAAAGTGTCGCGTTGATTGCCTAGGTTAGTTATAGAATGCAGCCCAGCTGCTGCTGCTCCTCCTCCTCCGTCCATCCATCCATCCATCTTTAAACATTGAATCGCGTCTCGGAACCATCGGCCAGCATCAGCGTCACCGTGCGATTGTTAATCCACACTAATTTGGCCAAACGCATGGGATTCAGTCGCGACACATCCGGTATGGGCGCCGTCGAATAGCCCTTGGTGCAACGCGTCTGCGATTGCCCCAGACCAAACATTCCGGTGCTGGTCTGCCAGAAGGAGAGGCGATTCTCGGCACATGAATAGGAAACCAGATATTTGCCATCAGGGGAGAAAGCCAGCGAGGTAATAGGATGCGTATGGGCGGGTATCATCTGGCATTTGTTCTGTCTCAGCTCATAGATGGCCAAATTCCCACTGTTGGCACCCACCGCAATGCGTCGGGTTTGGGCGCAATGCGAGATCTGATTGAACTTGCAAATGGCCGGACACAATTCGGCCAATCCACGACTCTTCAGCTCATTGCTGTCCACACAGTGCAGGGCGATATCCATTACCTCCACCAGCAGGCTGGCAATCTCCGATTGCATCTTATCGATGAGCATCTCCACGCACTGCAGAATCTCACCCTTGGCCTTGTACAGCACCGACTGGGTGAGCGGTGTGTTGATGGATTGGGCATTCTGTTGCATGGTGTTATAACGGGCCACCTCACGCGCCATGGTGGTAATAAACGCCGCCGGTCGAGCGGTGGCTATCAGACGCAGGGCATGACGAGCCGTGCGGCAGGCATCCGCCTGGGGTGTGAGGGGCAGCTTGTAGTTAAGATTCGGCACGGACTTACCCTCGCAGGAGATCTCCAGTAGACCCAGCAACACCTTGGACACATCCAGATAGGGTTCCCAGACGGTGAAACCACGACCCAGCAGATCAATGGCCGCACGCCGCAGCGGCGTATACTGGGGCAACTTGGGTGAGGGTGGAGCGTACAGGAGATGGGCCAGGGCCATGGAGGTAAGTCTGGCCAGATTATTGGCTATGCCAAAGCCCTCCACCACCGAGGATTTGCGTCGCTCCAGACTAATACTGCCACGATGATT
Organism: Lordiphosa magnipectinata; assembly: GCA_037044535.1. Lineage (NCBI taxonomy): Eukaryota > Metazoa > Arthropoda > Insecta > Diptera > Drosophilidae > Lordiphosa > Lordiphosa magnipectinata. Next base: position 27,375 of record JBAMBO010000221.1, on the reverse strand, counting down.
GGGCGACTCCTGTGATATATCCTGACCAAATTCGGCACCTATGACACCCAGCAAAATCACAGCCGTGGTCTGTTTACGTTTCAGCTCCGATAAACTGGACGGCTTGCGTATAATTTCTTCTTCCTCCTCCTCATAATCCTCCTCCTGATGTGCGGCATCTGTGACGCCTGCGAGCGTTGGCAACGTGCCAGAGCCAGAGCCATTGTTGGAGGAGTTGCCGGCGGTTAAGCCAGCCCCAGTACCGCTCAGAATAGCGCCGCCGCCGCCGCCTGCTCCTCCAGCATTGTTGCTAGCCGCTGTCTGAGCACCCACTATGGGTTCCGTGTGCGTATACAGGGGTAAATACTGTGCCCAACTCTCCACCAGCTGTTTACGTCCCTTCTTGCCCATACGTGTCAGTTCACCCAGCAGTATCTGCTGGGCCGCCTCCCTGATCTCTATGCAATGATGTTGCCAACGTTTAACCATCATTTCCACCTGCGGACGTTTAAATTTCTTGGGCTCGAGAGCCTCGATCTTGTCGGGTAGGAGGAAGCAATGGTGTGTGGACAGCAGACTCCAGCCCTGCTTGATTTGTGAGGTGTGATGTGCCAGCAACTCCTCGCGCTCCTCCTCATTGCTCAGCGTCGACTCGGTGCGTTGAGCCAGACGCTGTAGTTTCTTGTGCTTCTCGCTGTCCGGCAGAAAGGAGGCGGCACTCATGGACATCAGAGTGTTGGACATGGCCACCAGAGCCAGAATATGATTAGAAGTGAGGGTGGTGCTCAGCTCCCAGTGCAGACGGGAGGTGAACACTGCCGTCAAGTGTTCCAAGCGCTGCAGCTCCTCGGGCAACGCACGCTTCTTGGAGCTGGTCGGCAACTGCAGACCCGCTGGTATGTCATAGTTATTCTGCCAGGTGGGTAACAGCAGCGACATGTAGCCCGCCTTGGAGAGCACACCATAGGAGATGGGTACAATGGGACGCAAGAGTCCTAGCTGTGATTCGCACACCTTATCCAGATGTGGATCCAGGCCCCAAGAGTGCAGCAGTGAGAGCAACAGCTGGGCCACCTCCATCACATGCGTGACCTCCATTTTGGAGGCAATTTTACTTTTCAAATCCTGTTGCTCTTCATGCGTTTCCACCGCCTTCTGCAGACTCTCCACCTTGGCCTGCACCTTCTTCTCAACCAGGTCGGTCTTCTCCTTGAATTTCTGCACCAAGCCATGCTTGTCCTTATCCTTGAGTATCTTCTCCACATCTCCTGCCTTGTTCTTGACCTTGCCAAAGAAATCGCTTATCTTTTTGCTGGCATCCATGTGCAGGGATTTGCCATCTTTGGGATTCTGCAGATGCACACCCAGGGCCTCGAGAGTGGCGGGCGTCATTTGGGCATACTCCTCGCTGTGCAGCTCAAAGATGAGTCCCTCGATGTCAAAGAAGAGTATATGACTTTCGGCATCCTTGGGATTGGTGCGCAGACCCTGTATGACCAGAGGATTGCTGCGATGCTTCATGAGGAAATCAAAGTTGCCCTGATTATGGCCCTGCAGCTGTTGCAGCTGATGTATGCCACGTTGGGTGGCGTGTCGTATGGCATTCATGTTGCGCGACTTGAGGCCACGGAAGAAATGTACCGCCGGATTGGCCAAACCCATCTCACTGGCCGAACCCACACCATTGACACCAGCATGGGAGCTGGCATTGACTCCGCCCTCCTCGGCCAATTGCTCATCACAGGCGGAGAGCACCTCCTCGGCCAGCATGCCGTGCAGTACACGATCCAAATGTCCCGTCTCCATTTGCCACACATAGACCGAACCATCGGAGCAGCCCACTATTAGAAAGTCATCCAAGGGACGCCATTTGATGGTTACCACGGGGAATAGGTGACGGCTGGCCAGGGTCACACATTTACGTTCCTGCAGGGAAACCAAGGTAACCGAATGATCCGAAGCCACCGAACAGATACATTTCAAAATGCGGGGACTACAGCTCTCCGGTGGCACCAGCAATTGCGTAATCTCCCCGGCATGCACACAAAAGCGATGCAACAAGCTACCACTATACAAATCCCACAGGCAGACGGCGAAATCAATGCCTCCCGACAACAGATGCGACTTCTCGTAGCGTGCGTGGATCATGGAGGGGCAGAGCAGGCAATTTACACGTCCACGATGACCGTACAATATTTGATGCGAGGGCCAATCACTGAAATTCTGCTTAATCCCCACCAGCAGTTGCATCATGACTGTCTGGGTGGCGGGTACAATGACTATGCTGCCATCCTCACGTCCTATAACCAGGCGACTTTGTTGCGGCAGGTAAATGCTGGATGTGAGCTTTACCGGTGACTCGGTGATGCGCGACAGTTGATCCAATATACCCACCGGCGGTGGATCCATCATTGACCAGGCCTCCACCAAAGAGGTGCAGACATGTGGCTTAAGTATGCGCGGTGGCATTTGCTTGGCCTGAAGTATACTAATATTATCCAGTGGCACCTCTGGCACATTCCACACCGAAATATAACCCTCGGAGTCGCCACGCAACAAATTATGCTGTCCCGTCAGTATAAGCTTCATGGCTGGTGGGCAGGACAGCACCTTGTCGCCGGCATGCTGCAACACATAGTACAAATAGGGAGCATCGCGTACCACACTCTTGGAGTGGAACTCCTTGTTATCTGGTATGCAATTAGCCGGCAGTTTGTAGAGGTAACCCTTGCCCTCGTCCGTCCACAGCATTACCCGATCCGAGGTTATGAAATCACCACCCTGCCAGCGTTCCCTGGCCGGTGCTATCACCGAGCAGAGCACCGTAAAGTCACCCGCATCGTAGATCTGCCAATATTTGGTGCAAACCAAGAGAACCGTGCGCTGATTCTGGGCACAACAGTTCATGGTGATGGCATTCAGGCAGCGTATCTCTTTGGACTCATTCTCATAGATGGGCTCCGCATGCTTGTTCTCATTGCCCGTCAGTGTCCACACCTTGACCGTGCCTGTGGTGGTGATGGCCAGCACCACATCATCCTTCCGACGCATGGGACGTAGGACATGTATGGCCGATATCCAATCGGGTTTCACTTTGGAGCTTAGCACATAGATCACCTCCAGGCTAAACGGATCCATGACCATTATTTCAGCATAGTAGCCTATGCAAAAGAGACGCACATCCTCACTGTTGGCCGTCTGATAGCTTTGGATTTGTGTATGCACCTGTGGCAGTTTAACCGCTTCGGTGCATTTGCCATCAATGAGATCCCAGGTGCACATCTCACCATTCTCCGACGAACTGACCAGAAAATTGTTTTCGGGCAGCAGAGAGGCACGCACCAGGCAGAGCACGGGTGCGGAATGTCCCACGAGTAGGCAACGCGGTGACATTTTAAGTGTGTTGGGTTCCACTTGCCATAGACAGATCTGTCCATCGTAGCAGCCAGTGACCAGAGTGCATTGATCATCCGATAGGAATACGCTGGAGATGCAATGGGTGGGCGCTGTAGGTCCCCATAGCACTACCGGCACCACCAGATTGGTACTCACCATGGTGATGTCTTCGAGATAAATGCTGAATGGACCAGTCTTCTATCTGTAAAGTAGGATTGTTCCCTGTAAACAAACTGAACCCAAAAACGGCAACGAGACGAGTACAGTGAAAGCTTTCTGAACTGAAAGAGATATGACCAGAATATTCGGCGAGAGTTGCTTGAAAAAAAAAAGTTCCTTCTAGCATACAAGTTGCTTGAGAGTTGTACAACTTTCTCCCCCCCCCCCCCCCCAAGTTTCTATATTTTCTTCTTAATAAAGAAAGCCCAGACCTCGCAAAAAGTAATCTCTTTTTACAGTCACCATCGACCACGTTGAAACAGGGAAACGAAATGACATTTCACCTCTGTTTTTTCTCAAAGAGAGTTTTTTTTTTCGCTCTCTTTGGCAGAATCTACCGAAAGTGTCTTTTGCGCAAGTGTGCCTCAGTAAACTGCAAGTGTGTATGCGTGCTATTTTGTCACCTTCCTCCTTGGGGTCAGTTAAAGAAGCTAAATTTCGGCTGAACCAAACTAAAGTCGAAGTTAGTTAGTTAAAAGATAAGTTTATCGGTTCCTGGAACTCGGCCGTGTTGAAGAAGAAATTATTGATGAAGGAATTCACTTTGTAAGTCGGACTGAAGCAATAACTTCTTCTACACATAAACTAACAAATAACAAAGTAAAATCTAATTTTAACTGAAGATGAGAAATCGGCCTTTAATCAAATTTAGATCTGGTGAATCATATTAAGATCGAAGACAAACTGAAAGGACCTAAACATTATTCTAGCAAAGTAAGGTTAGTGGACCAAGAAGAAGATTCGTGGTATTTCTTTAATATTTTCCGCAGGATGCATGCTGTTACGGAGTACGTACCAAAGAAAGGCTTCGTTCGATTGCAAAACGTTCATACATTAATCAACACCCGAACCTTAAAACAAAGATACTTGTAAGTTTGGGAATTTTAATCGATTCCCTTAGATAAGTTTCATCCCAATTTAGGTTAAATTAAGTTTTGCTGAGGACCCTCCACAAGGGACCGAATTGATCCTTAGCGATGCCGGATCGAAGTAGCTTTTAAAATATGTGATCCCGTATATCTCCTGCTCACTTTGTTCACCGACCACATAATACATGTCATCAGACTACATTTCTTCCCTGAAAAATTTGCCAATTGATTTGTGTGAGTAACTCCTTTTCTCCACAGGACGATATTCTCCATATTGTGTACGATATTTAGCGTTTGAAGGATTACTTATAAATTGTGATTTTTATGCTATTTCGTTTTTCAGTGTACATTTTTTGTGGCAACGCCAAATATGCTCCGTAAGGATTGTCATTTCACCATGAATAGACTAACAAACGAACAGCGCTTGCTAATCATTGCATTTTATTATCAAAATTCTTACATTTTTGACTCAATGGGTACGTCAACAAACAGAATTACTGAATTTGGTCTGAAGAGCAGCCAGATCCAACACAAGAGCTGCCAATGCACACTAAAAAATGCTCTGTTTGGTGCGGCTTGTGGGCCGGCACACTATAGGAAATTTTGCCATTTATTAGGCATAATGTGTGTAATCCAAAAGTGTTCAAAACTTCAATTTTTTTTTGTCTTTAGTTCACAAATACATCAGTCTTCAATGTTACATACCACGAATTTTAATTTAACAGAGCTCTGTTAAATGAGCTGCTGATGCTAACAGACAGTTCAATGTTAAATGTGTGTTTTTCTGCTGCAATTTGCAATTGCTATAAATTAATAAAAACATAAGAGTTTTGTCAAATATTTATGATGGCATCTAATCGTTGTGGTATGTACTATGCGTTAGTATCTTTGATCTTTAGAAATCAATCGTGGTGGCCTTTTAGTTGAGGAAAATCGTAATTCATCCCCTACCAAATTTTGTTTAGATTTTTTAGGGCTGTCGCATTTTGCAACTTGTAGAGCCATCAATTCCGCTTCCGTTTCACTTTTTCTCAATAAGCATATTTGCGCATTTTTTGCAAAATATCCTTTTTTAGGACTTAACCTCATTTTTTCAAATGCCTTCTTGCTTGCCAAGTGGAAAAAAAGCGAGAAGTCGATCTGCCAAAGAGGATGTTGTTTTTGATTGCTTTAAAAAGGGGTGGTTAAGCCAAAGTCTTTCAGACGCATATGAAAAATATTTTAAAGAAAAAATCAGTATGTTTTTGTACAAATCTGGAGATAAAGTGGCGGAAATGCAACCAAAGTATGCAACTCTTTGAACGTAAACATTCTGAACCATTAAGAAGCACATGAACCCAGTTGGTCGTCCCCGATTGCCATTTACGCTTAAGGATATTAGATGTCGGAGGAAACAAGCTGCTGATCTATCAATATCATATCTGAGGTAGATAACGTGCGTTTATTGTTACAAGCAGCAAGCAGAGCTGCTCGTATAAAAGGGCAAGCTGACCTTGCAGAAGTTCTTAAGTTGCTTTCTAAAAGTACGGAAAAGGCAAAAATGAACCGAAACATAATGTCACACCCAATCAAGAATCCTTTGTGGTCTTCCGTCGACGACGACATGGCATTAATTTTGGATCAGGGACTTACAAAAGACTAATATTGTGCAATTAGAGAGGACTGTAAGATCAAAAATTGCGATATATATCCGATTTATAAGGAAGTGACTGAAGGTAAAAGCCATTGCAGACCATCAGGCATCGTTATTTCTGATGCGGGAGAGCAAAAGTCAGTCTTCAAAACCTTCTAGATCTCACTGCTGCTCGGGTTGTTGGCTTGCAAGATGAGGTTTTATTACATGTAATGAATGCTCAGGGCACAAATTTGATGGCAGCACTGGTCAAGCAAACTACAATCAAGCATATTTCGACCAAAAAGACATGGATGCAGATTCAAGCTTATTCGCAACAACAGTTGCAAATTTTATGTTTTTTCTTTCTTTCAATTTAAAAAAAAAAAAACAAACTCTAAAATATCACCCTTTATCAAGATTTTAAAGATAAACAAATGTTTTCTTCGAATTAATTTTCCAAAGTGTGCGAAGAGTCACCTAACTCATAAAATTCCGAACTTGAACTAACAGTGTGAACCACTGAACCGAAGCGAAACCGCAATTTAGTTAGCTACAAAAACCATGTAATGAACCACACCGGCGGTGCAAAACCTGTGTGAACCACTGATCCGAACCAGTCCTTATTTCCAAGCGGTTTGCATCCCTGTTATATTTATATTCCAGAAAAGTCTGCATTCTTGTCAACGTCTAGGACTGTCAACAGAATTTTAGCAGAAGTCTCTTATGTTGTGGTCTGAAGCAGAAGAAGAATACAAAAAGAACAGCTTGTAGAAGGCAAGCTTACAAGAGATGAGCTTCAAAAACAGAAAAACATATCGAAATCTCCTCTATATATAAAACAGTTTGTCCTGATTTACTGATTCACTGACTGACTGATTGGCAGTCAACGCAGAGCGCAAACAGTAAGAGATAGAAGGCTGAAATTTGCACAGGAGTTTCCATTAGTGGAGAAAGTGCGTACTAAGACGGGGTTTTGGAAAATTCCAACCGGACAAGCCGAAAAGCGTCGGAAAAGTTTGTATGGGAAACATATTTTTTTCCTCCGATTGGCTTGAAATTTGGTTTGTAAGCACAGAACGGGAAATAATTCGACTCCTGTATTCTCGATTTGGAAAAATCCGCCCAGGAGGAAAATTCTGGAGGCAAATAATTATTTGTCATCTGATTAGCTTGAAACTCGGTTTGTAACGATAGAATACGGAATAATTTGAAATGTGATTTTCTAATGTTGAAAAATCTACCCCCAGGGTGTGAAAATGACCGGAAAATTCTGTATACAAAAACTATTTTCATCCGATACTCGGTTTGTACGGATAAAATACGAAATAAAGTGAAACGGTAAAGATAGCGATAAGGATATGGGTGGGAATTGAAGGGAAAACCCAGCAGCAAAGTCGTTACGGCAAAGTAGTAAGACGTTGAATTCAATCTGATGTATGTAAGATTCGATTTGTGGGCTGTACGGGGAACACAGATTAAAAAGGCTATACTGATGGCGGGGCGCAGCGAAGCGCGACGGGTTATTTGCTAGTAGTTATATAAAAACATTTTTTAATAAACTTCATTAACATTTTCTTTAAAGAAATCAACAATTAACCAGAAAGAAAGGCTATCTTCGGGTTCCAAAGTGTAAGATATTTGTAAAACTGGAGCCAGAAAGCGTGAAAACTGAGAGTCGAGTTTGGAAAGTAACAGGCAGACATATATGTCTATATGGACTCGATTGGGAATACTTATCTTGAATATTTTTATGAGTTTGTACTTTTACGGTCCTTTACTGCGAGGGAAGCTTGATTTATATCTCTTTAGACCATGCAGGCGAGGTGTTCTCTGTACCCTGCGTGAAAGCTTATAAAAACAGGCATAATTTTTTATAAAGAATTTGGTTTTAGACGTTGTCAGATAAGAAGATGTTTGGTTCAATCACCAAAAGTTGGGAACCTATTGACACCACTTATCAAAGTTTATCCCATGTGTTCTACAAATCGCTTTCGACCCAAAAACAACCCAAATCGTATGGGAATTGAGTCGTTTTTGTGTCGAAAGCTATTTGTAGAACATATGGGGTATATTCGGCAGGAGGTTTGAAACTCCTCACTTACTGATGAGTGATTAATTAGTCTTATTTGTTAAAAATCAATAACATTAATATCTAATGTGGCACATATGGACCTACTGGATTGGAAATTTGGGATGTCTTTTGCAAAATTGATATCTTCGCATTGTTAAGGTAAAATTGGAGCAGTTGCCGGGTTTAAATGATTTTCTTGTACTACGAAGTTAGCCTGTCTCCACTGTACAAGTTTTTTTTACCGTTAAAGGTCTTAATGTATCTCCGATTTCAGTTCAATTCTTGAGAGCTTTCACTGTACATAATTCTATCTAGCTGCGTTTGCGTCTGTGTGTGTGTGTGTGTTTTGTCAACGTATTGAATATCAAAAGATAAACAACAGACGAGCCATGTTATACAATTTTTAAGGTGGTTGGGAGGTAGCATCGAGACAACCTTGGATTGCCAGCCAATAGGGAGTCCAGACTCGGACTTGGCTTAGAGGTGGGTGGTGGTGGGAGGCACCAACAAAATATGGCAAACGAATCATCAATTTGAAATTTGCTTAAATTAATTGGGCAGACGCGACACTTACGCACACACACACAAACGCACACATGGGCAAACGCGCCAATAATAATAATTGTAGATAACTTAAAATGTAGCTAACTTTTTTTTGTGCTCTTCGTGTTTTCCGTATTGGGGACAGGCGGCGCGTGATTCTTTCCCCTGATTCCGATTTCGATTCCAGTTGGTTTTTTATGGCGATTTTTTATTGTCGTCGATTGTATTTGATTATTGATCCTGATCCGCATTCGCCCGCTGCTGCTGGGGGGCACCACACAAAGACCGTGAGTGGGAGAGAGAGCAAAAGAGAGAGGGGAAACTTCAATGTCGTCTCACGATTCCGATTCTAATTTGTGTACACACCACCCCCCGATCCCGTTTGTTCACTGCTGCTGCTGCTGTTTCGTTGGCCCACAATTACAACACACACGTTGCTGTTGGTTTTGTTATTGGCAATATTTTTATATTCTGCATATTGCCATATTGCTTTCCCCGAACTCTCTGATTGTGGCTGCTGCTGCTGCTACAAGTTGGAACTGCACTAATACTTTAAAATTGATTTTTTTTTTTTTTTTTGCTGTAAGCAAATGTACAGTGTGACCCTTCTTCACCAGAGCAACTAAGCACAGAAGGTAATCGATGTATCAGAAGCGTAGAAATGTCGATTAATGGCCAGAGTTGCCGTTTACAATTACACCAGCGGGCCGACAACCCTGTCTCCATTTTTAATATTTCACTTAAATTGTTTATATTTTCACTTATATTACACAATTCACTTAAACATATGCAGCATGCAATGCTTTTCATGCTATTAATGGCCAATTGGCACATATTTATAGACTTATTTGCTGCACAGGGCCAAGCCCACATGGGCAGTCCACAATGTTGTTACTTTCCGTTCAACGGACAAAGTCTTGCACATATTTGTAAATATTGTTGGTTAGCAGTATTTTGCATAGCCACCACATATATGAGCATGACCAAAGACACCGTTGAGACATTTTGCAATATATGTGCCAACCATTTGTTTAGCAAACATGTGCATAAACAACAAGACCAAATGTTGTCCCCCCCACCAGACAAAACATTGTTCCAACTGTACACACACACGACTTAGTTAAACCTTAGACGGCAACAATTTACTCACCTCTTTGTATAAGTTAGAACAAATTGTTTACAAGCTGCAACTTAATTTTCGCGTTTTAATTTCCACAACAAACGCTGCAACACACTTTTGAATGTACAAGCTGAAAACACAAGAATGGAACTGCCAACTCGTGGCAAATAAAAGGCGGGCTTGCCGCGCACTCAAGGTTCAAAATCGTTGTAGCCGCAAGTGACTTATTTAAATTATTAAAGTGCTGCTTTAACAAGGCTTTAAAATATTTCTACATTTTTTTAATCACGAATGATAAATTTAAAAATATTTTGTGGCTATAATGTGACCAACAGTCACTAGCGCTGACGTTGAAGGAGCAGCGCTAAAGTAACAGCTGATTTGTACCCTCACAAGAGGTATGTGCAGTTTGCGGTTAATCCAAAGAACTTTCAAACGAAATAAAATTGAGGAAGAAAGCAAGACACAGGGAAAAATTAATTTTAAAAAATCCCAACATTTTAATATTAATAACAATTTATTAGGGTAATTTTAAAGTATACAATTTCCAAGCTGTTAAAAAGATATCGATCCTGGCATACAGGTAGAGTATACACACTTCCAGTGTGATCGAATTATTTTCTTGTTTTGGTTTTTGCGGTATTCGCAACAACAACAACAACAACAAAGTAGACACGCTGGCTTTGGAACGGGAACGGGAACTGGAACTCGGATTTGGTTGGAGGTGGGCTCAAAATCTAATTAACAACAAATCGAATCCAAAACACTTGAATCATGCCAAAACTGGGCTTAATTTTAATATGGTTTTTGGGGATGTGGCTGGGTGGGGGAATTGTTGCACAGAAACATTACTCAAGGGCGCGCCGGCTAGAACTAAGGTGAGTGGGAGGAGACGGCTGTGTGGCTGTGTGTTTGAAATCTTATTACTCTTTTTTTTTTTTAGGGAGGATGTGCGTCGCATGTTTCAGCATGCCTACGATGGCTATCTGCGTCATGCCGCCAATTATGATGAACTGCGTCCGCTTACCTGCGATGGTCATGACACTTGGGGCAGCTATTCGCTGACCCTAATCGATGCACTCGACACTTTGGCCACCATGGGCAATCACACCGAATTCCGGCGTGTCTATACTCTGCTTACGGAGAAGATGAACTTCAATCGGGATATAAATGTGTCCGTGTTTGAGACCAATATACGCATAGTGGGTGGCCTGCTTTCTGCCCATCTACTGGCCCGACGTGCGGGTGTGGAACTGGAGCCAGGCTGGCCCTGTCAGGGTCCTTTGCTGCGCATGGCTGAGGATGTGGCGCGTCGTCTGCTGCCTGCGTTTGATACCAACACGGGCATGCCGTATGGCACCGTCAATTTGCGCTATGGTGTGCCCAAGGGCGAGACTTCAGTCACCTGTACAGCCGGAGTGGGCACTTTTTTGATAGAATTCGGCACCCTGAGCCGCCTCACCGGCAACAGTATTTACGAGGAGGTGGCCCTGCAGGCTGTATACGCTCTATGGGAGCATCGGTCCGCCATAGGCCTGTTTGGCAATCATATTGATGTGCAGAGCGGTCGCTGGACAGCCCTCGATTCGGGTATAGGCGCTGGCGTTGATTCCCTGTTCGAGTATTTGGTAAAGGCCGCTGTCCTGCTCAACCGGCCCGAGCTAATGGAACTCTTTCATGAGGCACGTGGGGCCATTGATAAGTATATGAGAAAGGAGGATTGGTATGTGTGGGTGGGCATGAATAAGGGTCATGTCACATTGCCGGTTTTTCAGTCCCTGGAGGCCTTCTGGCCCGGCATACTCAGCCTGATTGGCGATACCGAGCCGGCCATGCGCACCATGACGCGCTATATAAGTGTGTGGAAGAAATATGGTTTCCTGCCGGAGTTTTATAACATAGCCGCCGGTGAGGCTTCACCCAATCGCGAGGTTTACCCCCTGAGGCCGGAACTGATTGAGTCGGCCATGTATCTGTATAGGGCAACACGAAATGAGTATCTATTGGAGCTGGGCGAGCATATGCTGGAGACCATAGAGTTTAGTGCCAAGACCAAGTGCGGCTATGCCACGGTGAGTGCTACCCACTCTGCTTTAACTGAATCTTAATCAGCTTTCTCTGTCTTTTTCGGATAAACTTAGATACGCAATGTGGTGACGCACGAGAAGGAGAATCGCATGGAGTCCTTCTTTCTGGCAGAGACCAGTAAATATTTGTATTTGCTGTTTGACGACGACAACTTTCTGCATCAGGATGGGCTAAAGGGTCAGCTAATGGAGCAGGATGTGTGCGTGGTAGAGGCGGGTGCCTATATATTCAATACCGAGGCCCATCCCATGGATATGTCGGCGCTGCACTGTTGCCATGACCACCAGGAGGATATCTTTGGGTCGCTGGACTTGCAACGTTTTACGGCCAAGTCCATTTTTGAGCGAAATCGTCAGCATCAGCGCAAACAGCAGGAGCAGTGGACGCCCCAGTGCCAGGCGGGAGCACAGGAGGAGCGTAAGCGTGAGCGAGATGGCAGCTCCACCACCACCATGGCCGTGGACATAGAGGTCTTTGATGAGTTCCAGCAGCCGGCGGCCGAATTACTGGTCAGCAACTTTGAACGCATACGGGAGGAGCGCGAGCTCAACCAAAGTTTGCCACGTAATCAGCTCACTGTCAGCGATCTGGATGAGTTTTTTGGACAGCAACGTCAGAGTTTTGCCAGCGCCGAGGAAACATTGCAATATGTTTTGAATTTTATGGGCAACTTCACCCTGGATGTGGCCTTTATACGAGGATTACAGCTGTACGATGGCAACTTTAGCAGTGTGCTGGGTACGGGCGCCCAAAAGGAGTACGAGGGACGCATGCGCTCGCTGTGGCAACTCTATGAGCTGGAACAGCAGTTTGCGGCTAATATAAGGCTAATCCAGCGATTGGATCTACTCAATTTTCAGGGAGATGGCGAGCTCAGGCGTGGCCATTTGGCTCAAGTGCTGGATCAACTTGAACAGCCACAGAATGGGAGTACGGACATAGGCCTGATCATAGTAGAGGCACGTCTCGGCTTCGAGTTGGCCTTAAAGAATACGACGGCCATGCAGGAGTTTGCATATCGCGTCTATCTCTTGGGCACTGGCTCGGCGGCAGCAGTGGCGTCCAACCGGTATAAGCCTCTGCTGGAGGCTGACGAACTGGGTCAGCTAGAGCTGGCTGAACTAAATCCAGTTGAACAGCGCGAACTGTTCAAATACACACGTCGCATAGTGGACTTTCGCAAGCGTATGTCCGAAACGGTGGATCGTTTACAAACGCTTATGCAGGATCTAACACCGGCCACCACCACCACCGCACCTAGTCTTGAGCCAGCGCCTGAATCAACTCCAAAACCAAACACAGCTGCTGCAATTGAACCACCACCACCAACACCACCCAAGCACCAGCAGCTGCAGGAGGAAGTCGAGGTGGAAGAAGAGGGCTCTGTCTGGTCACAGTTTGTACAGACCATTTTGCGCAAGACCACCGTGCAGCGGGTCAAGTTCGATGAGGCTGTGCTGCTCGAGAAGACACGCAAATCCCTTGAGAAACATGCCCACAAACAGTTGCCCCATCAGTTGTTCACCTGCCGGCGACCCGAGTATATAGAGACATTTGCCTATCGCGATTACTATCCGGATGCGGTTTAACCACATCATTTACCGAAAACTAAAGAATATTGAACATACGACTGATCTGTAGATATATATTATGTATGTTTATTTAGATATATTTAAATAACGGATTCCAATTTAGGGTAAATTCACACCGCAACTCAAAGAGAATTTTAATTTTAAAGGACCCGTTCACACTGGCCTTTGTAAGATGTAAAGAAAAAAATTAGAAAATTCAGACAAAAAAAAATATATTGATAAATGATAAATATTATGATATATACATTAGACCGTACCTTTCTAGTATTAGGTTCTTGTTGATTCTTTGGTGTATATATTATATTGTAAACCGAGGCGGTACAATGCTGCGGTTATCGAATTATGTTTCTCAAAAAATTATAAATATCAGTTAATCGTTTACTTTCGGCATATGGTTTCAGTTCCTTAGTTTTCTTAGATTTAACATTTGAAGAGTTTTCTTTATTCTTTTTCGGTCTAATGTCTATATCCTTCCACATTAATCGTAACCAAATATTCCGTTTACCACAGTTAAAAGTAATATGTATGTACAAGCAAGTGGTAAGGTTCCTTAAACAATAGTTTAATGTGTTAACATTTAAAATTAACTCATTCAGCGGTTTAAACTTAAATTGTTTTTGTTTTTTTTTTTTATATATATATATAAATATTGTTCAGTACTGAACTTAAGTTAAGAACCAATTTTGGGGACGCTCAGTAATAAATATATGGCAAAATGTAAAGTATAAATCAAAATATCCAGCTTTTTCCAAATGCAGTAAGCATTCTTTATAAGCAGCCTTTACACAAGCAACATTCTATTGTAGCAACATTTCTGCATTAGCAACATTTCTGATTCAAATGGGCTTTAATTTAAATTCTTACTCTACCCGTAAGAAAGTCAGAGTATCAATTTCTTTGAAAACAAAATTATCAATTCTAAATGAACTCAAGAAGCAAGACACCCACAGAGATTTGAAGAAGCCGCAACATCCATAAGTAGACTTTAACGAGGATGAAAAATAATAAAGAAAACTTGTAAAAATTCGACTCAAAAACGTATGTTAATAAAAAAACAAGTGAAAAAGTTGGTCAAGCCCGACTATAATTATATTATAATATACTCTGTACAAGGTCAGGCCGCCGCTCGCACTATAATAGCCTATTCACACTACAGTCCATCTACCGTTTACCGTCTACCGTCAAAGATGGGTGCGTAGGAACTTGCCGTACTAAATTTTCTTAAAATATTCCACCGTCAGCTGGGGATGTTCCTATCTCATGCTGTTTCAAGCGATATGTTTGGGTCCACCACTAAAAAGTTGCCATTCACAACTAAAATATAAGCTGTCAACGTAATTTGAATGTCAAAATGAAAATGCCGAGCAGCAGAACAGTAAAATAAACTTGAATATATTCCCAAAACTATTTATTATACCCTTGCAAGTGTATTATAATTTTGTCCAGAAGTTTGCAACGCATATAAATATTTATTTCCGACCCCATTAACTATATATATTCTTGATCAGGGCGACGATTTGATTCGATTGAGCTTTGCCCGTCCGTCTGTCTGTTTCTACGCAAACTAGTCTCTCAGTTTCAAGCTATCGAGCTGAAATTTTGCACAGAGTCTTCTTTTTACTGCACGCTGCTAATATGTTGGAACCGACCGGATCGGATGACTATATCTTATAGCTATCATAGGAACCATTGGTCGGAAAATGGGTCTTAGTGAAAGAAACTTTGTTGGTTTCAATATAAAGTTCTTAAGGTCGTTGATTATTAATATATAACGATTTCAAACTAATTTGAAAAAGTTGATCGACATTGGTTGACTATATCTTATGGTTGCCATAGGACCGATCGGTCGAAAATGGGTCTTAGTAAGAAATTTTGTTTGTTTTAAATGTTATGGTCCTTAAACTCGCTGACTACTAATTTTATATGCTTTCAAATAGATTCGCAAATTTTAATCAAAATCGGATGACTATATCTTAGAGCTGTCATTGGAACCATCGGTCGGAAAATAGGTCCTAGTGAGAAAAACTTTTTTGTTTTCAATGTTAGCGCCGTCATCTTCTTATCGTTCCGTCAAGATGGACTGTTGTGTTATTAGGCTATAATATTATAATACATAATAAAATAAATTATAATACGCGGTTATCGTGCAATATTTTTGTTATACGCTCATCTCTAAGTTTCTCTCTCTCTCTCACTAAGATTTCCTTAAGACTGGCCTTTTTAGCTCATAGCTTGAGTATTGTTCATCCAATTTTTATAATTTCTTAGATAAATAATGCTATTTACTAACAATCATTCAACTCTTTGCATTCTGCAAGACGCATTCTCAGCGGCAGACGGCATCTCAATAAACCCACTAAACCTAAACTGTGTTTTATTTTAAATAAAGAAAATGGCCTAAATCGCCACAAATGGTGACCCCTTCTGAAAGAACAATTAACAATTTATCATTAAAATGGTTATAGCTTGCGACAAAAAGCCAACAAGGCCTGCATAGGTGGCGCACAGAAACATATCAACAAAAGGGGCAAATTCAAAAGACATTCAGGCCAATTCTCAATTCCACTTCGATTTTCGTATAAACGTTTGTAAGTTGAACTCTATGCAAATAAGGTTATATGGAAGGCACGGTTGCCACACTTGGTGTTTCTGCACCAAAAGTGGTGTTTTTTTTTTCCTGTTGGTGCACTGTAACTTTTGAATTGGAATTGGCTCTTTTGCCAACTCTTTTTCTTGGCTCAGACCCTTGAAGTCTACAATTTAAGTCAACAGAAATAGTCAATTTAATGAATACACCAGAAATCAAAAGTTAATTAATTTATATTCTTGAAACAATTAAAGATTTGAATATGGAATTTCAATCAGATCGAAACTAGATTCTACTTTAAAATTAACACAATACACCAAAGTTAGACTTTATTCAGAATATTGAAGGGTTGGTAGTGATTCTAGATCAGCGGTGGGCATGAAATTTGAGTTTGGGAGCAGCCCAACCAGAGCAACAGAAAAATCAACCGTTATCAGCGAGTCTCGATCGCGTCGTCTGTGTGCGCGTATTGTTGGCGCCGTGCTCCGATTCGCATTGACTTTGTTGTTGTTCACAATTTGAAGCGAGTTAATTTGCGACGCAGTTTATTGTGAGACTGACTGGCGCCAATTGCCGAAAATCTCGAAGCCATGGGAGTAAGGGCTAGCCCACCGCTGTTCTGGATTATATTCATCTGCTGAACAAGAATCTGTTTTCGAAAATGGTCCATCACTTCTAGATTTTAAGTAATTTTAGCTTAGCGTTTAGTTTGGAGTCCAATATTTTTTTTTGACTCCCTATGATATTATAGGAAAGTAGAACTGTTTAACTTTCAAGTAAAGTATATCAAACAATTCTACGATATACCATTTTGAATACATGTCTGTCTAGCAATCTACAGAGTAAATTCAAAGCTTATCTGGCACATAGCAGCTATATAGGAGATGAGAAATCATCCCTTAATGAAAATTTGAAAAAAGTATTTGGTCGTAAAGTGGAAATTTTTTTTCAGATTGGAAGAGTTTCTTCTTTAAGTATACTCGTCTTAGTCTTTTTGATAAGATCAAGATGTTATTTTAGTACTTTGACTTACAGACGAATTTTTATTCCGACTTCTCAAGAATTACATTGTTTTGTTTCACATTGTTTCAAATTTGGACACAATATAGAATTAAGTCCGAGGAAGCCATTGGTATTAAAGTCTAAATTTTAACATTTTATTGCCACTGTAACTAATTAATACATGAAATATTTTTTAAGGTTTAGTGTAATTTATTTATTGAAAATATAAAATGAATAAAGGGAAGAACATTGTTTTGGCTCTTTTTTTAATTATTTGATGTAATTTAATTTTTTCAAGTGGCAACCGTGATGGAAGGTGACACTTCTACGGTTACTAGCTCCAGTTTAAGTAAAATCGGTATTACTTAAGCAGTTGAAACCGACCGCTTACAGCTAACTCCAGATCTCCTTGCCACCTTCCATATAATTTTGTATAAGTAAAATGGCCAATTCAAACGTTTATACGAATACCGAAGTGGAATTGAGAACAGACCTGATTAAACAATTTTAAGTAAATGAAGTGCGAACGATTCAACGCCCGCAAACACACATGTACATCAGGGGCCGGCAAAAAATACATGCCCAATTTGAAATTGCGCGTGTGTGTGCAGCCATGGAAACGAAGCTTATTTTGCACTGCTTTGTTGTTGTCGAAGCAGCACATCGACAAGCTTATAGTGTCGGTGTGTCAACGTCGCTGCCGCAGAGCAGTGTTGTATACACAGCAAGTAGGTAAGCGCCGGACTCTGATGTACATACACACGGTGTCCGTCATTCGCTTACACACAAACGCAAGCGAAGCGCGGCAACCCAGTCGGACTTTGCACTTTTGCAATTTCACGAAAATACTCACTACATAATTTTTTTTCCCTGAAATTAGTCCATACATCTGCATTAGAGAGCTGCACGAGTAAGTAAAAAAGTAACATGTTTCTACCCAGCCAGCCATATGCGGAGCGCTCCGAAGCAGGAGTGAAAAGGGACTCCCAAAGAAGCACCTCGAAGGAGCGTTTTTTGGAGCGCTCTAAAAGAATACCAACTGCGTACTTTCTTAACTATGGTTTTGACGCTACGTTTTGCTTAAGGCTAATAGCCAAGTTCAAGTCCCCCAGTAAAGTGATTAAAAATAAAAAAAACCAACAACCACACCACGGTTCGCGTTGGTCCCGTGCTGGTCTAGTTATATTTTGTTTATCATATTTTTTTCCTTTGTTCCTACATAACTATAGGTTTTGGTTTTTTCTCCCTCTCTTTCATTCTCTCTCTCCCTCTTCTCGATCTCTATATTATTAACGTTTTTGTTAGCTCTAATAACTTCTCTGACTACAATTGGCTGTGAATAGGGGCATAGCTGGCCGGACGGGCAATTAAAATTCCCCCAACGTGACGGAGTCGTTATTAGTTTATTTTGTAATTTTATTAGATTTTCTTTGATAGGCTTCCTTAGCTCATACAATTTTCTTGTAACGTATTTATACTTTTGTTGACAGCCTTTGTTTGTCGACTCTAAATAAATAAATAAAAAAAATAATCTGGTGAAAGAAGAAATTCAATTATTCAAATAAAATGCAAAATTCTGGTACGTCTTCAGAAGTAGAGGCTGATGATATTTTCGTTGCATATAAGGATATAAATATAGCAAACAGACAATATTCCAAAAGTTTAATTAACGTACAAATGGAAATGTACAAGTTAGCAAATTTTCAGAACAAAGTATTTTGGACTGGTGGAATTCTAGAAAAACAGGCACGACACATTTTATGCATCCCAGCCAGTTTTGCCAACGCCTCTACACAAAAAAAGAACGGTTGAACCCAGAAAAAAAGACAGAAAACGGACAGATTTTTTTTAAAAGGTTAAAAAAACAGGACAAGCTATGTTTCCTTATTAATATAATAAAGATTTAATGAATATCAAACAGTTTATAGTTTGCGACCTTTCTAAATTGTAGAAAATTTAGTTTAGCCGGCTCGAGGTCAAATGAAACACACAGATGTATGTGCTGTTTTTCGTTTATTTTGGTTTCAGATATAACATTTTTTACATGTCTGCGCCGTCTGACGTGGAGTTTTGAATATCTTTATTTTCGTCCAATTTATATCGAGAGTGCTATTATCAGCATTAATTTCGAGTGCATTCGTTCCAATTAACTGAAGACAACTATCAGAAACTTGATCATTTTGGCCACATGTTGGACACCAAACATTGCTGGTGCCACCTCCTGACGACAAGCGATGTTGAAAGTGGCTGAAACGTACTTTTGTTTTCCTTGTGCGAAGGGCACTGCATTTTGCATGTGTTTTTTGTGTGGCCATGTGCGCGGACCTGGTCAATCTTTAAATTTAAACTGCAATTGCAGTTTTTTCAGTATGCCTCCGGATCCAGATACTTTACCAAGTATCTGGACCAAGGACATCCAATTCTTTAATTCAGGTTCTCTTAACCAAGATTCGAGAAATTTTTTATTGTAAACTTCTTTCGGCATGTTGAATCTTTAAAGCGCAGTGAACCGATACTCGATTCTTCTGATTTTGTTTACACACAAATAAAACAGGGCTGCATCGCTTTGAAAAATGCTTATCGCGAAGGCGGAAAATCAATATGAAAGCGATGCCACATACTTGTAATTGATAAACTGTATGAGCGCCTAAGAACAATTAAAAATAAAGGATAAACTAAAATAAAAAGAGCATTTTTTTCCGGATAAAATTTCAAAATTTTTCCAGACATCGCAGTTTCAAAAAGGACAGATCTGTCAGCAAAAAGAACAAATTGGCAACACTGGTCGGGTGGGAATCCAGTAGGACTTTGCGGCTTGTGTTTACAACAGTGGTGTCCAATATTGCCCAGCAAGCAATATGTGCGTTTTCTGATACTTTTTTGACAATTTTTTATGAGCATTCACCGTCTTAATGTGCACTAAATAGAGTCCGGAATGAGCGTTTTTTTCTATGAAAACGGTCGTACTTAATGTGGAAGTTTTCTGAGTCTAATCTGACTCTATTCTGTCACAGATATAAGTGCTTTCAGCCTCCCAACGAAGTATATAAAAACCTCATTAATGACATTACTTTTCTAGGCGCTTGAAGGGCTACTGAATCGCCTCCTGGAAGGCTCTTTTTAGACGCATATTGGAGTGCAACTCCGAAAATGCTCAGACATAAGTGCTTTCTGTGAGCCCGTGCTTTAAATGCACAGAATGTGCTCCGAAAATCCTCAAATTTATGTGTTTACTCCAAAAGCGCTCTTAAGCTCGGCTCTTTTCAGACACATAATTTGGAGCGCTCCGAAATTGGCTTGCTGGAGGATAGCAACTTATAATTCTGCCGCCGTCGCAGCCGACACACGCATAGAGAGAGAGAGAATACGTGTGATCTATAAATAACACGCTCGGCGACTTGCTCTCTTACGATGCGCGTGTTCGGCTTTGTGTTCTCCCACGAGACATTTGTATGTTTGTTTGCTTACTTCGTGTTTCGCTATGCACACATGCGCAATGCGTGCTTGTGTGAGTTTGGACACTACTGGTTTACAATAATGAATGAAAAACACACGTTGTTTTCTCAGCTATTCGTAAGGCTAAAAGTCAGCATATCGTGAAAAGGTTCAAACTCTCTTAGTCGTGGAGATCGAGCACAAAGTATACAAAAACGAAGTTGGCCCCGAAAAATATTGCTTGATGAACGTGGACCTTTCAACAAGACTCCGCTTTAGATCACAAGGCAAAAACGACTCAACATGGTTTAAAAAACCAAATTATCATTTCGACTAATGATTGGCCTGCTGGTAGCTCAGACCTGAATCCATTGGACTACAAACTGTGGTCCGTTCTTGAGGCTATGGCTTGCTCTACTCGAACAGTGGACAATTTCTCAATGCATGAGATGCGCACTGCGATTGATGAGTGGCAGGAGTGACTTTGGCGTTGCTGGAAGGCACAAGGCGGCCAGTTCGAATAAGTTGTTCTACGATCTGTAGCCATTGATTGCCCGAATAAAAAGAAGAACAAAGTTTTGAAAAATAATTATTCGTTTTCATTGTACCGTGTACCAAAACAATTGCGAGTACTAGTCCCAGTTGCGTGCTTAAAGAGTGTTGTTTTTCCTTATGCAGTCCTTTACTTAAGCTTTTTAATCTATCTCTAGAATCTACTGTGTTTCCGAATCTTTGGAAAGAATCTTATATCATTCCTCTTCACAAAAAGGGAGGAAAATCTGATATATCCAATTATAGGGGTATGGCCAAGCTTTCCGCTATTCCAAAATTATTTGAACAGATTTTAACCTCATCCTTACAGCACTATTGTAAATCGATTTTATCACCTTTCCAGCATGGATTTACAAAGCGTCGGTCAACTACGACCAATTTGCTTGAATTTACCTCAATGGTTAACGATGGATTCCATTTAAAAAATCAAACTGATGTCATCTACACCGACTTCAGTAAAGCATTTGATTCTGTGAACCACGATATTCTCCTCTTTAAGCTTGTTCGTTTAAGATTTCCTTCCTCTTTCCTGCTTTGGATTTCGTCCTATTTAAAAGATAGAACTCAAAAAATTCTGCTTCGCTCTAATACTTCAAAGCCTGTCTTTGTCACTTCTGGTGTGCCACAAGGCAGCCACCTCGGCCCTTTGCTTTTTACTCTTTTTATTAATGATCTCCCCACAATATTGTCTTACTCTCGGATACTTATGTACGCCGATGATGTAAAACTTATTTTATCTTTCAACGACCCGACGCATTCCATCAGACTGCAAGATGATTTAAACTCCTTGCAGTCCTGGTGCTTGATTAATCAATTACACCTTAATTGCTCCAAGTGCATGTTTATGACTTTCCATCGTTGCAAACCTTCGCTGGCTACCTATACGATTGGCAATGAACCCTTGGAACGAATATCTACAGTCGTTGATCTTGGAGTTCTTTTTGACCCAAAATTGAGTTTTAATCCTCATATCTCCTCTATTGTTAACAGGGCGAAAGGTGTGCTTGGATTCATTAAACGTTGGTCGAAGGAATTTAATGATCCATATACCACAAAGCTTCTGTATACTGCTCTAGTTCGCCCTGTACTTGAATACTGCTCGTCCGTCTGGTGTCCGCAATATAAAAAGTATATCGATCGAATCGAATCAGTTCAAAAGCAATTCTTGCTTTTTGCCCTACGTGGCTTAAATTGGGACCCTAACCTTCGTTTACCGACGTACTCCAGCAGACTTTTGCTTATTGACCTTCCTTCGTTAGCTAACCGTAGAACAGTCTTAGGTGTTTCTTTTCTTCATAAGCTAATTATCGGTGATGTAGACTCTTCTGATCTTTTAGGTCGCCTTAACTTTTCCGTTCCTTCTAGGCCAACTAGAAACTATTTTCCTTTTATCTTGTCTAGATGCACAACTGATTATGCCCAGCATAATCGATTTCGGGTTTTATGTAAGAATTACAATGATCTCAATCACCTGCTCTCAACAGAGCTCTCTCTTTTCTCTCTAAAAACGTCTCTCTATAATTATCTCCGGGGAAATCTCTGACCACTCCCAGCTGTGAGTAGGGGCATAGCTTGCCGGACTGGCTAAAAAATCCTCCCCCATCGGGTCAGAGATTTTCCGGTTATTTAGTTTTAAGCTTTACGTACATTTTTTTTTTTTTTTTATTTTTAAAGTTTTCTTTTAGATATTTTTCTCTCTATCTCTGTTTTAGTTTAATTTATTATATTATCTTATTTTTTCCTTTGCTCCTACATAACTATAGGTTTTGGTTTTTTCTCTCTCTCCCTTTTCTCGATCTCTATATTATTAAAGTTTTTGTTAGCTCTAATAACGTCTCTGACTACAATCGGCTGTGAATAGGGGCATAGCTGGCCGGACGGGCAAATAAAATACCCCCACCGTGTCGGAGTCGTTATTAGTTTATTTTGTAATTTTATTAGATTTTCTTTAATAGGCTTCCTTAGCTCATAAAATTTGTTTGTAACATATTTATACTTTTGTTGACAGCATTTGTTTGTCGACTCTAAATAAATAAATACTAGGTATAATATTATGTAAGATTTATGTTCTATGTCGAACTGTTAGCGGTAAGAATGCCAAACAAATAGAATTATATTCTGGATGTGTAGAGGGCTTATAGCGCAGTAAATTTTTTTTAAGAAATGCAAAAGAATTTGGCGTGGCTAAGTTCACATGGCCCATACCCATTTCTATTAAAATACCTAACAAGAATGGTGAAATTTCGTATGTCGACTATTACCGAAAGGATTTTGTATTTGATTTCAGAAAAATAATATCACATCTATTAAAATACCAAACATGGATGGTGAAATTTCGTATGTCGAATATTACCGAAAGGATTTTGTATTTGATTTCAGAAAAATAATATCACATCTATTAAAATACCAAACAAGGATGGTGAAATTTCGTATGTCGAATATTACCGGAAGGATTTTGTATTTGATTTCAGAAAAATAATATCACATCTATTAAAATACCAAATAAGGATGCCGAAATTTCGTATGTCGAATATTACCGAAAGGATTTTGTATTTGATTTCAGAAAAATAATATCACATCTATTAAAATACCTAACAAGGATGGTGAAATTTCGTATGTCGAATATTACCGAAAGGATTTTGTATTTGATTTCAGAAAAATAATATCACATCTATTAAAATACCAAACAAGGATGGTGAAATTTCGTATGTCGAATATTACCGAAAGGATTTTGTATTTGATTTCAGAAAAATAATATCACATCTATTAAAATACCAAACATGGATGGTGAAATTTCGTATGTCGAATATTACCGAAAGGATTTTGTATTTGATTTCAGAAAAATAATATCACATCTATTAAAATACCAAACAAGGATGGTGAAATTTCGAATGTCGAATATTACCGAAAGGATTTTGTATTTGATTTCAGAAAAATAATATCACATCTATTAAAATACCAAACAAGGATGGTGAAATTTCGTATGTCGAGTATTACCGAAAGGATTTTGTATTTGATTTCAGAAAAATAATATCACATCAATTAAAATACCAAACAAGGATGGTGAAATTTCGTATGTCGAATATTACCGAAAGGATTTTGTATTTGATTTCAGAAAAATAATATCACATCTATTAAGATACCTAGCAAGGATGGTGAAATTTCGTATGTCGAATATTACCGAAAGGATTTTGTATTTGATTTCAGAAAAATAATATCACATCTATTAAAATACCTAGCAAGGATGGTGAAATTTCGTATGTCGAATATTACCGAAAGGATTTTGTATTTGATTTCAGAAAAATAATATCACATCTATTAAAATACCTAGCAAGGATGGTGAAATTTCGTATGTCGAATATTACCGGAAGATAAGGATTTTGTATTTGATTTCAGAAAAATAATATCATATCTATTAAAATACCAAACAAGGATGGTGAAATTTCGTATGTCGAATATTACCGGAAGGCAAGGATTTTGTATTTGATTTCAGAAAAATAATATCACATCTATTAAAATACCTAACAAGGATGGTGAAATTTCGTATGTCGAATATTACCGGAAAATAAGGATTTTGTATTTGATTTCAGAAAAATAATATCACATCTTAAAATACCAAACAAGGATTGGTGAAATTCCGTACATCGAATATTACCGAAAGGATTTTCTATTTGATTTCAGAAAAAAAATATCACATCTATTAAAATACCTAACAAGGATGGTGAAATTTCGTATGTCGAATATTACCGAAAGGATTTTGTATTTGATTTCAGAAAAATAATATCACATCTATTAAAATACCTAGCAAGGATGGTGAAATTTCGTATGTCGAATATTACCGAAAGGATTTTGTATTTGATTTCAGAAAAATAATATCACATCTATTAAAATACCTAACAAGGATGGTGAAATTTCGTATGTCGAATATTACCGGAAAATAAGGATTTTGTATTTGATTTCAGAAAAATAATATCACATCTTAAAATACCAAACAAGGATTGGTGAAATTCCGTACATCGAATATTACCGAAAGGATTTTCTATTTGATTTCAGAAAAATAATATCACATCTATTAAAATACCTAACAAGGATGGTGAAATTTCGTATATCGAATATTACCGAAAAGATTTTGTATTTGATTTCAGAAAAATAATATCACATCTATTAAAATACCTAACAAGGATGGTGAAATTTCGTATATCGAATATTACCGAAAGGACTTTCTATTTGATTTCAGAAAAATAATATCACATCTATTAAAATACCTAACAAGGATGGTGAAATTTCGTATATCGAATATTACCGAAAAGATTTTGTATTTGATTTCAGAAAAATAATATCACATCTATTAAAATACCTAACAAGGATGGTGAAATTTCGTATATCGAATATTACCGAAAGGATTTTGTATTTGATTTCAGAAAAATAATATCACATCTATTAAAATACCAAACAAGGATGGTGAAATTTCGTATGTCGAATATTATCGAAAGGATTTTGTATTTGATTTCAGAAAAATAATATCACATCTATTAAAATTCCTAACAAGGATGGTGAAATTTCGTATATCGAATATTACCGAAAGGATTTTGTATTTGATTTCAGAAAAATAATATCACATCTATTAAAATACCTAGCAAGGATGGTGAAATTTCGTATATCGAATATTACCGAAAGGATTTTGTATTTGATTTCAGAAAAATAATATCACATCTTAAAATACCAAACAAGGATGGTGAAATTTCGTATATCGAATATTACCGAAAGGATTTTGTATTTGATTTCAGAAAAATAATATCACATCTATTAAAATACCTAACAAGGATGGTGAAATTTCGTATATCGAATATTACCGAAAGGATTTTCTATTTGATTTCAGAAAAATAATATCACATCTATTAAAATTCCTAACAAGGATGGTGAAATTTCGTATGTCGAATATTACCGAAAGGATTTTCTATTTGATTTCAGAAAAATAA
Organism: Lordiphosa magnipectinata; assembly: GCA_037044535.1. Classification (NCBI taxonomy): domain Eukaryota; kingdom Metazoa; phylum Arthropoda; class Insecta; order Diptera; family Drosophilidae; genus Lordiphosa; species Lordiphosa magnipectinata. The sequence goes on along the minus strand of JBAMBO010000221.1, from coordinate 1,328 downwards.
TATCACCTCTATTAAAATACCAAACAAGGATGGTGAAATTTCGTATATCGAATATTACCGAAAGGATTTTGTATTTGATTTCAGAAAAATAATATCACATCTATTAAAATACCTAACAAGGATGGTGAAATTTCGTATGTCGAATATTACCGAAAGGATTTTGTATTTGATTTCAGAAAAATAATATCACATCTATTAAAATACCTAACAAGGATGGTGAAATTTCGTATGTCGAATATTACCGAAAGGATTTTGTATTTGATTTCAGAAATATAATATCACATCAGGGATTTCCAGCAATCGCTGATTGTCTCACGTCCGACAGAGAAAAATATTTGCGGTGCAAGTGTAAAGACGGCAAAAGGTAGAATCAATGAAAATGGAAATAAAAAAATAATTCATAAATAAAAGAAAAGAAAATTAAAAGCCAAGATGCATGGTCATAACGTCATATGGAATAAGCACAGAGGGATTTGCACGACTCTTTAAAAAAAATAATTTATAACAAAAAGAAAATAAAATAAAAAGCTGAGAAGCTTTTAGATGTGTTGCTTCAACGGCAGCCACATCATTTCTGAGAGCTCTGTCAAACTGCTTGAAACTAATTTATCATTTGTCATGTCCAAGGCCTACTGGAGGCTATAATAATTTTTTTTTTTTGTTTGATTTTTTTTGACCGTTTGTTTTTTGAAAATTTTAAAAGAAAAAATTTTGCAATAGTGAATGAAATATTTATTTGGAGGCGATACATCAATGCCTGCCATATACTTTTTAAAGATTATTTTATGTAAATGCTGCCCTCGGCTACTCCAATTTTGGCCGGTATCTCACCTATGGCAGCTGTAAGAGTTCAAGCTGTCTTGATTCTCACTCATAAATGCAAAATAGTACTAATTAGTAGACATCGGATTTTATACACTTTTTTAAATGAACGTAGATTTTGACATTTTTCTTTAAAAATGTTGATTTGAAAACTAAGAAAATCGTGGTTATTAACTATAATATTTATATATATACTATATATATTTACTATACTATATATATTTACAAGCTATAAGTAAAATTCAAAAACAGTACGGAAAACCCGATTTTTGGGAAAAATTCTACTTGTGCGACCTCCAAACGTCTTCCGAAAAATCTGAAACAAAAACTCAAAAATACTTTACTCTATAAGATTTCAGAAAATGCCTATGCACCCGTGAAAATAAAACGAAAAGGCCAAGCTAACTTCGTCTGTGCTGAAGTTTTTATACCCTTGCCAACAGGACTTAATTGTGGTCGTCCAGAAATTTCTAGTCATAGTTTTTCTGGACCTAATGGGGGCGTAT
>JBAMBO010000220.1:0-202792 GCA_037044535.1 Lordiphosa magnipectinata | reverse complement strand
AAATGAAAATGTATAAGTGCACATGCTCGCCGATTTCGCACTCCAGTTATTCAACATACAAAAGCGATAACTACAAGCCGTACAGCTACATGGATCTAAGTTGTGTCAAATTGTCTCATGGCTCTTCTGGAAAGCCATTGCATGTTTCTTCCATTGCTTTTACTTAAAATTAATTCATTTTGCAGCAACCACAAGTACATTTTTGAAATTTCCAATGTTTTTTTTACATTTTATTCTTTGATCTGAAAAATGTAACAAAACTTTAATACTCTGATGGCGAAGAAAAACTTTTACATAACTTGATTCCCACATCACACACTGTTTCTTGGTCCTTGAACTCTTTCCATGTGAGAAAGCGGGAGAGAGAGTAAAGAGAGAGCTAAAAACTATTTCACAATGCAAACATCGCACTTTAAACTCACAAATATCCCTGGGGTTAGCAAAAATGACATCAAGTAAAAGTAATTTTCTAACTATACCATTTCGTTTTTTTTTTACTTACTTTCACTCTGGCTGTGGCTGCCACATTAAATTCGAGCACCTTGCCCCAGCGGCGTTTGTCTGTGTTTGCTCAAATGGAAAACCTGAAAATGTAGCCCGCAGGCGCTTGGCCAAGTTTGCTGAAAAGACTCAGTCGAGGGTCAGTTCTGGCTAGAGAAATAATTCTGGATAATTTTTAAAGAATTTGTCTCGCCCGAAGAGAGTAAAACTGTCAGCAAAAGCAATTTGTCAGGCAGTTGTGATTGACAGCCAAAGTGGCGCAGGGAGGGAGGTATAAACTACAAGCACACACACACACCCACACAAAGCCGGAAATGCGAGACATTCTTATGTGGATGGAACCCCCTCAGGGCTGCTCGCCTGCTGTCAAAGGTCAAGACAACACATGACTGGGAAATTCAATTGTTGTTGAAGTGAAGGCAATTGAAGCGTTCAAATTAATATTCAATTATGCTCAAATGGATTTCACAACAAATTGTGAGACGAGAACAAAGTGGAAAGTAGTTGTACGTGTGGATGTTGCCATGACTTCATGTAAATTGATAATATTGCCAGCTTTGGTCCAATTTAGTTGCGGGGTCAAAGCCTAAGTAAGTCTCATCCGTCTATAGCCACCGTTAGGGGACAAGGTGACATAATGTGATAAATGATGATTTTTTAATCGTTGGGCTCGTCCTGCCAAACTATCCTTTGCCAGACGTGTTGGTCTGTCAGACTCAGCGCTTAGCCGACATTTTCGGCTTTGCCCTGTCTCACCCACCTGCCGGCAATCCTTTTTTCACTCCACATTTTCATTTTGCCTGGTCCCAGGCATTTTTGTGTCTATTTCCTGGTCTTGAATATGATAAATTATCGTTTGTCTACATTTTGATGCAATATAATGTCGTCTGCTGTGCACGACGTCCTCATCAGAATTTTTGATTAATTGAATTTCACTTGGAGACAAATAGAAATTTCAAATTTTCATTTCGTTTTCATACACTTTATTTGCTTTCTGTTCAACTGTTTGTTGTGACATTTTTGTGCAACAAAAAGAAAACAAATTGAATTATTATTAGATAAATTTCTATTTAATATAATTTACTGCAGAATTTATTGAACATTTATTACAACTTTTATTCACGTAGAGTTAAGAAACATTCGCAAGTTTACATTTGATTAGAAATAATTTAGTTTCAATTAAGTGCATGAACAAAGTAAAGAAAAATATTGATTAAATACAATAATGAATAAAAATATATAAATAGTTAATTATTTTCAGAGGTATGTAGAGAGCCAAGCGGGGTTAGAATCGTACCGAACATTTATTTGAGATCGTATGCCCGTCTGTAAGCCGACCTTAAACTCAATTTTCAAATTCAATCGAAAGTTAAACTTATATGTTCATACAGCTTGTAAAATTTACACAATTTTTAAATTTGATACAAAATTAAGAGTATCAAATTGATATTTTGGCTCTCATGTTGATATTTTATGTATTAATATGATCCTTAAAATATTAATTTGACGCGTAAAGGTAATAATTAGAATCAACAAAATAAAGAGTATAAAATTGATATTTTGGGTATTAATTTGATCATTGAAATAATAGTTTGAAACTATAAAATATAGAATTATAATTCATATTTTGTTATCTTACTCATATTTTATGTATTTATATGATCCTTATAATATTAATTTGATGCGCAAAAGTATTAATTTGAATCTACAAAATAATGATTAAAAATTGAAATTTTGGGTATCAAATCAATCATTGAAATATTAATTTGATACGCAAAAGTAATTATTCAAAACTACATAAGAAAGAGTATAAAATGTAAATTTTGGATATCAAATTTATTTTTTAAAACTTGGCGAAATTATGAAAAGGCAGAGAAAAGTAATAAAAACGAAGTTGCATTGAAACCAAAGAAGTTTTACTCAATAAAACCAATCGTTCTCGACCAATCTCGACCAAACTAAATAGAATTTTGGATATCAAATTTATATTTTGGGTATTAATTTGATACTTAAAATATTAGTTTGATACGCAAAAGTATTAATTCAAAACTACTAAATAAAGAGTATAAATTGATATTATTGGTATCAAATTGATATTTTCTATAATTAAAATACACTTGGCCCTCGCTTAACACGGACTCTTTTAGCACGAACTCGGTCTTACACGGTTACAAATTTGCTCCCTTACCCCTTTTAGCACGCTGAAAACCTCGTTCTTACACGATTGCAAAATATCGATATTTTTTGTTTGCTGCCAATTAATGCGTTAGTGCCTTTGTGCTTGTATCATACGCATGGGGTGCTTGTAGAAAAAGGGAAGTCCCACATTTGAGCTGTCAGATGTAAGAGTGTTCTAGTAGGTGAAAAAATCTGGAGCTTTGCAGACGCGTAAATAAAAAATCAAAGATTTTGTGGTAAGTAAAAAGGTGGTACAGCTTGATTAAATCAAAAAGTTAATAAATAAAATATATAAATTTCAGCTAAAGAAAGAACAGAGCTCCTTTAAAACGAAAAGTCATTTATATAGAAACAAAAATACAAATTGCAAGAAGCTTTGACTTAAATGAGGCAACAGTGCGCACTATCAAAAAAAATAAAACTGAAATACGACGTGCAGGAAGGATTGGGTGGGGGAAAATGGAAAGAACACTTAGCAAGCTATGGAAAAAAGATCCCCTTAAGCCAGCGGATCATTCAGGAAAAGGCACTCAGGATTTATGAACTGCTTAAGCAAAATGGAGAGCACTCTTAAAGCATAAATTTCGTTGCTAGTTCGAGAAATTTTAAAAACGGTTCTCCATTTCTATTCATAGCATCAAATTTAAAGTCGAAGCGGCATCGCCCGATGATGAAGCTGCTACCACATACCCAGAAAAAATTCAGGGGTTCATTAAAGAAGAGGAATTCTTGCTTGACCAAGTTTTCAATGCTGATGAAACTGGATTTGCTGGAAAAAAATGCCAAATCTAACTTTTTGTTATCAAAGAATGAAAAAGTAGCTCCCGTCTTTAAGGCACAATAAGTTCGTTTCGACGACATGTCATTTGATGATGTGCAAGAGTTGTTTGAAGATGAAGGAATTAATGACGAATCATTGCTTGAGATTGCTGGGAATGAAGCAAACAATTCGAAATCAGATGACAGCATCTCTGCAGAATCCGATCCGATTAGTTTAATGATAGAAAAGGTCCAAGAAGGATTCGCATATGCTAGCAGCTTGGAATCGTGCTTATTAAATTCAGATCCGGTCATCGAACGACGACTTAAGTTAAAGAGAGAGTTGGAAAAAATACTTTTGCCTTGTAAGGAGTGCTATAAAGAAGCTTTAAAAGCCACCAAACAATCGAAAATGACTGATTTTTTTGATAAAGAGCCACCAAAAAAGGAAACATTTTGAAACAAAACGGCTTAAACTATAAATGCCACTAAATGCATTTAAAATTTGATATGTATAGAAACATATGATCTTCTTACTTATTAACATTTTTGAGTTTTTAGAAAGTTTAACCTGTTAATTTATTATATGAAGTAACTTTTTTAATTTAACACCAACTTTTAATTTTGAAAATATGAATGTTATACATATATTTAAGGCATATACATAGTAACTTTTGGTTTATTTTGAACAAATGTATAAAACTTTAACAGAAACAGACCAAATTTGAAAAATAAAAATTTTTTTTTTTGCCAATTTTGAATTTCAGGAACGTAACCCCTTAATTTGTACTGAATCCATGTATCGCTTAACACGATTTCACTTAACACGAAGTTTTCTTGGAACGTAACCCCCGTGTTAAGCGAGGGCCAAGTGTATACAGGCTTTTAATAGTTTTCATTCAACATCTTCATTTTCGCTTTGAGCAATGCTCATGGCGGTATTTAGCAAACTGCCCAACTGATGGCAACTCTCAATTTCATCAATTTTCATCAAACTCGCCAAGAATTGTGCTGAAACATCTAATATTCAAAGCTAGCAAGTTTAAAGACGCTAAAGATGCCTTTACACTTGTCATATATCTCTAAATAGTAGGCAAAATTCTCTAAAGAAAATCTCTTTTCAAATAGAACCTGTCCTATTTCATTAAAGAAGGCTTAAGCTGACTTTACACTTGACATATATTTCTAAATCGGATTAGGATGCCACTTCGAAGAACTGTATGAATAAGTATCAAGCTTGGAGACGATTCCATTATAAACAAAAAAGTTTTCCTAACTAAACATTTATTTTTCAGACCTATCTGTTTTATGACAGCTATACTATATAGTTGACCGATTTTTATATAAGTTGGCGAAATTATGAAAAGGCATAGAAAAAGTAATAAAAACGAAGTGGCATTGAAACCAAAGAAGTTTTGCTCAATAAAACCAATCGTTCTCGACCAAACTAAATAGACCAGAGGTGCCGGGAATCGGCTAACGCAAGCGTGAAACCAATACAAATGAAGTAATTATATCTTAAGCTAGGTACTCAAACGCTGGCAATTTTGTCAGAGCCCATTTAATTATATAGCTGTGACAATGCGACCTTTAAAAATTGTCATAGCTCACCAGCAATTCGCTGGTAATTGTCGTAGGGGGTCTTGAAATTATAAAACTTGTTTAATAATTTTCAGAGTTACCTTTGAGAATTGAGCACATAACTAAAAAAAATTAAAGCAAAGAAGCCTAAAGTCCAAATTATTCAGAGAACTGCGAGGTGGATCAAAGTAGGCGAGTCGAGTTCCATTTTTATGGAATCTGGCCAATAAAAAGCAGTTGGATACCATCAGCTGTATCACTTATGGCGGATATTTAAACTTTTTTGGTATGCTTCTCCTGTTGTTATGGCTGGTATGCCATTTATCCAAAGTATGCACCCTACACGAGTCCAAACCTCTACAGCAGAGATGGGCATGCACACATATCGTCACACTTTTCACACGCATACAAGCACAATTTGCGTGCGCCGCAATCGAGTTCTATAAATGCTTATAGCGTACGTGTGATTTTGTGCAGTCAGCCGCGGCAGAGCACCTATGCACACGCTGCCTCGTGTGCATTGGAACGTCGCGACGCGCCCATCTCTGTTCTACAGCCATGGCCAAACAGCCTCAAGCTCCCGTTGCTACTGTTGTGGTCACCCATCAGCTACCTTTAAATACGTATTTAACTAATACGCCCGGCGAGTATGATGCGCTTCCAGTCCAAGGAGCTGGCTGTGACTGGTTTAGTGTACTAATTCTAGTCTTCCGATGCGTTTTGGGTTTTTGTTAAACCAGTATCAGGCCTGTACCGGTTTTCACTTTCGACAAAAATTGTCGAATTCGAATTGGTTAAATGTGCTGTTGTAGTAGAAACTAAAGGTTTAATACAGAATTTCTTGATTGTTTACTAGAAAAGAGAACATGTAAAAAATTGGAATTCACTTTAGTGCACTGCCGGCCAAATGGAGAGGACAAAAAAGTGTACTTGTCTTGGTGAGCAAGAGAGCTCTCTCCAGACTAGAGCCGTTTTAGCTTGCAATTCAACGTTCACCGATGCACACAATCATGAATTCAGCTGGCGTTTGCGTAAAAACACGACAGACTTCGGCTCGTGGTAGCTACGGCTGGCCGGGTCTGCTTTAGTGAAAACTGGAACATGGCAGTATGTCTCAGTGGTCAAGTTATCCCGCAGCCCAAAATAAAGGACACTACTTCTACCTCATTGGCAGCTGACTTCCATTATCAATTTAATAAACTCTTTTATTTTAGTTGAATTACCCCGCGTATTTTTTATACAAACCACAGTCACACTAAATTCTCAGAGCTGTCAACGTCTGAGTACCTTGCTTTAAACAACAACAACAACCACAAGAAATAGAAAGAGAAACCCGATTGCTGTTTGTGTATGCTCGTGTCTGTCTAATGCACACGCAGCCAACAACAAAACTTTCGCTTCGAGAGCACACTTTTAAAGCTGTTGTTGTTGCTCTACGCTTATGCTTTAGATCAGCGATGGTCATCAAGGGGGCGAAGACGTTTCGATATTTACATGCCGAAGCTGAGGAGAAGAGAGCAAAAAGGCTTTCAGTCGCTGGCTAGCCTTCGATGCTGTCTGGTCGAGGCAAACTCACGCCGCTCACTCCAATACACTCTCACTTTCTGGCCTTGCTCTCGTTGGCCAACGCTGCTTTAGAAGCTTTGCGTGACGGCTATACGGACCGGCGAGTAAACACTTGATCCGTCTGGATCCGGCAAATGTGCAGCGTATTTGAGTTTAAAGACTTTATGCAAAGTTTGATAAAGATGTCTTAAAGTCTTAAGGAGAAGATAGCAAAAAATCAACCGGACAGACGGACGGATCAACGGACATGGCTGATCAATATAGACTTTATGTGGTCGGAGATGCGGCCAGAGATGGGAAAGTAAACTTTCTCGCAAATTGTGTTTTGTTGGCACAAATGTTGACATATTCAAAGCACAGAAAAACTATGTTGTTTACATTTCAGCGAAACACCATTTACTGAAAAAGAAATCCTAATGACGAGGCTTCAAAATATAGTTGGTTGTAACAATGACCGATTCGATGTAATACTTAAAAATCCTTTAAGACTTTTATGTACTAGGTAATATAATGTCCCTCGTTCATTCGAAATCCTCGCTTAGCTTTCTACAGAATCCGTTTGAGGCAGGCCACCGATGTCTTCATAGGGAAACCTTCTCCACCCAAAACAGCTTAAAACAGCTTCTAAATATCTAAGTAGAAAAGTCATTGTGAGTGATATGAGCTTGTGGTTACAAGAGTTTCCATTTCAAGACGCATAATCCCATTCGAGCGACGACCTTTGCCCCATTCCCCATCTAATTTAGCTGGCAGCCACAAAAGCAAAGTGCTTTTTTAATTTATAACTTAATTTGTAGCCATAAGATATATATATATATATATATAGAAAGCATACACACACACACACACACTTACACATATCAAAATGGTAGAGCCTTAAGCTGGAGAAAAAACAATGCACGATGTGAGAACTTGAGGCGCTATAACGAAAAATGGCAAGTAATCCGCCAGGGGTGAACCGCAAGAAGGAATAAAAAAAAAAGAAACCGCGTCACATATGTGCCATTATTAAACCCAACGCAGTGCTCCCCTAGCAAGTGTGTGTGTGTGTGTTTGAGTGTGTGTTTGTGTGTGACGTACAGAATATTAATTAATTTCTTTAACACCCGCCACAACAATGACTGAGACAATGCGCTGGGCGGCTCCGGCTCCGCTCCTAGAATTATGCTATAAATATTTAACTTGCCATATTAATGAGAGAAGCTGGCGGCGCTACGTCCTCGCCAAGTTAATGAATTTCAATATGGCGTCACTCAGCTACAATTTCTGTATGGGTATACTGTGACATGCCAGGCAAAATCCTTGAAATCCTTGCACTTGATGGCTGTTAATTAAAAGACGCTTAGAAAAGTTGAGACAAAAATGCGTTGGCAACGTGCTTGACAACTTTTTAAGTGGCATCAGTTCCTCCTATGCGCTTCAGCATGGCCAACATGTGACAAACACTACTTGAAATGCACACACCCAGAAGCGGGCGAGATACCCAAAGAAATTATGAAAGAGAAAAAAAGAAAAGAAGAACTTTTATCTGTCATTTCAATTGCCGCCTGGAGGATTGCCGGGGCTGGCATGTGAGTGGGAAATGTGCCCCAGTTGGGAATCATTAAATCGTTATTTGAATGCCAAATTTTGATTTGGTTTTGTTGTCAGATTTTTTTAAATTACCAAAAAAAAACCATTTGCTTTTACTCTAACAAAATTTTGTAGTCAAGTACATGGATTTTTTTGGCACAAAATTCGCATTTTTATACGCAAGTGTCGGCGATTAGGAGGCCCGAGCGAAGATGCAGCCGAGGGCTATGATCATCCCGAAGATGTCTATCAGTCACTTAGACGCGACTTTGCAAATAATTCGGAATGTTCTGTCTTTGATTTGCAGACTTGGCGCAGATAATGAGGTTGATATTTAGAGATAGATTTATGTTACGGTGGAAAATATCAAGCAAATAATGTGAATAAAAATGCGATGAAAATGTATTAACTTGTTTTTGGTAAATAAAAATTGAAATGGTACACTTTTCATAATGGACTTGCCTGTATTGGTGGTCAACATTGTGAAGGAGCAGTTGCGCTATAGATGCCTTAGCGAAAAATATAAGCAGAGCAAGCGAGAGGCCCCCTATACTGGCCGCAAGCAGTGCGTCGGTAAAGCAGTTTTCGTATGACGCGCCACTGCACAGTGGTTGCGTCCATAGGCCAAAAATCAAAAAATCGATCACAAAATGTTCAATCTTCTTAATGGCAAATCCGTTTTTTCTGGAAATCTAACAGTCTAACAGACTGTCTAAAAAAAGCATTGAAAGCATGAACGCGTGCTCATTTTCAAAGCGCAGCTGCACTCATATCACAACAAAAGAGAACTTCAAAGTGGTCAGTCGATTAATTACGTTTCCGAATTTAAGTTATTTTGAATGGATTTAGAAGTTAAAGGTATTTATTTTAAGTTCCAATATTAATAAGAGCCAGCTTTTGTTGTAGTTTTTTTTTGTAAATTAATGCTTTAGTTCATTCAGTATTTTGTACATTTTGTGTGCGTCTTTGTTATGTTTTAGCTATGTTCCCCCAAGATCCCCCGATTCTATTTCTATTTCAGTGTATTTGTGTGTGTCTTAAGAAAATACAAAATTAAAGTTAGCTGCGGATATTTGCGGATGTGTGCATAATCAACAATATACTAACGCCGTATCTTTTTTCTTCAAGGTCAAATTTGCCTTGCGAAGCAGCTGCTGCCTGACAAAGAAGGTTTATGAATCACTCCTACACTCTTATATTCGTTCTTTTGAATATTTTTGGCATGTCTCAGATTAGACCCGAAGAGTTGGCGAATTAATACCCCAGAAGGAAAAAAAATCCCTTTTGGAAAGAGAATCCAAAATGCAGAAAGATTTTCGCATAAAAATGGGACTTTTGGTGGACAAACACAGAAGTGGAGGAAGTGGCACCTCAAATGGTGGCAATACGGCCAGAGCTTTCTTCAACAACCCGAAATTGGCAGCTGAAATTACAGGTCTTGATGAAAATATTATAGTCCGGTGTTCAACATTGCTGCAGTGTGTGGCATCAGGTTACAAAATCAATGTGGACAAATTTGGAGAATATACACTTGACACTGCCAAATAGCTTATAAATTTGTGTCCTTGGTACTATCTTCCACCCTCAGCACACAAAATTTTAGTTCATGCGCCAGAGGTTATAAGTTATGCACTTGTGCAAATTGGAGAGTTGTCTGAAGAAGCTGCATAGTCGAGATATAAGGACATTAAAATGTTTAGAAGGTAGCATACACGGAAGAACTCACGGATTGCAACAAATACGGATTTAATAAATAGATTGCTTTTGAGCTCTGATCCATTTATTACTGGCCAAAGAAAGCTCCCATTTGCCAAAAAGTCGGCATTTTCAAAATCACCATATCAACTATTAGATGACTCAAATTTAGAATAGTGTTTAATTATATTATATTTATTGTTATTTTTTTAGTTACTTTCATATAATTTACATAAAATTAAACCAAGTTATAATTATAATTAAGGAAACCACGTACTTTTGAAAATATTATTTTTCATGTAATAATAATAAAATGAATAAGTTTCAAGCCGAGAATAACAAATTTATTAAAATTTGGACCGATCGTTTCGTAAGATATGTCCAATTTTTTTTATTATATATGGTTAAAATGTTTTTCTAGAATTTTGGTGAAAATTTCATAGCGATATCACAACTAGAAGTATTTATGGCTCCATACAAGCCCAACCTCAGTGCAGTGTGCTGGTAAACACTTCCTTCGACTCGAGATTTCGCAACGAAAATGTACACACAATAAATTCTAAACAGCAATAAATCATTTCCAAAATCCGTAAAGTAACGATTGTAGCTTTGTGCTCAAAGACTTGACAAAGATTTCTCTGATATTTGGAGATTTCCAAACTGCATTGGAGCTTTGTTTTGGTACACAATTTTTGGTCATTAAATGAAAACGAATGAATATTTTTCAAAACTTTTTGCTTCTTTTTATTTGGTCACTCAATGGTTAAAACTTATTCGAAATGGCCACCTTGTGCCTTACAGCAACGCTGAAGTATCTCTCTCTATCGATCTTAGTGCGCATCTCATTCATTAAGAAATTGTCCACTGCTCGGACAAGGACGCGCTTCAAAGTCTCAACATTTGGGTTTAGAGTAGAGCAAGCCATTGCCTCGAGAGCGGACCACAGTTTGTAGTTCAATGGATTCAGGTCTGGGCTACCATCAAACATTTGTAGATATGAAGTTCGGTACATAGTTTTTTAGCCATGTTTGAGTCGTTTTTGCCCTGTGAGCTGGAGCGGAGTCTTGTTGAGAGGTCCACGGCTTGTTGTTGCAAATATTATCGTGTTGAAAGGCTTCACAACCTTCTCCAAAACGTCGGATTGAAACACTTTCGCCGAAGTGTCGACTCCTTTTACACAAAAATGGAGCTTGGTGACCCCATCAAAGGCGACTCCCCACCAAACTAACACACAAGCGGAATGGTGGCCTCTCTTAACTCTTGGAATCAGTTCGGACACTTGTTTTGATGACACCGCATACACCTTATCTTTCTGTTTGTTGAACGATTCCTCAATGGTGAAAATTTTGTCGTCAGTAAATAGAATTCGTCTGTGGGCATTGTTCGCGGCGACGCAATGCTTTCGATTTTTGTTTTGCGTTTTTGTTTCAATGCTGTTGTGAGCAAGTGGCCGGTGAGTCTCTTATATGCACTGTCTCAAGTCACGTCTTATCATGCGCTACATGCTGTCCTTGCTGATATTCATCTCACGAGACATGATTTTCTGCTAGCTAAGTGGATTTTGACGAATTCGATCTTTCACGGTGTTCGAACATGAACAAATGCTCAAACATGAACATGAGACGAGACCGATCATAACTCAGCATCATAAATATGTCATTAGATTTAGTTACGGTTGCTTTCCAGGATAAGACAAACCACTTGAAAGGGCATGCACTTAACATGCATCGTGGAAGGCAATGTGTAGTCCCTTCACGAATGCATTTCTATATTTACATACACGGATGTGACTACACTCACATCCTTAAGATAAGATTAGAAATAAGGGATGAGAATTTCTGAATAAAAGGGACCTTGCTCAGACTGAGCAGGTTAGTACAATTGAAACCTGCAACAAGCGTGCTCAATAAAGGTGTATAAGTTCATACACACGGCTTTGATGGCTTGTGGCGTTCGCACGGTCGGAATTCGCGCGGTCTTCTATTCAGTCAGTATCCTCAAATAACTTCACTGTAAGATACACAAAGTTTTGGGTGATTTCCAGTGGGCGCAACATCCGAAAGAATTCACCTGTTTCGTAGCCGCATTTATGCTGGTGCCACAATCCGACACCTCTGGGAGGAGCACTATAATTTCATGAGTTCTGCAACATATGCAATAAGGTCAAAAAATGAGCATTATTAAATGTCTGCCCATATAATTCAGTTAATAATACCTACTATGATAACACTTGGTGGTGATTCTAGATGATTTGCTGAACACGAATCTGTTTTCAGAAATGATCCATTACGTCGAGATTCTTACTAATTTAAGCTTAAAGCTACAAAAAGTTGCCTATTTGGACCCTTTTCAGTCGAGTTTTGTAGGTAACCTAAGCTTTTGTTTTGATATTATCGTAAATTCTACTATTTCTTAACTTTAAAATAAACTATCCCAAAGAATTTATTTCCAATCTATTTGCAACATTTTTTCAACGATGCTTTTCTGCATCGCCAACAAATTTGGTCTCAACTTATCCTTATTCAGTGGCAAATTTCAACTGCATTGTATGCCCTGTGGTTGATGCAGATAGCGTCTATCAAGTCGTCTTTTAGTCCAGGACCTGACAAAGTGCCCAGCTGTGTGTTAAAACTTTGTGCCGACTCTTTATGTGTGCCGCTTGCAAAACTTTTCAACTTAACTCTTCAACTGGAAGATTTCCCTAGTCTTTGGAAGGAATCCTACATTATTCCTATTCATAAGAAGGGTCCAAAGTCAATTATATCGAACTACAGGTGTGTATCGAAACTATCGGATATTCCAAAGCATCTTATAAAGATCCTGACTTCCCAACTGCAACATTTTTGTCCCTCGGTAATATCCAAATCTCAGCATGGTTTCATGAAGAATCGATCTATATCTACGAATTTACTGGAATTTACTACTCTGGAAAAACAATGGATTTGTCCATAAGCGGCAAACTGATGTAGTTTATACTGATTTCAGCAAGGCTTTTGACTCCGTAAAGTTTGCTCGGCTTCCCTCCACTCCTCCTCAACTGGATCAAGTCATATCTAAGCGATCGATCTTAACGAGTTCGTTTCAAATCTACACTATCCAGCTCCATTAATGTACTATCTGGGGTTCTCCAAGGTAGTCATTTGGGCCCACTACTATTTAACCTATTCATAAACGATATCCCACAGGTTTTATCGCATTCGCATGCATTAATGTATGCCGATGATCTAAGACTTTGTTTGTCGTATAATGACCCGGCGTCTCCTCTACTCCTCCAATCCGATTTAAGCTCTCTTCACTCATCTCAGCAAGTGTAAATGTTTGTCCTTTAGTCGTATTCAACCATATGAGTTTGATTATATGATTGTTACCCCATCCCATTGGAACGAATCGATAAAGTGGATGATTTGGGTGTACAATTTGTACCCAAGTTATGTTTTAATAGTCATATAGCGGTTATCGCAAACAAGGCAATGGGAGTTCTCGGGTTCGTTAAACGATGGTCCAAGGAATTTAATGACCCCTACGTCACTAAGCAACTGTATGTTTCCCTAGTGAGACCAATCCTTGAATATGGGTCGTGTGTCTGGTTTCCATACCATCAAAAATATCAAAATCAGTTCTTAATTTTCGCTCTCCGAGGCTTCAACTGGGTTCCTTCCACACATCTTCCTCCTTACGAGGACAGATAACGCTTAATCAACCTGCCTTCTCTTAACAACCGCAGAACTTGCCATGGTGTCCTTTTTATTCATAAACTCCTGTCAGGAGTTATCGACTCTTTCGCTTTGTTATCTACTATAAGTCTTGCTGTCCCACAACGCGTTACCAGAAATTTGTATCCTATTTATCTACAGCCTTGCCTAACAAACTACGCTCATCACGAATCCTTCCGAAACCTTTGTTTAAACTAAAGCTTGCATTATCATACTTTCTCAACTCACTCCTCCTTGTTTGTAATAAACAATAATTTATTGTCGTTCCTAAGTAGACCTTCTTAAAATTAAACAGAACATTGTTAAACTATAAATTAAATAAATAAACAAAAATTTTACGAATTTTTTAAGCGAATATGATGATAATAATAAAAGAAGATAACTGTCTACTGCACAAAAGTATGCCTTTGCAGAAACAGTACAACCTGTTTAATTTGTATTGTATTTCTTTGAAAATTATGCATACTTTGGGGCAGCAACAATATATTGGGTTTTTGTGAACTCGGATACAATTACTAAAAATGGTATATCTTCTAATGAATCATTAGAAAAAAATCGTAGAATTGCTTGGGATAGTTTATTTGAAAGTTAAGGAGTAGTTGTAGTGGCGCTTGGTCCGACCAAAATTTAGAAAAACGTTTAAGCCTAAAAGCAGACCACACTGATGCTAAATAATAGAATCTAGAATAGAAGTAAAAAAACAAAAAAAAAAAAAAAGTAGATATAAAAAAACAAAACCATTGGATGAAGTTGTTTTAATTAAATAATATTTAAATTATAAAATTAAATAAAAATACTAAAGTTCATAACGATAAGTATTAGTGCTCATCAGAGGTGTTTCGCAAATAACTCGATAGTTAGTGACAGCGGGATGTCAATTTCATGTGCCATAGATTTCCGGCTTAAAGTTAGGTGGCTTTGGCCAAATTCCGCTTCCGTCTCTTCTATTTGAACAGTCAGTGCGAACACATCATCGTCCAGCAGCTTCAGAACGCAAAAAAAATAGTGAAAAGTGGAACAAAAGTCTTTGGGTAATTTTTTTTGTTGCTATACAAATAGCCAAAGCTTCTTAAAATCAGTGTAATTGCATACTCCAAAGAGAAATTATTAAAACGAAGCATAAGAAGAAAGGCGATGGAGTAATTTTTATATTTTTTTTTTGTTCGATCGGCACTTGGAGTTCACCGATATATAAAAAGTGTCAATGCCCGAATATAATGCAGCAGAATTATTAATAAAATTTTTTTTGTTTTTTTATTTGCTAATTTTATGGGTTCGAAAAGAATTAGAATTGAGGCATATGTGAAAATGCAAGTGAAGTGGAGATAAAAATCTTGCGATCAATTTTTTTTTTGTTCAAATGCGGCAGCCCTTCCAACAACAATCAAGTGACAAACATATAGCAAAGCGAAACAAAGCAAAATCAAAACTCAAGTGGAAAATGCATGCCAACATGAAAAAGATTTAAAATTGGGATCGAGAATGAGTGGCGAGTTAGCCAATATTAGTTGTGAACATTAATTAATCTAATCCTAAACCTTCAAGCTACGTTCCAGTGCCTCCAGCGAAAGTACTTTCGGCGTGGGAATTGGATAGTGGTAAGTGTGTTAAGCTTTTATGGCTTTTTTCAGCTATTTGTTTTGCTTCCCATTTGCCTCGCTTTGCCTGTCCCAACCACTGATAAGCAAACGCATTGCCTTAGCAGCGATCGACTGCTGATCTAGCCATGGATATAAACCTATAATTAAAATGAAAATAAATGTGTTTGTGGTTGGCGCTATTACTGATTTGGCATTGCTGGTCCGTTATTAAATTTTTGTACTTGTTAAAAAAAAAACACTAGTATAAAGAAGAAGTATGATTAACTACTTAAACTCTGTTTGCCTTACACTGAGAGAAACTGCCATATCACATTCTTAAGCATTTGAAACTATTACATATTCTTGCCTAAATAATATCTACAAATAATACCATTGAAGTTCTATACCCTTATTATTTACATAGGCCAGTTTATCTACATGCTGAGCTAAATTATTTACATACACTATCTACATTAATTTACTTATATTATCTACATTTTACATATCACTTTTAATGTTTTTTTTTCAGCTATTCTTCTTATTGTAATTTTTGAATATTTCGCTGGATAAAAATTTGGTTTTCGGTTTGAGCATATAATCATGAAAGTAGAAAATAGGTTACCTATCATTAAAATTGTGAATAAATATTAGAACCTTGAAGATGAACTAAAGTGTCTGTTTTTGGAAGCCATGCCTCGCCCTAGTAACCCAATGTGGTGATATTTTCTGGACAATAAAGGGGTCGTTCTTTTTCACATCATGCAATTTGACGACCATGGTTGGGTGGGGATAGCACATCCGGAGATGTCATCCAGTTTTTGTTTTCTTCGCCTTATTCGAGTTTCTCAGAACTTTCATCCATCAACTTTCTCTGGCTATCTAGCAATCTCCTTCTCTCGTAATATATTTCTCTTTCTCTATATCTTCCTCGAATTTGGCTCTCCATTTCTCTCTCTTTCCTGTCCTTTGTGTAAAAATCGTTGAAAGGAGGTCGATCTTCTGATCTGCCGCTGAAACTGAACCAGTAGCACGCGAATCAAAATTAAAATTCAGCCCAAACAAGAGCTTGTAGAGAGCAGCGGTTTTCTCCTGTCGCACCCCCCCCCCCCCGTTGCCGACCAGAACACGCCGGAAGCTAGCGCGTGCTCCGTGATCGCTCCTACACCCACATCTGCTCTACAACATTGCCGCGTATACCCGTGTACTTTGCATGCTACATAGTTCTTCAGTCTTCAGAGCCAAATAAGGCATCTTTTGTATCTTCAAACTCAAATTACTAAAAACCTCGACGTGATGAACCATTTCTGAAAACAGATTCGTGTTCAGCATACCAAAATCATCTAGAATCACCACCGACCCTTCAATACACTGGAAAAAGTCAAACTTTGTTGCCTTGTGTAATCTAACGTCTATTATTCGAAAATATTATTTCGGAATCTTTAACATTATTGAATTAATTATGGATATTATGTTATTCCCTTTCGTTAACATTGTTAATGTTTGGCAAATTTCAAATTTTTAAAGGTGGACCAAAAACTATCGGGGCTTGACCGACTTTTTCGCTTGTTTTCATGTAAATTTGTGCTAACTATAATAGTCTCTATTACCTCCTAGGACCAAAAATCTGCTGCATTTAATAAACCAAAGAGAGTTGACAATAGAACTCGGTTTCACGTTAGCCATATCTTCTGGACAGCGGTAGCCCATATTGAGCCAATATTTCACATAGAGCATATGTCTATGAGTTTCATAGCTGGAAACGTTGGCATACGTAGAGGTTGGACCCTCAATTTCTAAATGCATATAACATTTATTTTAAACAAAGAAAAAACGACAGAAATTCAGAAAGCTTACACCCTTATATAGAACTGATTGGACCATTACATGTTTTACTTTATTCTTCCTTTTCCTTTATTTCAGACAGTTTTTAATTGAAAGACAAAATGATCATTAACTAGAAGCTGCCTACCGTGCCATAAATAATGCAATGGAACAAAGCTCAGGATATAACAAATCGAACAATAAAGCTTTTCATTGAATTTAATTTTGACTTGAAATAGCAAACAGAGGACAACTTCAAATTGCATAAGTGCTAGCGCTGCTAGTGGCCTTTGACCCAACCCAAGTCACTTCCTACTTTTAAACTTGTGTAAAAATGTACAAATTTGTTTGGTATATTTCCACAATTTCGCATGCGATTTCATAGGTAAGTCCGTGGTACGAGCATTCTCTAATGCTGTCGCATCCGTCGTCGCTTAATAACTGCAATTATGCCCAAAAGCCACAGAATGATGACAGAACGTTTGGTTACGTTATGTCCATTCGGGATTGTCCGGCACACATTGCTCATTTTAATGACTGTCGAAATGAACTTTCGCCACGTGATTTAGCAACATGCCCAGGGACCTGAAGCTGGGTCCACATCAATAACTAATTTTTCATAATTAATGTGTCTGTTTGTCATGCATTACATGCAGGATTCTTGGACCACACACACAAGTCCGGCACATTAATCCCGGATCACGTTTTGTGGGTTCATTAGGGAACGCATGCGGATGCCATAAAATGTAACATTGTTTTCCATTATTCCTTGGCCAGGAAATGACAGAGTTTGCATTTTCGAAATAAGACGAAATAAATAAAATTCTTGGCTTAAATGAATTTAATTTTGGTTAACATGTGACTGACCATCAATCTTGTGTCCTGGTCTTGGCTGGGGGTGTTCTTATTAATTTGCATTTCATTTAACAGATTTTGTAGTATTTACTTTCCCACACGCACACACGCACACAGACACACACACACACACTCACACAGAGTGGGAGAGAAAGGGAAACTTAATTGAAATTCCTTTTGCTCTTCAGCTGGCTATTCGCTTTTTGAGGTGACAGTTTAAGCACGCTCAATGCCCCAGCCAGATAATGACGTAGATTGTGGCATCATCTTTGTGGGTCTAGTCCTTGTTCTTGCTTCAGCTTCCTTGCATCCAGCCATCCATCAATCGCAGGCAACGACAACAATGGGGCACATCATGTTGAGATGTTGCCGTTGTTGTCCTCATCCTTGCCTCGTCCTTGTGTTCTGGTTGCACTTTGCTCTGACATTTTGAGTTTATGGCATATTTGCATTATAACCTTACTCTCTCTCTCTCTCTCTCTCTCTCTCTCTCTTTCTTTCTCGTTTGCTCTAACTCTCTCATGTGTGTGTGTGTGTGTGTGTGTCTGTCCTTTCCATGCTGCACTTGAACAATGACGTTGACTTTGTCGTTTGAGGTTGCTCCTGCCAGGAGCCCAGCAACCAGATCCTGTCTGTTATCCCGTTCTGCCTGTTAACAAGGCAAATAACAAAAAAATTATGCAAAA
Source organism: Lordiphosa magnipectinata (assembly GCA_037044535.1). Classification (NCBI taxonomy): domain Eukaryota; kingdom Metazoa; phylum Arthropoda; class Insecta; order Diptera; family Drosophilidae; genus Lordiphosa; species Lordiphosa magnipectinata. The sequence continues at coordinate 184,285 of JBAMBO010000220.1, read as the reverse complement.
GCTTTTGTAAAACTAAAACTATTTTGTTGGCCAGGCAGGACTTCTTCTCTAATTGATCAATTTCTGCACAAGTTTGCTTAACCCTTTGCGACACCCCGTCCTCAAATGTCGAATTTTAAATTCACTTTGCTCAACGGGTTGCAGCTGTCAAACTCTAAACACCTGAATTGAAGTTCGGCGGAACAAAGTCGTTAAATCACAGCGCAGCGGATCTGAAGTAGATGTCGTTAAAAGTATCCGAGTGTCCTGGTGTAAGTTGTACAATTCATTTTTAGATCATAATGTACCAGCTACTTAGGAAGACTCACCAAACGAATCATTGTTGTATGACGCTTTGTTGGATGAATGTCCATTCTCAAGCTTTGCTGTGACAAGTACTCCCAAAGCGGCACGTGCACAGATACGTCCAACGGGACCGGAAAATCCAAAATATATGTTCCAAAATACAGGGACGGAACCAGGATTCGACTTTGACTATTTCAGTAAGAAAAATGTTAACTTATTGGTGTCATATAAGTCTTCATTTACATATCTTATGAGATAATTAATAGACACTTCATTCTGGTTTCGCAGTGAAATTAACATTAAATTCCTGAATCGTCGACTGACCAGTCTAATGTTGTAAGACGACGAGGCTTGGCAAAGCATATCAGCTGATGCGTCAATTAAAATTAACGAACCCGTTGAGTCTGTTGAGTCCTGAGTTCTTGCAATACTTGTGCCACAAAATAAACAACATTTCTGGAAGTAATTGCAGGCCACCAGCAAAAACTCCAAGCCTGGCCACCAAGCAGAGTTTAAGGTCTTATCGAGTAAGCGGTTGCAGATGCAAAGCGATCAGCGTAATATGCTTCAGGAGGTAGCAGCAAGTCAAGCTACTGTAATGATTAGACATCGGATTTCATGCACTTTTTTAAATTTATACTAATTTAATAACCCACTTTACATTGAAAACTGCATATTCAATATATGCAAAATTTTGCATATGCAATTAATCTAATTTATTATTTGATTATTATTAAGAATATATAGATGGCATATATAGAAGCAGTTAAATGGAAGTTGTAGACCGAACAAATGAAAGGTGTGCCTTGAAAGTTCTAAAATATTGGGAAATTTCTAAATGGTTCATTAATTTCAGATTTTTATGAAGATTTAATGGAGGGCTAGAGTAAATGGAGGAGCTTTTTCGCCAACCTGCTGCGAGGCGACAACGAACACAATACCGCCTCTGGAGAAGTAGCGATGCCACCAATCGACAACATAGAGATAGACCCTTCGGAAGTCTGTGTAGCCATAAGAAGGCTTAAGAACAACAAATCAGCAGGAGCAGATGACCTGCCAGCTGAACTGTTTAAGGCTGGAGGCGAGAAGTTGGTAAGGTGCATGCACCAACTCCTCAGCAGAATATGGTCCGACGAGAGCATGCCCGAAGATTGGAGTCTAAGTGTAATTTGCCCACTTTTTAAAAAAAGAGACCCTTCAGTTTGCGCCAACTACCGTGGGATCAGTCTCCTTCCCATAGCATATAAGATTCTGTCGTGCATTATTTGTGAACGTCTAAAGCCCCTTATTAGCACACTGATCGGACCTTATCAGTGTGGTTTCAGACCTGGTAAATCCATTACAGATCAGATATTCACATTACGACAAACCCTGGAGAAGACCTATGAGAGAAATATCAAAACCAACCATCTTTTTTTTGATTATAAATCAGCCTTTGATACACCGATAAGGTCAAGGTTCTTTGACGACCTGTCTACCTTTGGTATACCAGCAAAGTACGTTCGACTTTGCATGATGACGTTGAGAAGCACTCGAAGCTCCGTCAAAGTAGGAAGGAACCTCTCCGAACCATTTGATACCAAGAGAGGTTATGGGCAGAGTGATACCCTATCGTGTGACTTCACGGACAAGAAGTCTACGCGTCTTGGACAATTTGTTACTATGGGGGAGTACAACTTTGAGGTTGTAGAGGATTTTGTCTACCTCAGGACGATGATTACCGGCGACTACAACATCAGCCTGGAGATCCGAAGAAGAATTACTCTTGGAAACCGATGTTACTACGGGCTCAGTAGGGAGTTCAAGAGCAGAGCCTTTTCTCGAAGAACAAAAATAGCGCTATACAAGTCGCTCATCATCCCAGTCCTGCAATACGGCGCAGAAGCATGGACAATGACAGCAGCGGATGAGGAGGCGATTGGCGTGTTCGAGCGAAAAATCCTTCGGAGGATCTAAGGACCTTTAAAACTTAGCGATGGATACCGCATTCGAATGAATCACGAACTGTTTGAGCTCTATAAGGACATCAGTCTAGTCAAGCGTATAAAGCAACAGCAACTGCGCTGGTTAGGACATGTAATCCGCATGGATGAAGAAGCTCCAGTAAAAAAGACTTACAAATCGAAGGCGGCTGACTTTGGGGGACAAGGCAGGAGGGGTCGCCCACCACTAAGATGGGATGATCAAGTGCGGAAAGACATTTCCAACCTTGGTGTGAACAACTGGTGCCAGCTCGCACTATGCAGAAGCGAGTGGAGTGCATTCATTGCAGAGGCCAAGACCGTCAAGCGGTTGTGATACAACATCGGGCCAATAAAGAAGAAGAAGAGAGTACACGGATAAATAAAGGTGTTGTGGAACAAATGGTCAAAAAAATCGCGAAATTTCAAAAATTCTTCCCTTCCGGCGGGTAATTAGGAGGAGAAGATAAAGTGGTCAAGAAAATCGCGAAATTTCAAAGGACCTAAGATAACTAACTGTAAATGGCAATTGAAGACGCGTATATAAGAGGCTTAGACCAAAAACCGCGAAATTTGGCAAATTTGCATTTCAGTATTTACGAAAGCACAGGCGTTGGTAAATAAGAGGCGTGGATTGAACAAGTCAAAATTTGCCAATTTGTCGTATGACCTAATATTATTATGAAGGTTTTATGGATGGCAATGTAGACGGGGGTAGGGGTTAAAAGAATCCCGAAATTTGCCAATTTGTTATATGACCAAAGATTATTATGAAGACTTAATAGAAGGCAATAGTAGACGGGTAAATAAAGGAAGTGTAGACCGAACTGTCCAACAAATCGCGAAATTTTCAAAATTATTATTTGAGTTTAGATTTTTCCCGATTTTTTGGGAATCATTAAGACAACGGTCCAAAAAGTTGCGAAATTTACAAAACTTTTGCATGTGTTAGATTATCATGTAGACAGGTAAATTGACGGGTCAAGATCAAGCGGTCCAAATATCCGGATTTATGGGTCATTCTTTGTGAAACCGAACGGTTTTAAAATTTACCATTTTTGATTTAATTAAAAAAAATTCCGAAACTAGATCTCGACAATCCCACCAAACCGTGATTTTCGGTTTTGCAAATAAAATTTTGGTTAATTTTATAAACAATTTCAAAAATCGTCAAAAACGATAAAATGGAATCAGAGAGTTTTTAAAAAACTTGATTTCTCAGGTTTGGTTTATCGGACAGGTCTCGTGTTGATATTGCTGAATAGCATTTTACTGTATCTATCAAAATCCACATTTAATAACTTTTTAAATTGTTTAATAATATTAAGCAATTGTTGCTAAAGTTTATATATAATTTTTTCTCAGTGTTAACCACCGTGATATAGGTTCTAAGAATATACATGATATTGCCCTAAACATAACTTAAATTACGGGTCTTTCAAAAAGATGGAGACTTTTATAGTTTAAAAGATATTAATTTTAGAAGTTATAAACTAATAAAAATATGCCCTTAATTAAAGCTTTGTCACTTTGTTAGTTTCAAAGCTATGTGACTCAAACTTGGCAATTAAGGTTTATATTTATCAAGCTTTTCAAAAAAATCCACTTCTCGCAGATCGAACGTCTATATCATATAGCTGCCATACGAATGTTATGTACAATTGAATTTTGTTGTGGTGTAGTGTGACCATAGTTTGCAAACTAAATTTTACCACAACGAAATTCAGCAGTCCTATGGCAGCTATATGATATAGACGTCAGATCTGCATGATGTTGATATTTTTTTAAAGCTTGATAAATATAAAGCACACGTGCCAAGTTTCAATCACTTAGCTTTAAAACTGACTGCGTGGCAAAGCATTATTTAAGGGCAATTTTTTATATTATTTTATAACTTCAATAATTAATATCTTTTAAACTATAAAAGTCTCCATCTTTTTGAAAGCACCGTAATTTACGTAGTGTTTGGGGCAATAAATTTTGTATCCTTAGAGGCTATAGATTGGTGGTTAACACTGAGAAAAAATTATTTATAAAATTTAGCAACAATTACTTAATATTATAAATAATTTAAAAGCGTATGAAACTATTATTTAAGTAGATACAGTAAAATACTTTTCAGCCATATTAACACGAATCCTATCCGATAAACCAAACCTGAGATATCAAGTTTTTAAAAAACCCTTTTTTTTCCATTTTTCCGTTTTTGACGATTTTTGATATTGTTTATAAAATTAACAAAATTTTTATTTGCAAGACCGAAAGTCACGTTTTGGTGGGAGTGTCGAGATCTAATTTCGGATTTTTTTTTATTTAAATCAAAATTTGTAAATTTTAAATCCGTTCGGTTTCAAAAAGAATGACCCATATACAAAATTTTATGATGAGTTCAGATTATCATGAAGATTTAACATTTGGAAATTAAAGACGGATAAATGGAAGGTGTCGGTCAATCGGTTTAAAGAAATTTTAACATGATTGACACGTGAAACTCGTGAAAATTGAAACAAAATTTAATGAGTTTAGATTTTCATGAAGATTTGATAGATGGCAATTGCTTTACTTCTTCGTATTGTGCTTAAAATATAAAGGGGGGAGGCAACGCACGCCGGGTGCCAGCTATGTAAATATGTATTGCAAAACAGTTTGATGGCAAATCTCTAAGCCATTTTTGAATTAAAAGTGTGTTTTTATCACTCATTTTCGTCATTTTAATTGATTACAAGTTGAATTGATGACTTTGATTTACAAGTTCAAACAGATTTGCAACAAAATCAGAAAATGGTTAACACTAAAAAAAAAAAATGCTTTTTTGCATATTCTGCATATTTTGCATATTTTTTTATGCAAATATGCAATTTATGCAAAATTGTTTTTAGCGGACTTAGATCATTGATCAATAAAAATAAGATGTGAGCAATCAGAACTTAAGTCAGACTTGCCGTTCAAAATATGCAAAATCCGATATCTAGTAATGATTAGATTTTCCAATCTACCAGAAAGAACATCTTTATAGTTTTAGTTTTTTGTAGTTTCTTTATATAAATAAACTTTTTCAGAGATGGAACATTGTCTGGAATACAAACCTTCTAACTAGATTTTCTAATAAGAAAATGGAAATTTACAACCGTCTGCAAAATCTCTACAGATTTCCAGGAAACCCCTAATATTTGCAATTTTTGATTTTAAGCTTTATTCAATTTGAATTTGCTAACCAACCTACTCCAACAATGCATAAGACTTACTTTAAGTTTGAAAAACCAATTAAACTACAAAAATATATTTATTATGAATATTTTATCAACAGTTCTTATCATATTCTCGTCACATTAAAAACTAAAACTCGTTCCATCAAAATGTTTTGCACCCAAGCAAATCGCTTCTAATCCCTAAGGCATCCCCTTTTTCTGTGTGTGACTAAACGTTAGTATGGCATTTTTAATTGGTAACAAACAGATTTGTGGCCCCCGAAACTAGTTCCACTTGAAATCCTTAATCCTTTTTTGCCTTTATGCAGATGCCGTTGAGAAAACATGTTGCATGTCATCGTATTGCTCGCCGCTCGTAACCTCAAAAGCAATTTAAGTTTTTCTCTCAGCCGTTTGTCTGTGTGTGTGTGTGTTAAACCAAAAATCATATGCAGCAGGCAGCCGAAATTGACGAAACTTTAACAAAAGCCCACAGCACACAACGACTGGGATGATGATGATCATCAGTTTGTTGCACACAGAAAAAGCTGAAACAAAGTGGGACAAAAGCAACGGGCAAGTGGAGGCCGCAATGTCTATACTAAACCTGAATGTGTAGCAATTTGCTAAACAAGAAAATAATTGACTTGCCACAATGTGAGGCATGTGTGAGGCGTGCCCTCAATGTTGAGCATTCTCTTAAAGAGAGTAAATTCAATTTTCGCCCGCTTAAGTATGCAACACTTTTTTCATTTCAATTTTGTTTTCTATTTTCACTTTTTTTTGCCGGCTGCCCACTTGAGCCCGAGGGTAATGGTGCAGAAAAATGGTTCGTCGCGTGAAAAGCGCAGGGCATAAAAATTTATGCGCTCAAATAGAAGCAGGAGGCATCCATTGTTGTGCCCCTTATTGCTCTTGATGCTGATAAGTGGAACTTGAACATCAACAACGCATGCAGTCGGCGATAAGATAAATTAATTCAAGTGATGGGACCTAATGAGCGCCATTTTTCGACCTCCCCGCCCCTGACTGCGACGACATTTGGCCTCAAAAGGACATGCATAATGACTTGACCGGCGGCTTATGAAATCACGAAATGTGCTGTATGAACCAGCGAGGACAATGATGATGATGATGATGTTGCCAATGCCATGTCAACAAGCCCCAGACACGCGTCACCCATTGCCGTTCCGTGATTTACCAAACAAAATGCGAGAGCCTCCGCCGCCTGTCAAACATCGCAAATTGGAAGCGCGTGGCCAAATTTGGCTACCCGAATAGACTTTTGGGCCCCAGACACTGAGGCTGTGGCGAAAGTAAGTGGTTTAGGTCTAACTAGAGGCGTGTGAGTGTGTGAGTCTGGCACAAAAATGCAAAAATGGTGTACAAATTTCAGCTAGCGTTATTCGACATACTTTTTGTAAGATCTGCTTAGATCGAACAGTAGATTTATGCTATCTATATATAAATGAATCGTGGTTTGTTTGTGTGCTGAAAGCTTCAAGAAGACTGAAACAAATCGAATACTTCCTGCTGCGGCTTTGTTTGTTATTGCTACGCAAAGGTTTAGAAAAAAAGAAAAGTTGAAATATTTTTAACAATTTAATTACAGTTCTTCACGTGGCGCATTAGGCGGTCATTCCATTTGACAGCTCAGCTAAGATTTATTCAGATTTGTTTTGTTTTTCCAATTGTTTTACAATTATCAATTGCATATTTTTTGGTGGTTGCTTTTTATATTTTGGCTATTGCAAAGATAAATTATTGATTGGTGCAAGTGATTGAAAGTGATGAATTTGTTACAATGCCAAAAAGAGGACGAGCTAACAATGGTTGAAAGGAACGTGCGATTGAAAGGGAATCGATCCGAATCGAAATAATACAAAATCGTAAGCAACGACCAGATGAGATGAACGAAAGGTTAAATAAGCAAGAACGATTAAGAAGTAGAGCAATTCGTGCTCGGCAAAGTGATGAAGCAAGATTTGCAACGTGCGACTACTGAAAAACAACGTCGGCACCAACAAATTCTTCCGGTCAGCATGGAACGTGCGCAAAGACGGAAATAACCGATAACATTGGACTCAAGATGATCACAAAAGCTACAAAAACCAGAGCATGTGCCGTTTTTCTCATTTGTAGTACAATGTTCACTCACTTCAAGAATCATTTTTGGACAAGGCAAAAACCGCTTACAACAACATTTAAATCTCAACAGGGAAAAATTTGAAGAATGATTGAATGATTTTGGATAAGGAATAAGCAGAAGCTCACATTTTAGGGCTTAGGAATAGAAAACGTGACATATCTCTTTGGATTGGAAGAGCACTGAATATGCTGCTGCTACGCCCATATTCCATAGGATCAGAGACATCGCTGTACAACAGAGTTCCCCAGCCATAGCCCCTGGGGGCCGAACGCATTCTGTAATTCACTCCTACACACAAGAGACAAATACTTGCCGAAGCCAATTCCCACTGAATGTCATGTTGAAGTCAGTTGCAACTAGTGTAACAGACAATCGCTTCCACTGCAGTATTATGCCGTCAACAATGCCAAATAGCATATAGACATTTTCTGTCCTATCTTCTTGGGCAACCCTGCTGTACTGCAAAACTTCATCGACCAACTTACTCCACTTGGTTTATTTACTTCAGAAAAATACAGAAAAAATTGCTCGTGCTTGACTGGAAATCAAACCCTGGACCTTTTGCACTTAACGAACAACATATGGAATGGCGTGCTAGCACATTCAGCCTTCGCACACGTTTGTAGCTTCACGTCTAAAGGGCTGCTTATACTTTTCTGCGTGTCGTTGAACTGAGTTGAATAATGCTCATTTCAAGTAGCTCATTTCAATACTCCATACTCAGTACTCGATGCTCAGGATACGATAATGTGTACTCGATACCCATAACTCCATAGTCAGTACTTGATACTCAGACTCGATGCTCGGTATGCGATAATCTGTTTTCGAAACTCACTACTCAATTCTCGGTACTCGATACTTGTTCCTCAGTACCTGGTTCTGGATACTCAGTACCCGATACTTGTTATTCAATACCTGGTTATAGATACTCAGCATTCGATACTCAGAACTCGATGTACTCGATACATGATACTCAGTACTCGATATTAGATACTCTGTACTATATACTCAGAACTCGATACTAGAAACTTAGTACTCGATACTCGGTACGTAGTGCTAATACTGCAAATGGCATTAGCGGCTGACTTTGCTAAGACAAAGGCGTACCCAAAAGAATCTGTCGAGGGGAAGTGGGTCGGAAGTGGTGGTGAAGTGGGGGAAGGGTTGGGGAAGTGGGGGTAAGTGGGTGGGATGTGGGTTTTAAGTGGGTGCCATCAGGTCAAGTTGTGTTTGTTTGATAGTGACTTGACAGTGACTTGACAGTGACTTGACCGTTACTTGACAGTGACTCGACAATGACTTAACAGTGACTTGACAGTGACTTGACAGTGACTTGACAGTGACTTGATGGTGACTTGACAGTGACTTGACAGTGACTTGACAGTGACTTGACTGTGACTTGACAGTGACTTGTCAGTGACTTGTCAGTGACTTGACAGTGACTTGACAGTGACTTGACAGTGACTTGGCAGTGACTTGACAGTGACTTGACAGTGACTTGACTGTGACTTGACAGTGACTTGACAGTGACTTGACAGTGACTTGACAGTGACTTGGCAGTGACTTGACAGTGACTTGACAGTGACATGACAGTGACATAGCAGTGACTTGACAGTGACTTGACAGTGACTTGACAGTAACTTGACAGTGACTTGACAGTGACTTGAAAGTGACTTGACAGTGACTTGGCAGTGACTTGACAGTGACTTGACAGTGACTTGACAGTGACTTGACATTGACTTGACAGTGACTTAACAGTGACTTGACAGTGACTTGACAGGAACTTGACAGTGACTTGACAGCGACTTGACAGTGACTTGACAGTGACTTAACAATGTGGAACAGTGAAAGAGGGTAGGTGAAAGAGGTGGGGGAAGAGTGTGGAGAGGGTTAAGAGGGGAGAAGAGTGGGTGGGGAAAAAGAGGGAAAGCAAACTTGAGGTCAAGTTGAGAATTCAGTGCGATAAATTATAATGTTAAATTCCTTTCCATTATCCGTTGCTGACATAAATATCGAATCCGCACGCGTCCTTAAACAAGGAATTTAAAAGATGAACTACCATACCAGTCTACAACAAAAGATGGTCCAACAACTAATGTCGTTTTTCACCAAATATTTATTTATATAGTCTTAAATATATTTCTTATATTTCAGAAAGGTCCAAAACTTGTTGAAGCTTGATTTGATCCCGCTTTTTTATAGCAGAAAATATATTAATTTGAGCTTGATTAAGTTCCAGATGATTTAGTTCCATTTAAGCTTTCCAGAAATAGATTCTAGCTCGATACTAACATAACGCGATATAAAACAACAAGAAATGACAATTCATCACCCTTTCTTCACTCCTCCGTTCATGGTCTCTTGCAGTTTATCAGTTTCTTTTTCTATCTTTCGCCATATTCCATAGGTCATCCAGTTCTGAAGAGCAAAGAAATGTACAGCAATGATCATATTTTCACAATTTTCACGATTTGGAGACCAAATTTTGTTCGAGAAATCGGTGTGAAATCGCAAATCTTTTGCGAGAGTGAAAATGGAATTGAAATAAGAACATTTGGAATGATATTGGGCCAAAAAAAGTTACTTGTCCAACGTATTTGACACAGTGTTCGGACCTATTTTCAGTATTAATTCCATGTTCAACTTGCGGGCCACTAAATTGCCTGATTTTTGCTTATTTTCTGAAATCCGAAAGTATTTCAACATGTTTACTCTTTAGCCGGCTGCTTGACTTCCTAATCTGCCCTTCAATGGACTCACTCACTTCTTGCACACGTGACTCCCTTTCAAAAATAATGCAAACTTTCCATATTTAGCCCCCCCTCAGAATGGTACAACGCGTTGGTGGTCTACACACTCCACTTACCAGTCAGTTTAACTTAATTACAGACTCTGCTAACTGGCAGTCTCGTCCCGTTTAGTCGTCCCTGGTCCTGGTCCTGGTACTCAGCGCCATCGTCGTCATCGTCGACACATCAGGCGTAAATGAACGGAAATGAATTCATAAAACGGGAGGCGCAAACTGAAAAAACTCAACGTAACGCAACGTTGCGCGTTTAAAAGTGTAAATAATAAGCAGCCTGGTATGGTGAGAGGACAAGGGTTAGCTGAGTGTTGAAGTTGCATGGAGTTAGCAGCCTGAAAATAAAAAACTCAACATTTTGAATCAACAACAAAAAGAGCAGCCGGCAGAATAGTGCTGAATAGTGGGGAGGGAGGAGTTGGTGGTAGCTGCAGCTCACGTGGTGTCACCAAAATTAAACAAAATGAAACTCTCGCGCCCGGAAGTTGCATTCAAATGCGTTGACTTTAAATTGTATTGCAGTGCTGAGTAAATATGCCAACATTTTCACAAAACTAATGCGACTGTTGAGTTGACTTAGGGACAGGACGACGGTGGAGTAATGATTCTTTTCTCCCCCTAAACATAAAGTTGGCTACACCTTTGCCCCAAGCAGACAATAAGAGAAAGTTTTATTATAACTAGCATATCATTTGCCTGCTTAAATTAAAATTGTCACCAAAAATTCCACTCAGCACTTGAGCAACAATTTCAACAAGTCACACCTAAATGAGGCAATCAACTGTAAGCTAAGTGCTTGAGCTCAAACCATTTCACTTAAGGGAAAAACTTGATTACTATTCAAATTTATAGTTTGAACTTGGCCAGGCCGCACCCAGACACACACACACATAGACACAGAGAGGTAGCGAGCAGGATTCCGTTACCAAGTTGTTAGCCACATAATGTTGTCATTAATTTTTACGATATTTACCAAGTTTAATGCATTTTGCTGATGTTTGCGCACAAGTTTAATGACGGCAAACGCAACCAGGTTCTATTAGGGAGTGGCGTGGCCTGACTTTTTGCATATTTCTTCGTTAGCAGCGGCACAAAAAGCGCACAAGGAGTTGAAGAAGCAGGCCAATGCTTATCATGAAATGTTTCAAAAGCACTTTACATGGCGGGGTAGACATCGCTAAGGTTAATGGCATAAAGTTTATCTGCAATTACGATATACGCTATGGCCAACAGGCATGCAGCGAGAACATAACGTCTGCCATCATAGATATTTATATAAGTTAAGTAAATATTTATGGCTCTATTTTAAAATTGCACTTTAAGTCAAGCAGGCGATGTGGTGTTAAAGCACCGTTAATAGCGGCATTTTACGGGATCGTTTACGCAGATGTTGAGCGTGTCCGAGCTTGTTGACGTAGCCAATTTTTTGTGCCCTTGATTGGATGCACTATAGAAAATTATTGGAAGCTGCACTTTTGCGCATTCTTTGCAAAATTTCTCCAATTCCTACTTGCGTGAACGGTAAGAACAAAAATAGCGATATATATTCGATTTGTGAAGAAGTAACTGAAAGTAAAAGTCATTATAGAGCATCAGGCATTGTTGTTTCTGATGCGAAAATAAATGCCAGTCTTCGAAACCTTCTAGACCAAACTGCTGCTCGCCTTGTTGGTTAGAAAGATGGTGTTTTATTACATGTAAGGAGTGGTCAGGACACTGATTTCCTTACTTCAGATAAAATTCTAAGTTACGGCTCTGACGGCAGTACTGGTCAAGTGAACTACAATTAAGCATATTCCGACCAAAACGGTATGAATACAGATTTAGTTACACCCTTGCGGATGTTTGATCCCTCCGGCTACGTTTTACGGATAATCGAACTCCACAATGTATTAGTTTTTGTCGCCAATTGAATCTTGAGTTTGTGAAGGAGACAAAATACTCAACATTAGAAGAAAACAAGAAGGAAAGCTGGTCAAGCCAGACTATAACATACTCTGTTCCCACGCAAAGTTTGTAAATATCTTATCAATTGAAGTTAAAGTGTGTGAAGTACCCATCATAATTGTTTGTTTTCCTTATAACTCGGCTATTGTTCATCCGATCTTTATCATTCCTTTAGCAAATCAACAATCTAGATTACTAAATACTTTTAGAAGATACAAACCATCTATCTACAAAACTGTGGGAGATATGACGTTTTTTCCAAATTACGGGTGCGGCAGGGGGCGTGGCGAAAATTACAAATAAACTTGATCTGCCTGCAAGTATCAGAAGTATATGTCCCATACATGTCAATCCTCTATCTCTTACCATCTCTGAGACCTCTTCGTTCATACAGACGGTCTGACGGACATAGCTATATCGACTCCGCTGTTGATGCTGATCAAGAATATATATACTTTATAGTTTCGGAAATGATTCCTTCTCCCTGATACATACTTTTGCACAAACTTAGTATACTCTGTCGAAAAAGTAGTTTTAGTGAGAAAAACTTTTTTGTCTTCAACGCAAACGTCCCCAAACCTCGAATTTATAAGTTTTCTTTGCTTTTACATAATTCCGCCAAGTATGATGAAAATCGGTTAACTATATAGTATAGCTGCCATACACCCAGCTAAATTTATACCAATATAAATTTGATACGAGTTGTCTCAAATTGAAACTGAAACTAGTATCATTTTTTTTGTTTTTTGTATCAATTTCAACCTAGGAAGTATTAAACTGATATTTTGCGAATTATTTTGGAACTTAGAATATTAATTTGATACTCAGAAAATTTAAATTGAAACTAATGTCAACGAATTTTAGTTCGAAAATTCGACGAATGTGTGAAATGTACAACGAAGCATGCCGAATGTCGCAGCTGGCTTGACGTGTCACATTTAGTGTTTTAGCTTTTGCACAAACACATCAGCACTTAGTTAAAAGTAAATGCTATGGACTACGTGCTGAAGATAAATAAATGGATTTCAATACGTATATGGAGCACTAATTTATACATTTTCAAGGTAATTTGAAGCAGTTAAGTATATGTGTTGTTGTGGTCGATTCTTTAGACATATGTAAATAACAAATGTAACTTTTTAGACAGAACATATACCACGCTACAAGATGACGAACAATGCGAGAGGTTCGTAACGAAGGCAGCTGCAAAAGAGGCTAATTTCGCGGGCTTAACTAAGGGTCTCTGCAAAGGCGAAAAGCTCTACATCAGAGCCCGGTGCGTCCTTCATCACTGTACTGCGGCAGCGACGTCGCTCATGTGGACACAAACAATTCAAAAGTTATGATTTTTGAAACGTGGTTTGTGAAAAGGCCACACTATGCGTCGACACACCGACTCTATAAGCTTGTCGATGTTCTGCAACAACAAAGCAGAGCAAAATGTACTTCGTGTGATTGGCTTTACACACACACACGCCATTATGGGCATGTGTCTTAAGCCTGCTTCTGTTCTACATGTATTAGTTCCAACATAAAGCACACCATTACAGTGGGCGTGTTCAGCAGAACAAGTTGCTCCCTGATCAAGTATAAATTTGCAATTATCTTAATACTGAACTCGAGAGATGCGGCATCATAATAGCCAATTTGAGGTATCATGATAGAGGAGCATGTATCAAAGAAATAGTACGCTACTTTATACTGCTTGATACTGCTCCCTCCAACAGCAGAAACTATTCGATATAACATTTTTTTCTGATACCTGCTCAGGGATCAAGTATTCTGCTGAACACGCCCAGTGACTTCTGTTTAAACCACATCCCCTCTCTGATACAAAAAAGTGTCAATCTCATACAAGTTTGTATCAATTTGATATCCTCGAAATATCATTTTAATACTTTCCAAAATATAAATATAATAATTGAAGTATTAAAGAGAATTTTATACTAAAAAGTTTAAAATAGATGACTAAATAGTGTCATTTTGATGATTTTTATTTTTTGGGTGTACAAAATATAGTTCTGAAAAAAAGTCTTAGTAGATTTTTCCTACTAGGACATATATATATACATATACAGCTGCGGCAAAAATAATAGCACCATGACATACATTTTTCTTTATTGATCATTTGTTTAACAACTATTCATATATTTAACTTGTTTAAGGCTTTTATTTTTACTTTAGGCTCTAATTTATCGAAATACAATGCAATTGTCGTCGATAATAACATGAAATTGAAATATTTACATTAAGAATGTGAACGTTGAACATTTTAGGCGGCAACAAAAATAGCACTACTTCAAAAAGAACTTAAGAAAACGAAAAAAAAACGAAAAAAAACCGCGAAGTTCTGGAATATTTGTATTCATTTGTATTCTTCATCGATATAGTGTATTAATATTTGGTTGTAAAACCATTGGCAGCAATGACAGCAGCACAACGTCTCGTCATAGAATTGACCAAATTTTGGCACCTTTCCCGTGGAATACTGCTCCATGATTCTTGAATGATAGCCCAGAGCTCCTGATTATTCCTTGGTTTTGCATTGGAAACATATTTTTTTGCATCAGACCAAAGATTCTCTATCGGGTTTAAGTCTGGAGACTGAGCAGGCCAATCCATTAGGTGAAGGGATCTGTCTTGAAACCACTTACGAGCTTTCTTGCTGGTATGTTTAGAGTCGTTATCCTGTTGGAAGACCCACAACAACGGCATTTCGTATTCCGCATAAGGCAGCATCACTGTTTGCAAAATATCGCAATAGACATGTTGATCCATAATACCTTTTATCCAATGTATTGGACCCACTCCGTAATAAGAAAAGCATGCCCAAACCATGATACTCGTTCCACCGTGTTTTATGGTCTTGCAGGTGAAACTCGGGCGGTATTCCGAATTGGGGGGTCGCCGTACATAGGATCGAGATCCTCTTCCTCCAAATAGCACGATTTTGCTTTCATCCGACCATAGGATGTTTCTCCACTTTTCTGCCGGCCAATTCAGGTGCTCTTTGGCAAACTCTATTCTTTTTGCCACATGCTTCGCATTCAAAAGTGGAACTTTTCTCGGACTACGGGCACTTAATTTATAATCTTTTAAGCGATTCCGAACTGTCCTAATGCAAGCCGTTATGTTAAGCTCCTTCTATAGCTCAGTAGCCGGCTTAAAGGGGGCCTTCTTGCACTCGCGAACCAGTCTGTTTACCAGCAAATTAGACATTGCGACTTTTCTACCGCGTGTTTCTGGTTTATTTTTATAATTTAAGGCATTACTAATCATTTTATTGGAGCAACCGACGATTTGCCCCACCTGAGCGTAGGTGTTGCCTTCCTCGATAAGCTTTTTAATGATTTCCCTCTTTTCGTCACTACAATTCTTTCCGACCCATAATTAATAATTTTTTTGAACTTAATGATAGTGTGGCGACTCGACTTTGCAATACGACGCATTTACTGTCCGCAGACACAACAACAATCATAATGTCGCATGTCTGTTCCTCGGAATCTCAAAAAATCCGTTATCAGTGCTATTTTTTTTGCCGCTCTGTTTTGCATTTCGTTTGCTGAGATGCCTTATACAGAAAAAACCGTTAGCAAATTGAGCATTAACACATTACTCTCAGAGAGATCACATGTAAGCCTATACTGTACAACAAAATTATTAAACCAATTACAAAAAAAACAAAAGATGTATTGCATCAAAGAATTTTATATGACGCAGTGCTATTATTTTTGCCGCAACGTACATAGCTGCCAATGGATCGATCGGTCGAAAAAGTAGTTCGAGTGAGAAAAACTTTTTTGTTTTCAATGGTAGGAATATTATTAGTTTCCATCAGGGGTGCATTCCGGTTTTGAACTGAACCGGTTCTGTGAACCAAACCCTGAACCAAACCACGAGGGCGAAAATAGATGAACCCAAACCCGTTCCGAACCCAAGCTTTTGGTTCGGTTAAAAAAAAATAAAATAAATAAAATGTCTTCGACTTCTTATTTTCTCCTTTTCGCACTCCAAACGGTTATAAACATACATACATACGTTGACATGTAAATCAATTTAAATACGTGAAGAATCATAGCGTGGTATTGTATGTAGTACTTCTTTGCCTACTATGTACATAAGTATACATTCATACGTATGCGTAATTTATATTACATACACATAGACCACAATACTTTCAGTCAGAGATACTACAAATTCAATGTAAACGCCTATGTACACTCCACAATTGATTGAAGGTTTTATTTTTCATCTTATACATATACATATGCGCCAATCTAACCAACCCGGTGCATGCTACTGCACAAACATGTCAGCCTAATACAAATGGAAGAGTGTGCCACACGCAGCATTGCCAATTTAGATATTTTTCCCACCAGATATAGCTGTTTTGTAAGCTCGAAAGCCGGAATCTTTTCAGTTTTGTCGGAGCCTGCAATTCTAGCTAATTGTTGAGATTGTTTGAAAACACACAAGTCAGAACAATTCAAACGCATTTCATATCGTTTAAGATGTTTTGACTGAGAAGGTGTGAAGCAATGACGACAAATTTAATATTTACGAAATTTGCCTACAATGTAAGCACTGATGAATCAGAATGTCACGAATGCAAACTAAATATGACCGACGGGCATGCAGCAAATTTAATGCAGCACCTTCAAAAAAAAACATGACAACAAAACAAGACATTTTTGTTTAAATCATTGTGAAAAAAGTTCCAAGAGTGGCGAATAAACACCAATCGATGCTCAATTTTGTGAGTGAAAGACTGATTAAAGTGCATTCGTGAAAGCATAATTACTCGGACTGAAGATTTATACACTAACAATGAAGGAAGTCCATATACAGCACACGAGCGACAATCTCACGTCAATTATAATCTACGTCTTACAGTCTTACATTGTATTTATGCGTCAGGTGTATATTTATTGAATTGTGATTTTGAATATATTGGGTAAAACGTGCAACGAACCAAGGTTCGAACCAAAACCAAAGCCCAAAAACCTCGAACCTCAAATTTCCGAACCTTAACAGTTGGTAAATTTTGGTTCGAACCTGCAAACCGGAGGTTCCGACAAATTTTTTGGGTTTGCAGCCCTGGTTTCCACACAATTTTGGGGAGTTTGGTCAAAATCGGATGAATATATCGTATAGCTGCCATATTATAAACTGGCAAGCAAATGGTCAAAGTAGTGGTGCCATCTATTTGTTGAGTTTGGGAAATAACTCAGCTAAGAATTTTCGACGAGAATCATTTTAGATCTTAATTTATATAAATTATGCAAGCTGCAAGGGTCTATAAACTTCGGTCGAGCCGAAGTATGCTTCCCCTATTTTTCTATTTCACAATACAAAAGCTTTGAAAGGTCAGACTCTTTTCTATTGGAAATTGCTTAACCCAGTTCAATCTAAAGGGTATTTAAATACCCAAGAAAGTGTTCACACTTAAAAAATTCCAGCGCGGGGCATGTGAGAGATATCGTGGCAAAATTGTTTGCCTAGTAAAGAGTGAGAATGAAACTATAAGAAAACAAGAAAGAAAGTCGGTCAAGCCCGACTATAACATACTCTGTACCCTTACACTCGCATTTGCTCAGGAATCAAACGGCCAGTTAACACCCCGCGCACAACGCGGTGCGCTCTCTAAGTTTCTCTCTCTCTCTCTTTCTCTCTCGCACTAAGATTGCCTGTGTTGAACGGTTAGGGTATGTTGCTGTGGTTGTTGGTGGGGGGGTGGGTGGTGTTAACTGGCGGTTTTTTGCCCATAACTTGAGTATCGTTCATCCGATCTTTATCATTCCTTCAGCAAATCGATAAATAATTTTGTTTACAAGGTATCTCTAGAAGGAACGAACGATCTATCTCCCCAAAACTGTAGGAGATATGAAGTTTTTTCCAAATTGCGGGGGCGGAAGGGGGCGTGGCAAAAATTGAAAATAAACTTGATCTGCCTGCAAGTATAAGAAATATATGTCCCATACATGTCAAACCTCTATCTCTTACCATCTCTGAGATCTCTTCGTTCATACGGACGGACAGACAGACAGACGGACAGACGGACATGGCTATATCGACTCTGCTGTTGATGCTGATCAAGAATATATATACTTTATAGGGTCAGAAACGATTCCTTCTCCCTGTTACATACTTTTGCACAAACTTAATATACTCTATGTACCTTCGGTACAGAGTATAAAAAGTAGAACAGTTTAGTTCTTCGTGGTTTCAACAACACAACTGACTTTCATACCTAATTTAGTGACAATTAAAAATACCCAACAGCCCATAATGTGTGCTAAAAATAACATTTTTTTTCTACAATATTTTTTAACTTTGTTCGGAAATCATGGTGTAAGTTTTTTAAACTGCTTAATTTTTTAATATATTTATTTTTAAAATTTGTTGTTTCTATCAGCTTCTATGATCTTCCAGGGACACTTTTCAAAATTTCATCAAAATCATAAGAGCCGATCTATGTGCACCCAGCTTTGCAGCCTAGTTGTTGCACTCAGAACCGAAATTTTACCGGTACAATGTTCGGTCTTTTCGGTTCCAAAAATATCGGTACTCGTATACCGGTACACAAAAAACTAAAAATATCGATTCCGGTTCTGGTTACGAGTTTTTATCAGTTCGTTTGATTTCCTGATTTTAGCAAACTTTGAATTTATAATTTTCATATTCTTTTTCAGTCAAGAAGTGGACTGTTTTCTCTGTTTTTTTTTCACGTTTATCCATCTTAACATTATAAATTTGATAAGCATTGGATAAGAAATTTTTAATTTCTTTTGGTTAGTAGTTCAAGGGAGCCAATAGATGCTCTTCTTAGAGATGCCTGCCAGTTGTAGCCATATCTGTCACGATATGGTAATATGTAAATTAAACTTTTCACTTGGACTAAATTTTAAAATAATTGACATCAATGTCTTTCCAGCCATTTAATTTGCCAAGTACTTTTCCCACTCCAAGAAATATAAAAAAACTTTTCCCCAGCCATTTGCCAAAAATACTTTTCTTCGAAAAGCAAAGTTCAACGCTGACAATGTGGTCCCTACCACTCCCACTGCTCCTCCACCACCACCCCCTTAGACCAATCATTAATCATGAGTACTGGTAATTTATCTTGCAACTGGCTTTTTATTCTTTCCCCCCACTTGATTCTGCAGTTGAGAATGGTGTGGCCACACCTGACGAGCCTGTCGCGACTTTCGTCACGAAAACTTTGCTCCCCTAGGCGTCTGCCTGCCTTGGCAAAATTCTTCACTACAATTCTTTCCGACCCATAATTAATAATTTTTTTGAACTTAATGATAGTGTGGCGACTCGACTTTGCAATACGACGCATTTACTGTCCGCAGACACAACAACAATCATAATGTCGCATGTCTGTTCCTCGGAATCTCAAAAAATCCGTTATCAGTGCTATTTTTTTTGCCGCTCTGTTTTGCATTTCGTTTGCTGAGATGCCTTATACAGAAAAAACCGTTAGCAAATTGAGCATTAACACATTACTCTCAGAGAGATCACATGTAAGCCTATACCTGTACAACAAAATTATTAAACCAATTACAAAAAAAACAAAAGATGTATTGCATCAAAGAATTTTATATGACGCAGTGCTATTATTTTTGCCGCAACGTACATAGCTGCCAATGGATCGATCGGTCGAAAAAGTAGTTCGAGTGAGAAAAACTTTTTTGTTTTCAATGGTAGGAATATTATTAGTTTCCATCAGGGGTGCATTCCGGTTTTGAACTGAACCGGTTCTGTGAACCAAACCCTGAACCAAACCACGAGGGCGAAAATAGATGAACCCAAACCCGTTCCGAACCCAAGCTTTTGGTTCGGTTAAAAAAAAATAAAATAAATAAAATGTCTTCGACTTCTTATTTTCTCCTTTTCGCACTCCAAACGGTTATAAACATACATACATACGTTGACATGTAAATCAATTTAAATACGTGAAGAATCATAGCGTGGTATTGTATGTAGTACTTCTTTGCCTACTATGTACATAAGTATACATTCATACGTATGCGTAATTTATATTACATACACATAGACCACAATACTTTCAGTCAGAGATACTACAAATTCAATGTAAACGCCTATGTACACTCCACAATTGATTGAAGGTTTTATTTTTCATCTTATACATATACATATGCGCCAATCTAACCAACCCGGTGCATGCTACTGCACAAACATGTCAGCCTAATACAAATGGAAGAGTGTGCCACACGCAGCATTGCCAATTTAGATATTTTTCCCACCAGATATAGCTGTTTTGTAAGCTCGAAAGCCGGAATCTTTTCAGTTTTGTCGGAGCCTGCAATTCTAGCTAATTGTTGAGATTGTTTGAAAACACACAAGTCAGAACAATTCAAACGCATTTCATATCGTTTAAGATGTTTTGACTGAGAAGGTGTGAAGCAATGACGACAAATTTAATATTTACGAAATTTGCCTACAATGTAAGCACTGATGAATCAGAATGTCACGAATGCAAACTAAATATGACCGACGGGCATGCAGCAAATTTAATGCAGCACCTTCAAAAAAAAACATGACAACAAAACAAGACATTTTTGTTTAAATCATTGTGAAAAAAGTTCCAAGAGTGGCGAATAAACACCAATCGATGCTCAATTTTGTGAGTGAAAGACTGATTAAAGTGCATTCGTGAAAGCATAATTACTCGGACTGAAGATTTATACACTAACAATGAAGGAAGTCCATATACAGCACACGAGCGACAATCTCACGTCAATTATAATCTACGTCTTACAGTCTTACATTGTATTTATGCGTCAGGTGTATATTTATTGAATTGTGATTTTGAATATATTGGGTAAAACGTGCAACGAACCAAGGTTCGAACCAAAACCAAAGCCCAAAAACCTCGAACCTCAAATTTCCGAACCTTAACAGTTGGTAAATTTTGGTTCGAACCTGCAAACCGGAGGTTCCGACAAATTTTTTGGGTTTGCAGCCCTGGTTTCCACACAATTTTGGGGAGTTTGGTCAAAATCGGATGAATATATCGTATAGCTGCCATATTATAAACTGGCAAGCAAATGGTCAAAGTAGTGGTGCCATCTATTTGTTGAGTTTGGGAAATAACTCAGCTAAGAATTTTCGACGAGAATCATTTTAGATCTTAATTTATATAAATTATGCAAGCTGCAAGGGTCTATAAACTTCGGTCGAGCCGAAGTATGCTTCCCCTATTTTTCTATTTCACAATACAAAAGCTTTGAAAGGTCAGACTCTTTTCTATTGGAAATTGCTTAACCCAGTTCAATCTAAAGGGTATTTAAATACCCAAGAAAGTGTTCACACTTAAAAAATTCCAGCGCGGGGCATGTGAGAGATATCGTGGCAAAATTGTTTGCCTAGTAAAGAGTGAGAATGAAACTATAAGAAAACAAGAAAGAAAGTCGGTCAAGCCCGACTATAACATACTCTGTACCCTTACACTCGCATTTGCTCAGGAATCAAACGGCCAGTTAACACCCCGCGCACAACGCGGTGCGCTCTCTAAGTTTCTCTCTCTCTCTCTTTCTCTCTCGCACTAAGATTGCCTGTGTTGAACGGTTAGGGTATGTTGCTGTGGTTGTTGGTGGGGGGGTGGGTGGTGTTAACTGGCGGTTTTTTGCCCATAACTTGAGTATCGTTCATCCGATCTTTATCATTCCTTCAGCAAATCGATAAATAATTTTGTTTACAAGGTATCTCTAGAAGGAACGAACGATCTATCTCCAAAACTGTAGGAGATATGAAGTTTTTTCCAAATTGCGGGGGCGGAAGGGGGCGTGGCAAAAATTGAAAATAAACTTGATCTGCCTGCAAGTATAAGAAATATATGTCCCATACATGTCAAACCTCTATCTCTTACCATCTCTGAGATCTCTTCGTTCATACGGACGGACAGACAGACAGACGGACAGACGGACATGGCTATATCGACTCTGCTGTTGATGCTGATCAAGAATATATATACTTTATAGGGTCAGAAACGATTCCTTCTCCCTGTTACATACTTTTGCACAAACTTAATATACTCTATGTACCTTCGGTACAGAGTATAAAAAGTAGAACAGTTTAGTTCTTCGTGGTTTCAACAACACAACTGACTTTCATACCTAATTTAGTGACAATTAAAAATACCCAACAGCCCATAATGTGTGCTAAAAATAACATTTTTTTTCTACAATATTTTTTAACTTTGTTCGGAAATCATGGTGTAAGTTTTTTAAACTGCTTAATTTTTTAATATATTTATTTTTAAAATTTGTTGTTTCTATCAGCTTCTATGATCTTCCAGGGACACTTTTCAAAATTTCATCAAAATCATAAGAGCCGATCTATGTGCACCCAGCTTTGCAGCCTAGTTGTTGCACTCAGAACCGAAATTTTACCGGTACAATGTTCGGTCTTTTCGGTTCCAAAAATATCGGTACTCGTATACCGGTACACAAAAAACTAAAAATATCGATTCCGGTTCTGGTTACGAGTTTTTATCAGTTCGTTTGATTTCCTGATTTTAGCAAACTTTGAATTTATAATTTTCATATTCTTTTTCAGTCAAGAAGTGGACTGTTTTCTCTGTTTTTTTTTCACGTTTATCCATCTTAACATTATAAATTTGATAAGCATTGGATAAGAAATTTTTAATTTCTTTTGGTTAGTAGTTCAAGGGAGCCAATAGATGCTCTTCTTAGAGATGCCTGCCAGTTGTAGCCATATCTGTCACGATATGGTAATATGTAAATTAAACTTTTCACTTGGACTAAATTTTAAAATAATTGACATCAATGTCTTTCCAGCCATTTAATTTGCCAAGTACTTTTCCCACTCCAAGAAATATAAAAAAACTTTTCCCCAGCCATTTGCCAAAAATACTTTTCTTCGAAAAGCAAAGTTCAACGCTGACAATGTGGTCCCTACCACTCCCACTGCTCCTCCACCACCACCCCCTTAGACCAATCATTAATCATGAGTACTGGTAATTTATCTTGCAACTGGCTTTTTATTCTTTCCCCCCACTTGATTCTGCAGTTGAGAATGGTGTGGCCACACCTGACGAGCCTGTCGCGACTTTCGTCACGAAAACTTTGCTCCCCTAGGCGTCTGCCTGCCTTGGCAAAATACTTTCTAAATACTTTTTTAATAGCTTAAGCGCATTTCCTGCTCGTTTTTCTTCTGCTTTTATTAAAAAAATAAAAATAAGCAGTACAAGTGGGGTCTCCAAACATATGGCCAACAATTTCTGATAAGCGCCGAGGAACTTTGTCACCGCCATTGTAAAGTTTTGTGGGCTCCTCGGATAATGATGGCGGACTCTGACTTGCACCTGCAGCCTGGAGGTAACTTTTATGTAAATCGGCTAAATTAAGTGACAGGCATGAGAGTGGGGCCGGGGGGATGATTGTCAGCTGCCTTGTGTTCTTTGCTTTCTTTTTTATTAATTTTTTTTTGCTGTCGTTGGACAGCCAACAATTTAAATGGAATATTTTTTTTTGATCTCGTGTAATGAAATTTAATTTTTGGAATTTTTCTAGTGTTTCCGAAATTCCACAAAATCCCTGGGGGCTAAATGTGCAGGGAACAAATTTGAGGCCACATTTTAAATACTCTTCAGCTAGCCTGGAGGCTAATGACTAAGCCAGGCGTCGGGCAAACAGGCAAACGGAAATGCAACAAAAAGGCAACTAAATGCGACAAAAGCAAAAAAAAAAGCAACCAGGGCGAGTTTTTGTGGAAATAAAGTTGTCACAGGATTGCCTTTAGGGCAGGCAGCACTAGGATCCCAGCCACATGCTCATTTAGGAAAGCAGAAAAACTGCAAAAACCAGTAGCAGGCGCTGCACGTCGCACCCTTGGACCAAAGTGAAAATTGTATTTTAGCATTTTCTGTTTAAGGATTTCTATTTCCGCTGAGGGAGGCCAGACCTGGTTACCAAAATAATACAAAAATGAGAAGAATAACGTAAACAAATAACCAGGGCGCAGTGGTGGAACTAAATAATGTATGATGTCGCCGGCAATTTAATAGTTTTGTTAGCCTTTTTTTATATATTTCATTTTATTTTTTGGAAGTTGCTGGCCGCCAACGGAAGTAACTTTTATGCGCGGCCTTTAAAAGGGGTTGGCATGGGTGGAGGATCCGCACAGCCTCTGGCTGTGTCTAAATGGATTTTGTGTGGCTTTTTTTTTTGTATTTTGGCACCAAGCAGAGAGCTTGAATTTCCTGCGGCTCCTAGCCAGGCTTAGTTAGGGTTGCTTTTTGTTTTAGGTTTTTTTTTTTTTTTTTTTTTTTGGCTGCTTTAATGTAGCCTCAAGATGTGTTCACCATTAAAAAGGTCTAAGGAAAGTGCAAATGAGAAAACATTAAAAATGTTTTAATTGAAATTCAATTTTTCAAGTCAATTTAGGAAATCAGGTATGTGAAAGAGGGGTTCTTCGGGGTAAAGGGGTGGAAAGAGGGGAAACTGTGACTTACTAGTGACTAAACAGTGAGTAAACAGTGTCTGAACTGTGACTTAATAGTGACTTTATAGTGACTAAACAGTGACTTGACATTGACAGTGACTTGACAGTGACTTGACAGTGACTGGACTGTGACTTCACAGTGTCTTGACAGTGACTTGACAGTGACTTGACAGTGACTAGACAGTGACTAAACAATGACAGACTGCTGACGTCGTTTGGACGTACTCCAAGTGCTCGCGAAAGCAGAGCCTGGTGTCTATCATGACACCAAGGTACCGTATAGCGCGCTTTGAGACCACTTCTGTACTTCCCACGTGGATGGTAGCAGTTTCGACACGCTTGAGGCTGCTGACAGCTCTAGTCTCACTGACGATAACCATCGGTAAACCATGGCTATGCCTGCGCCGCATGCAGACTCAGCCATCTGAAGTTCATGGTCACAACAACCAGAGCCACATCATCCGCATAGCCAACGATGAGGATGCCAGCTGGAAAGTGTAATCTCAGTATGCCGTCGTACATAATATTCCATATAAGAGGCCCTAGGACTGAGCCATGAGGTAATCCTACTGAAATATTCTGAGTTTTTATGCCATACTCTGTCTCATAAAGCAACTGTATGCCGGGATATCAAACGACTCTAATGCGTTTAGAATGCTTGTTCACACTTGAACATGAGACTCGACCACGATCCTAACGTTGCGTTGCATATCATAAACCTATCATTCTTTGTTACATTAAAACGCTAGCCTTTGTCGCCTATGTCATAAACATGTCACCTTATGTAATAGTATTAAATATTAAAGCCGCAGTGACGAGGACAAGCCCAGCCCAGCAGACACACCACTTGAAAAGGATCAGCCATGGGAACCACTTGAAAAGGTCATCCGGTCCCCACCACTTAATATGCATCGTGTGAGGCAATGTGTATTTCTCACACGAATGCATTTTTATATTTATACACACGCAGCTATCTTACAAATACTGCCTTAGTTAAGTTAGAAGACAAGGGATGAAAAATTCATAATAAAAATTAGCACGCTTACACTGAGCGTGTCAGTACAAATGAAATCTTAAAACCGACCTCATCTAAAAGTGTAAAAGTCTTTACAGTTTTTGGTCCTTCGAGCCGGATCTACTTGAAGGATTGGTAGGTCCGTGCAGTGTTAAGCGTTTTCCGTGGCTTAGGACAGCGGATTCGGTGGTTTTTAATTAAAATCTGTAAATTAATACAACAGGGTTCTACTTGGTGACCCAATTAAAACCAATAATCAGACGCGAAACAAACAAGTCTATACAGTTTTGGGTCCTTCGAGCCGGATTTTCGGTTTTGGCGGAAAATTGTTGTAAGCGCTACACATTTTTTGGTTGATCGAAATCCGTGAAGTGGGTGCGAATGTGGTATATTCGACATAACCATGGCGTATATCAAGCCTTGTAAGGAGGCAAGATTAAAGGTCAATATGAGTGACCACGCCATGCAGGACGCCGGGCCATCACAACGAAATGATATGCAGCGGTACACGACGCCCACACATGTTACCGAAGCGGACAGCTTTGGCTCTGCAAACCCAATAGACGAATTAGCGAAACTATTGGATTCACTTGCAGGAAAACTAAGTCAAGCTGTTGAAGAAGCTAGCAAATGCTTCATGGAATTGTACACCGACGAAATATTTAAGCACAATTCCAGGATTGAAGTTATGCTAGCGACGTTGGAAGAAACGCAAACCAAGCTGAGGACTATTTATAATCACAACGCTTTTAACGACAGGATTCTTGGTCTGAGAATTGAGGCCATTACGATGAATTAAATGCTGGATGTTAGAAATCGTCGTAAAGTCATTAATACATCTGCCAGAGGCACCGGCAATAGAAAAGCCAATATTTAGTGGAAACCCCAAAGATTGGCCAACATTCCATGGATGGTTTAAGCAGGCAATCCACGAGAAAACAGACTTCGGGGATGCCATCAAGATGTATTAACTGAAATTCACTTAATTCCACCCTTATGCCAGAACCTTCTTACTATACAACAGCATGTGATCGTATATGTAAGATAAATGAAGAAAGCTGGTTCAGATTTCCAGTGCAGCTGAAAGTCAGTAAGCCACATCTGGAGCCAGCAGGTACTCCAGTTAGAGACGACTACAACTCCCAAGAATCCGACTTTCTTTATACTCCGAGGCGGGTAAATAAAAAAGAAAAGCTAGCAGAAGATGCTGCTACTAATGCCCAGGAGGCACTTTCAACAATTTTTGCTGAATCGAAGGTTGCCGACGAATCCATGTGTCCAGCCACCGAGTTTCAAAAACTGGATCAACAACTCCAAGGAGAAGAACATGCCGAGCAGCTCAAAGGGAAAGTAATGGAGGTGGGTCAAACTCAGCAGGAGAGCGAACCTATCATGGAGAAGAAGGACAAGGATGTCTTTCAGGCCCGTGAAGTGCTGGCGGTCAACTATGGGCAACAGGAACACGTCGACAAGGATGTCTTTCAGGCCCGTGAAGAGCTGGCGGTAAATTATGGGCTAAAGATGGCCAAGCCCAAAAAGAAGAAAAAGAAGCATCCCAAGCAGCAGAAGACAAATGTTGGATGTAATTCCAATATAAAGATGTGCAAACAAAAAATTAATCTGGAGGATGGCAAGCACACAAAGGCGATGCAAGCAAGCAGTTCTTTTAAACTGGAGTCGCTGGCTAATATGGAATCATTTGGTAAGGCGGGAGATTCTCAATTGGACTTGCAATTGAAAGATCATATCGCCAACGATATCATGACTGACAGCAAAAAGGAAATGCCTAATATCACGCTGGGGGGTACCAGACAGAAAGCCTGTATTACGAGCTCGAGCATTGAGCAACTCACCGTTAAGAGGGATGAACCACAATTTGACCACGGACGGCTCTGTACAGTGGACAGTGCCCAAACAGACGGACACCGCAGGACTACAATGCCGTCGAAGACCATAGGGGCCTTTAGGGCCATTTATATCCGAAACTTCTTTCCTATTTTGCAGGCAAGGAACTCTATCCGCACGAGCAAAGAGGCAGACAAAGTCAGATCCCTTAAACCAACTCCAAATGGGTTCGCTTTGGACAAGACAAAGGAACTGCAGCGCCTATTTATTACAGTCCATGGTTCTTACGGAAAAGTAAGACACAAACTGGATGAGTGGCTGTCGCATTTTAGGCCCCCTGAGAATGTTCAAACTTGAACATGAGACTCGACCACGATCCTAACGTTCCGTTGCATATCATAAACCTATCATTCTTTGTAACATTAAATCGTCAGCCTTTGTCGCCTATGTCATAAAAATGCCACCTTATGTAATAGTATTAAATATTAATAGCCGCAGAGACGAGGTTCAGCCCAGCCCAGCAGACACACCACTTGAAAAGGATCAGCCATGAGAACCACTTGAAAAGGTCATCCAGTCCCCACCACTTAATATGCATCGTGTGAGGCAATGTGTATTCCTCAAACGAATGCATTTTTATATTGATACACACGGAGCTATCTTACAAATACTGCCTTAGTTAAGTTAGAAGATAAGGGATGATAAATTCTTAATAAAAGATAGAACGCTCACACTGAGCGTGTCAGTACAAATGATATCTTACAAACGTGCTCATCCATATTCCTGTTTGCCCCCTTGCCACTGTGTTCCAGATATGGCTTCCTTTGCAATTCCAACCACTTTGTCGATGGCATCGGTTGTGGATTTTGCCCTTCTGAACCCAAACTGACTTGGTAAAAGACCGCCTGCCGTCTCTAGTGCTGCGTCAAGCCTATTGCACAGCAGCTTCTCCAAAACTTTTCCAACTTTGTCCAGCAGGCAGATGGGCCAGAATGAAGATGCTTCCCCGGGTGGTTTGCCAGGCTTCGGGAGTAGCACCAGCCTCTGTATTTTCCATCTATCTGGATATGTTGTTTCCCTCAAGCATTTGTTAAACAGCTCGACTAACACATCTGGACAGAGCGTCACAGCCATCTTTAACACACTGTTTGGAACAGCGTCAGGTTCGGCTGCCTTGTTGCGTTTGAGTCAGCCGTGACCTCTTCTATAAAGTCCGCTGAAGCTCTATTTCGACCATATTCGGGTGTGTTGATTAGGGCATCAAGCCTGTATTGGAATGTTTTGAAGAGCCTCCGGTTCCGTAGGCCCCAGTAGTCTGCCTTCGTATAGGCGTTTGACTATAGTTTTGAAGGCCTTACCCCATGGGTCATGCTCCGCTGTATCACAGAGTTTCAAGAAGCACTCCCGTTTGCTCTGTTTTATACAGAGCGGGCAAACAAACGAAACGAAACGTTTCTGAATCGTTCCGTTTCTTTCTTTGCACAAAGCGAAACACTAACAAAACCCGATAAAATGCAACGGTAAAAAAATGAGTTCCGTTCAGTTTGCGTTCGTGAGAGCAAACTAAACGTAAAGCGAAATGCTCTCATCTTGTGAAGGGAACAAAGGGAATCGGAACGATATGCAACGAGGGCGAATAGTTCGGAAACGTTTGCTGCTCAATTTGTATACACTTTTTTTTTTTACTTCTTTGATTCTCTTAGCTTTGTTGTTTTGCATATATTTCATTCCCAAACGTTTCAAGGCAGTGCAGCTGTCGCGAGAACAATATTCCAATCGTTTCGTTTGCGCTCTTCGGCAATATAAAGTTAGTGGTTTCGTTTTCCCTGACTATAGTAACCGATACAAAACAAATGAATAGTTTCTTCTCTTTCGCGAACGGTTCGTTAAACGTTCCGTTTGTTTGCCCGCTCTGGTTTTATAAGAGTCTTGAGCTCTCTTCTTTTCTCCCGGTACAGCAGATGGAGTTTGGAGTTTAATCGCCAAAATAGCTAACGAAATTCTAAAAACCAAACATTTTCTAGCTCTCTGAGAGCCTCGTTATCGACTACGCATAGTTTTCCTTATGAACTCAACAATGGAAATTTTGTATTTGGCAAGGCTTAATCGCAAAAAATACGTACAATCGAATGACTGACAGACAGAGAGACGAACTCTTCATAAAATTGCTCCTCCCAAACAGAAAATAAATTTCTAAAATGCTAAATACCGACATATATGTTCAAGATTAACAGCAAATGCGTTGAAATTAAAGATCAAAACTAGAATATTTCATATTTGCCAGCCACAAACAAAGCTTAAAACACAACCGCACATTCATACGCGTCTGATCCTGCCAAATGGCTTTATTGCAATTGGCACAAAAATGTTTACAATAAAAACAAATGCAAGGGGAAGAGACGCAGGCAGATAAAAAGTTTGAAAATGGAAACTGTGCAAGCACAAGAGGCAAAAAACGACGCACACTCACATATATATTCACCCGCACACAATGGCAAACGAGTGAAGCAAATGACAACAAAGGAATTTTTCAATATTGCAATGCGTTGCGTATACGCGCCGTCGGCCAAAACAAATAAAATTAAACAAAAGTGACACAGAGTTGCGAGAACGTGAGGGACAGACAGAAAGAGAGAATGGGAAAGGGAAAAGTTGACTAAATTTTACTGAAATGGCCGTGACTAGTCCGCATTTGGGAGGAAACAAACGGAAACAAAGCGCCAGCGGAAGTAATTGATTTGTGTGTGTGTGTGCGTGTGTGTGAGCAAATGCAAATACACACATAGACATTTCTCTAGGAATTTTAAGAGCTGAACTTAAATTACGTTCCACGTACATTTGCTTCAACTTATTTGGACTTAACCTGGAAAGGGAACTGAGATATTTGCCTTTAATTAATAATCATTTGGTTTTCATTGGCCTTCCAATTTGCGGTCACTTGTAAAACTTAATGGGCCAAAAACTATTTAACCACAATTATAATTAACAATTTTGTGCTAAAATTGTGCAACAAACAAAAACCATTTTTAATATCAAATTTTTGGCGCGTGCCAAATGAGCCCCAAAAATTCAGTTATTGCCCACTTGGATTGTGAAAATGTTTAGGAAAATTGCCAACTTTTGTGTGGTATGTAAAAGTTGATTAAGTTTTGCGTGCAGCCATTTAATTAGCACAGAGAATGGAAAACATTTGCCAACTCAAAAGCTCTCTAGGGGAAAGGAAGGGTAATGGGGGTTTGATTTGAATTAAAAACACAACTGTTAAATCTGTAGTTTTATTTGGTTTCAAAATAACACAAGTTCACAGCCAATCTAACAACAGCAACTATTGAATTGGTAGAGTGTGGAAAGATGCTTGGCAACACTGTGATTGATGGCGCTTGTCAATATTTCATAAAACGTTGATTTGTTCATTTTATTGTTTACATGCCTCACAATTGGCAGTCACACCTACACCTACACACACACAAACACACACACACACACACGCAAAAGTTTGCCATATTTCATAGCAGCAAAAAAAAATGGACCCAAACATGTTTATTTGTGCCTCCATTTTCTTTGATTATCAAATCGTATGCAAGGCTGTTTTTGCCTGCTGTGGCTCCTCTTGCTTTTGTTGTTGCCATGTTATTGATGCTGGCGACGCATTCATCAATTTAACAGCAGGACATTGACAATTGGCAGGCGGGCACGTTAAAAGCACATTTCTGATTAGGCCTAGGCACTCCATTTTTGTTGTGTGAAAAAACTTTTTTGAAAGGTTTCTTCCTTCGTTACATTAGTATGCGCATAAATATATATTTTCTATTTTATTTCTCTTTGGTTTTTGTTTTCTGATTTGTGTGATACTTTGGCACTTTGATTGCTGGCACAAGTTGGCTATGTTCAAAAAATGTGACAAAAATGAACGAAAGAATGATGTTAAATAACTTGGTTTTGGGTTAGTTCCCTTTACAACAAAAATTTGGAAAATATAATTGAGGCTTTTGGCCATTGTGTAAGCCTGCACCAGCTAATTAATAATGTTTCGATGCTGAGCAAATATAACAATGGCCGTGTGCACCAGCATAAATCACACATCAAACATCATCCATCAAAAATAAGGTTGATTGGCTTATGCTGAACGGCTTTGATGGAATTTTTACCAAAAAATATTATGATCGAAAGTTATCGTTTTAATTTAAAATGACAGCTTGAATTTTTCTAATTTTTTCATCCATCACAATCACAAAAACCAGCAAACATGATTGCACATCACATTCGTTCACCTCAACAATCGAACTAGATCCATCGATTTGTGCTGGTGAACACGGCCAATGATCAGCCGTAAATCGACTGTTTTGAATACTGTCAAAAAATCTTGGAAATATCATATCAATATCCTTAGTGAGTTTTAAACTTTTTTCGATGGGACGGGCATGTCTTCAAAACATTAAGAAGCTTGAATCATTTACCTACAAAACTGCGGGAGATTTAAGATTAGTGTGGACTAGAGTTGGTAATTTTAGTTCATTTTAATGACCTATTTCATTAGTTCATTTTTTCATTTGATCCGATCTCTTCAAATATGTCACTCAAATCTTATTTGCAGCAGAAATATTACGATGCCATCAGAGCCCTCATTAGCACTTGGAAACCCCTACTAAGCAACGCAAATGTACTCCCTTGCATAAAATACAGGGAGGCCACGGGAGGTTGCGATGGATGTGAGCAGGTATATGGCGTTTACAGTTGAATATCCTAGCCGGAATGCAAATTGGAATTCGCTAAGTTTCGAAGCCTTATTTACCCATTTCTCTAATCTGGTTAGCAGTACCGATGCGAGGATTTTAGCCTGGCCGTTATTGAAGGATATCCCCCAACAATTACTGGGATTTTCGTGGTTGCTTTTCTTGTGAATGGGGAATATAATACTGCTTTTAAGACTTGTCGGGAAGGAGTCAGATGCTATAAGCCTATTATACTCATCCGTCATGCTTGAAAAACTCCGACGGAATTCGGTCTTCGCCCGGTGCTTTGTTTAATTTCGCCTTTTTTATTGCCGCAATAACCTCCTCTTCCGATATCACGGAATCCAACTCTTCATCTTGCGTTTGAGGGAGACTGTAGCTAAACTGGACTTCAAACTGATCAGGATCAATAGTAGTAGTAGTAGTATGATTTATTTTCTATTTTAAAATTTTTTTTGAAATAGATGAACATTTAGAACTAATTCTAAAGTTTAACAATTTAAAATATTTTAATAGACAATAACATACAGGCTGTGGCAGTTAGCCGTTAGCCTAGCAAATGTGACTCGATGCTTTCCCGGTTTCCAGATTACATATCACCGTAGTCCATAAGGAAGCCTCTGCGATGTTGCAGGCTCTCAGCAGTGCGTGTGATTCCTAGCGTGACAGGGCTGATTTTCCAAAGTGCAGAATCCTGAGTTCGTTCAGTATGGGGCACCGGGCAAGAAAGTGTTCAGTGTCCTCCCTCTCTCCGGTATTGCAGAGTGTGCATTGGCTGGGCGTGGTACTGTACGGGGTATAGTTTAAACTCATTAGTTCGGTTCTTGCTCGGAAAATAACCGATATGTTTGCGGATTCGAGGTCATCTTGAAAGTAATTCCTAGTCTGTAACGAACACGATCAAGTGTGCAGCAAACTGGAGGCGTACTCTGCCTACGGGGTCGACTGTGCTCACGGAAAGTGGGGTGGATCTTTTGCCAACTAGTGAGCTGCCGTGTCACATAATAAAAGATAGTAGACAGAGTTAGATTAGGATAAGGGAACAACCAAACGGTTATACCAAGAGATTATTCTAAGATAAGACATGAACACTATACTTATGTTGAAGAACTAAGTTGGTGATGTTCTTCTTCTTATACCCGCCCAACCTGTAAAGACATATTCAGCTATTAGCATTTACCCGATACAGATGCAACAATATTTACTTCAGGTGCGCATTAAAAGTAACTTTAATTCATTTTACTTTATAATTCATAATCGTTATCGAATAAAGAAAATCCCTTGTGTTATAAAAATACACTGAGGTAGTATTAACATGTCGTTAATACTAAAGCTGTCTCTATACATTTCAAGGCGAGAACAGCTTATATATAAAAGTTATAAAAACACAAATTAAACTTCAAAATTCAATGTTAAAGGCTTAGGTACTGATAGAAAGTGTAGGCAGGTTTGTTTCTTCAAATATGTATACGGATGAGCAAAAAGATTTGTATGATGTTGAATGGAACTATTAGCTGTTATATATAAAGGATGTACTTAACTCACAATTCTCAGTGTGCGGCTATGCCGTACTTACTTACAAAGCAGCTGCATGTTTCATCGTAGTCGACAGGCCTGAAGACGGATGTGTGCTGTATGAACTTAAAAGAAATTAGGTCAAATAACAGCTAGCACTTCGCATACATACCATACCAAGAAGGAGTTAGCTAATGAAATGATTAATCCTACTTATCTGCTACTATAGATATATTTAAGAATATGGTAGAAAGAGGGTAAAGTTGAATTTCCAAAATTCTGCTACTGGATAGTGTCGTATAGACCAACGAGTTGAGCAGTGTAATGTTGAGTGTACCAACTTGCAGTACAGTGTAATATTAGACCAATCCAGTGGCGAGTATGTAACAGCGTGAAAACGTGACGTCACGAGGCTGGGGACTGGTGTGTACACGATCTGCTAACTCTTCCGATTAACATGTATAGGTGCACGTTGAGCGTTAGGATTGACCACGGTCAACCTGATGGGCGTAGAATTCTCAGAGCGTAATCCACTTCTGGCTGCGACAACCGATGTTTGAGTAGAGGCGCACGTAAATTCGTAGGCGTGGCTGCAAGGCGCAAAACGGTCCTAATTGGCAGCAGGCCAGGGTCTACCACAAGAACACAGCAAAATAAGCGTGCAATACTGGTATCGCCCAAGACGAGGGCAAGAAGAAGAAGAACCCAGGTGTTAGCAGCGCTGTGTGGCCGGAGTCCACGGAACCGCACCACTTGAGATTTGGCTGCCACCACACGCTCTGCGTTAGCAACAGCGTCGACCAGGGGTCAATGGTGGCCGTCGCACACGATGGAGATGCACCAAGGCCTAAATCAAGAAATTTATAAGACACGATTTCCCAAGTTATTGGTCACGTACCTTTAACTCGAGAATTTGGCAAACGATCAGCGAAATAACACTAGTAATGCCCTTTGCACAGGTGGCTGATATCAGAATTGGCTTTATTTCACTTTAAATTCACAGGATGGCTTGATTTAATCGAAGCTTAAATTTTCACACCTTTCTTGGCCAGCAGTGAATAGAAAAGAGAACACAGGAAACGATGACTATCGGGACTTTGACAGCGCGCAGGGTTGATCTTCGATCTGTTCGATAAATTTCCCCCCGATTGTATGTCTAGTATTTCGGTGCTGCCAACTGATGAAATTGTTTGGCGGGTTTTTTGAACTGCTAATAGGATTCAAATGTGCGTAAACGGTAGGATTTGTTTGGGCACACCCACTACAAGTCGAAAGGTTGTATTGCAGTTGTCTGTAGGTAATGCAGGACTGACTAGCCCGAGCTTCTGCTTCGAAACTGGCTCTCTCTGGTGTCAATACTTCGTAGAAGTTGGCCTTGCCAAACGCTCCAAGTGTTAAAATCGTTCAGATTGCAACTGATGTTGTGTTTCAGTGCCATGGATTCCCAAGTGCGGAAAAACTGCGTTTTGGTCTCAAGCAGATACGTTGTAACAACTCTTGGCGAGACGAGTGGATGGCATTCTCATGATCTTGGCAATGTATTTGAAATGTATTTGCATGGTATATTGTAACATGGTGGGAAGTCCTGTTTCTAAATGTATCGAATAGTTGGGGGAGTACTGGGGTAGGTGGAACACACATTTGACAAAAAAACGAAGGAGCTTTTCTACGTCCTCAAATTGATCAACGACCCACAATTGAGCAGAATAGCACATAATTGCTCTTGAAGTGGCTAAAAATAGGGCGTATATCAGGATCAATATAAAATCTAAAAGAACTCCCTTGATTTTCCAGCCCTCTATGAAAACTTCATAATGTTTGCGTTCTCGGAAATGATTTCTTCTCCCTGTTACATACTTTTGCACAAACTTAATATACTCTCGTGAAAATCTCAACTAAGTCGTCACTTGAGTGCTAGTGAGAGAGCTCTTCTTCGCTCGATTTAGTTTCGGCAGACAGAATCCTTTCTTTTCCTACGACTTTTAATTAAACATTAATATAATTAAATTTCTTGCAAATAATTGCATTAAATTGTGCAATTTTACTTAATGTTAATGACTCTTAATTTTCGATTGTTGTTGCCCACATGACAACTTATTAAACTGAAACTCCACAAGCTGCTGACAATTAAAATACCAAAAAAAAAAAAGGTTGCAATGGAATATTTTCCATTTCCACACGCAACGAGTGTTTCTTTTTAATTTTTATTTGCTCAGCCAACTTAAAACAGAAATAACGCATACGCCCCGTGGACAGCAGCTGGCACACATGCACAAAGTTATATCGAAAGACAAACACAGATGGGGAAAAGTTGTTCTGGGCAATTACATGAGATGCTGTTTAGGATACCAAAAAGCGTTGTAAATGTGGCACCAACTGGTTTCAGTACCCTGTGCACTTTCAAAATTTCAAAAAACATTTTCGTTTCCGTTTCCACATTCATTCTTATTTGGTTCGTACACAGCGCGTGTAGAAACGCCAATCCCTTAAAGCTACACGTGGCGTTCAGAAAAACTGCATGCAACATGTAGAAAAAAAAAGTAAACACCGCATGTAGAAGAGTTAATCGCTACGTGGGCAAAGGCAAAGTCTACTCAGCATTAGAAAATCAACTTATTTCCCAAAAAAACTTGTACATTTTTCATGCAGCGATCTG
The DNA here is from genome assembly GCA_037044535.1 of Lordiphosa magnipectinata. Classification (NCBI taxonomy): domain Eukaryota; kingdom Metazoa; phylum Arthropoda; class Insecta; order Diptera; family Drosophilidae; genus Lordiphosa; species Lordiphosa magnipectinata. Next base: position 147,693 of record JBAMBO010000220.1, on the reverse strand, counting down.
AATACCACACGAACTCTTTAGGTTTTCTACAATAACGTTTGGATATTGAAATCCTACATACGCGTTTGGATATTCTAAGCAAAAAATTTCATTTACATTTATTAAAAAAAAAAATATTTACAATGGGATAATGGGAAAGCAGCCACAGTAATGTGAGTGCTGGGTATTTTGTAGTCGAGGCGCTTTAATGCTTGGCAATTACTTTATTTTTTGTTGGTTTTAGGTAGTTTTGTTTTAAATCTCATGCATAAAGCAAATGTTAATTGATTTTCTTGATAAACCTGAAAGGGAACTTTTGTTCAGGGCCGGAAATTGTGGGAGAGGGAATCGGACTGACCACAGCAACATTTCTCAACCGCAAACATTAGATGAGAGAGACAGAGAAAGAGAGAGAGAGAGAAAGCTGGGATGCTTGGTCCATTTGTTGCGCTTTTTGTGACCATTTATTCTGCTCCTTCTCCCTTCCCTGTGTGTGTGTGTGTGTGTGTGTGTGTCAACGCCAATTTCATTGCTCTTCCTGCCAGGCATCTGGTATTGATGGCTCAGCATTTATACTTGTCGTTCAATGTCCTGGTCATGTATATTGAGGCTATCGAATGTCCTGCTTGGTTACATGCTACTTGATGATGGCTTTTCAAACTCTGTTTGGCATTAAATCTTGCGTTGAATTGTATCAACTTTGCCGTTAAGTTATTTGAGTGTGGCCAAGCGCATCGCTATGGGTAGACCAGCCTGTGATTTATACCGAATGTCCCTGGACAGCAGGCATTAAGTGAGTTATATGGCTTGCCGTTTAAATCTATCCCCCTTCCGCTCCAATAACTGGCCATATAAATATTTGAAAATGTTGTTGCAAAGCTCAGCTTTGGTTTCAGTTGATGTTGGTTTATTGTTGTTGCTGCTATTTCAGTTTTGTTTGTGGCCAAGCCGCTTATGTGTAATCCCGGTCCGGCGGTTTATTTGGTCACAGTCAATTGTTAATACCTTTTTGTGATTTTTTTTTGGGGGGGGGGTTTAGTTAGCTGCTCATTCTATAATTAAGTGCTTCCCTCTCTCTTTCACTTTGCCCGTCAACTTTTACTCTAAATCAAGTTTGCATAACACGCTTCAAATTAATGAGGTTTGGTTGCTCAAAAGAAAAGTTTCACGACATTTTGTGCACTTGGCTCATAAATTAAGCTGTGCATCACAGTTGTGCATGCTAAAGAAAATGAACAGCGTAAAGTTAAATGTGAAAACAGCAACCAGAAGCCAGCTTATACATATTTAATATAGTCGGAATAATTTATTTGCTAATTTTATAAAAAAAAATATATATGTTTTAATTTAAGCAAGTTGCAGCTTATAAATCACTGTAAAGCAAAGACGGCGTTCTTGGATTTTCCTATTTGCAAGAGCAGAGGGTCGTCTTATGTAACATAATATTATACAAAATGAATAAAAAAAGACCAAAAACAATTTCAGTTCTGTTTTTGTTTCAAGGTTTTTAGATTAATTGTTGCAGTCGTCTTTTGCGGACTAGAATCCCTGGTCTGTAGGTCAAGTTTATAACTCTCTTTTATCAGGGATCCCCAAGCAGAATCACGCCGAGGAGTCTCTCTGGTCTCTGGGAGTGTAGCATATAACCTGTAACAATAAGTCACAAAATTCTTGCTAAAAGCAAGCTGGTGTAAATGAAGTTACCTAAGTAGAGCACGCGCTGGTTCCGGCTGTAGGGTCAGTAGATTGGGTGGATTCCCATTAGGCTTACCTAGACTTCTTACTCTTGGCTATATAATTTCGAATCTCATTAATAAATCGCAGGCAAAGTTCCATTAGATTCGGTCGATCAAGAGCTCTATGCATTGGCGGTGCCAGCACAGTGCGGCAACCGACGCTCCATGTGCTGCGCTGGCTGCCTCCCTACCATGATCACCTTGCTTCTAAAATTGATTGGTGATCCCAACATAAAATGAGAGTTTACCTGTAAATCCTCATCTTCCTTTTTAAACGATGCTTGACTCCCAACTACTAAGTTTCTTTTAGCAATTCATAATTCTGTTATTAATTCACAATAATCCTATTTATTCTAGTCCCTAACATAGCTTTCATTCCTTATCTCTTTTATGTTTATATATAGGTATTGATAAACAACGGTAAATTCTCCGCAATTAATAATTCAAAATGTTTACGGAAGGTTAACATGATAATTAAATTAAGTATAAAGTGTAGATAATATACGAAAGATGTAAATGTATGAGGTAGATAAGTATATGTAGAGATAAGTATTAAGGCATGTAAAGCAGGGCATCCACACACGAATTTGTTCGACGAATTTGTTGTGGTCGACGAAATGTTCGTCGTTAGTGGAGGTGTTCGTGACAGATTTTTGTGTTCGAATTTTTGTTCGCAGAGAATACAAAACGTTTCCATCTTGCTTGTGTTCATCAATGGATGGGAACAAGTGCACAAACAACATTTGTCAAAAATATTTGTAGAGTGAATACGTACCCAAATGAGCAACGAATTGTGGCTGGAATTTATTGAATGCCCCCAAAATGATGAATTAATGCTTTAAGCTAATTTGTATCGCCATCTAGGCCTAGGATTGTGTTAATTTTCGCGGCCATATTTTCATGTTTACTCGTTGAGATTTTCAAGCAAATGATGTTTGTGAGAAATATTCGCCTGGTTAGTGGGCAAATGAATTCTTGTTTGACAAATTTGTTCGTCGAGCACATTCGTGTGTGGATGCCCTGCTTTATCTGAATTGGTTTTTATGTAGATAGAAAGTTGATGATCAAAACTTAATTGAATTGAATAATTAAGAATTTTGCATATGGTGACTTATTCTTATTTTCTTTCAGTGTATAGAGCAAGTTTACATTTTAGTAGTTAATCATTGAATTTTAATTTGAAGATAGGGGAAACTTTATACCGAGACCGCACTGTACTCTTGTAACGAAGTTTTCCGGCCGGGGTTTTAACTCAGCCTGGCCAAGGTCAATTACAAGAAAATTTGTAGTTCGCGGGGACTATTGAGAAGGTTAGGGCGATGGGGGAATTGGTCTTCTTCTAAAAAAAATCCTCTACCATCAATTTCCTGCCACTACAATCTACTCTAATAAAGTGGGAGGGGCAGACTAATAGACGGGCTGAGAAACCACGTGGTTAGTACCCGACGCGGTTCCGCGGTCTGACTGTGGGACTGGGAGGGGATCGATCACGCGGTTAGTACCCGGCGTGACTGACTCTGGCCTACGGACTACTAAGGAAAGGAACACTATGACTAACTGAACACACGGTTAGTGTCCAGTACGACTGATTCCTAACTCAACGATATCGAGGATATGGTCTAACACTTGGTTAGTGCTCGACGCGACTAGCTGACTGCCTGGCAAATACCCAACGAGTCTTACTAATAGCCTAAAGGTTCTCAGGGGCGGAACAGAGTACGCGGTTAGTACCCAGCGTGACCCTAGACTGTCCTAAAGACGATCAAAAAAAAGGAACAAGACACGCGGTTAATACACTACGTGTTTCACTAATACCCTAAAGTCACTCAGGGATGGGGCAGGACACGTGGTTAGTACCCTACGTGTCTCACTAAAATCCTACTACAATCAACGGACTCACCTTTGTCTTCTGTTATGACACTAAAAATGCACCAGAAATAATTTCATACCACCCCACGATATTCTTTTTGAACTCAAAATTTTAATTGCAATTTTTGTTTTCATTTACCGTCTTAACTGCACCAGCCCTAATCTAATGTTGAACACCGTGTCTTTTCTTGCTTCTATCTACAAACATCCAAAACTGACTCCCTACTCGTCTGCCCGCCGAAAACTTATCTTTCGCGTCTGCCCTCCTTAATCTGACCGTACCGTCTCCACGCCGAAAACTGACTGTCCAGCATTTTGGCAAGCACCTCGCCCTCTAACCCACCTACGCCAACGTTGGCGTTCTCAGGCCCGTTATCCTCGATCGTTCGCTGCTCTTTTGATATCGATGCTCAGCCAATGTATACCCGCCTCTCACTCTCGGGGTCCCATTGCTTCTCTCAACAGCGTCGACCAAACGGCATTTTCGCGCAATTCCCTTTTTTTCGGCACGGTGTGTGACTACTGCGCAGACGCCAACGGAGACGGGAGTATGTGTGTAAGCGAAAGGACTGCTCGTGCGACGCTGCCGCGCAAAAGTTGACGGCGATGAGTGTGTGTGTGGGTGGATGCGCGCTGCTACTGCGCAATTGTTGGCGACGATGGACGTTCCGTTAAGGGTTCCGTTAGGTCGTTGCCGCCTGTAACATTGGCTTCGTGTTTGGCGCGCAAAAGCCCTGTGTGTGTGGGCTACTGTGCGCGAGTGTATGAGCGAGAGGGCGGGCTGTGGTGCCCGATTCTGCCGCGGCCTCTGCCGCGATGACACTACCTAACTTGTCTGAATGACTGTATGACACTACCTAACTGCAATAAATGTGTGCTACGTGATTTTGGGGCTCCAGTGCCTTTTTAATATACATTACGTATAGGAAGCTTCGATTGTGGCGACCTGAACTTTTGGGTCGTCACACTCTACAACGAGGCCAGATTTAAGCCAGCAAAGGCATTTCCTTTTGTTTGTTTACTTGCCAAGCTTCATCGGTCGATCAACGGTTGTTCTATATTTATCCTATGCGTTTGCTTAGCATTTGTCGGACTCTCGAACAACCGATGCAAAGAGAAGATCCAAATCACAACAAACGTAAGGTGGTCATAAAAGACTTACTGACTTACCGCTATTCCGCGCTGACAGTACTTTCGGTCGGACGAGCTGGAAAGTAACTGAAGTGTAGCCTGTTATGATTAAACATATGATTTTGCCACACATAGAAGGCCACGTTTTGAGATTTTGGGGATGATGCTTCTATTCATAGATTTCCGAGTACGTTCTGGCCAATTCCTCCAGAAAGTCATCCGGGGCATTTATACAAAATTCATAGTCTCCTCGACTATAAATCGTCTTGAATGTCGGAGGCCCTTATCTCTGGATTTAGCAATCTTGTTAAGTGTTCTTCGAAATCTCGAGCAGCAATGTTTGCACCCTTTCCGGCTGCCACCAGTCCTTACTATTCTTTACGGCGTCTCTTTTTTTTTTCCTGGCAGAGTGGTTTGTGTATCTTGTTTTCCTCTAAACTCTCATTTCTGGTTGTCTCATCTTGTTTCCGTCTGTATTTTTGCAGCATCTTCATAGATTGTTTTCTTTCCTCTTGGCATTCTACATCGAAACCACTTTTCCTTTTGATCATTCTTGTATTTTGTTCCATACTGTATTGGTGCCGCACTTGAGATTCCGTGTGGGAGACTTTCTGGTAGAGGTTGGTAGAGGTATCATTCGCCTTGCCTCCCTTAATAGCAAATTTAGCTTTGCTTTATAATTATTTGAATGTTTTTCGCTCCAAAAAAGTTTTGGCAATAGGTTTATTTTTGTGCTTCGCCGACATTTAGACATAGTTTTATAGGCATGGAATGATTCCTTCTCCCCGTTACATACTTTTGCACAAACCTACTCTCTACCTTTGGTACCGAGAATAAAAATTTGAAAATTTGTTTACAGTGGTAAAATTGCAATTTTCGATCTAACAATTTTTGGAACTTTTATGTTAAAGCTAATTAAATGCTTTTTTCATTAACTATAACCGGATATCTTTAAATATGCACAAACTTGAGACTCGGCCTGCTAATTACTCGCAAAGATATAGACACTTTTGGCATTCAATTTCGTATTTATGACCTGGCATACTCAGCTCCGAGTATCTGCCACAAACACACTCGGAAAATTGCACTTGAGTGCAGCTCACTCAACGGGTTTGCTTTTGTGTGGTCGTCGGGCCAATTTTTTTTCCCCCATTCATCTCGCATCTCTGCATCATGTTTTTTTTGCAATTAAACATTTCTCATTTTGGTTTTCGCTTTGCTCCACGAAAATTGCGCCTTGCCCCCACAAGCAGACAAGATTGCCTTTTCATTAGGAGACGCGGAATGTCTGCGCTCAAGTGCTCCATCTTTTTCTATGTAAAAAGTTCTTTTTTTTCCATTTTGGTCTGGCGTTGATGGAGTTGGAGAGAGTTGGCGCTTTATCATTTTGTTTTTGGGGCTTGCCACGACCCACGCACACTTGATTATGTGCATTTACAGTGAAATTAATTTCTACTTTGCAGTTGCCCGAAAAATGTAAGAAAAAAAAGAAAGAAAGAAAGGAGAAAACTTTGCTTAAAAAAATGGGAGAAAAAGTTATCGTGCCGCTTGCGGCTTTGCACTGACAATTAGCAAAAGGAAAACAAAAGTTGGAAATGCACATGAAAAAGTTCCACTCAAAAATTGTCGCCAATGTAGCCATTTGTGGTGGGGGGGGCTGGGGAGAGGGCGTGTCGTAAGCGGCTTATCAAAATGCGTTTTTTTTTCTGCTCTGCTCCCATTCTGTTTTATCATATTAGCTGTGCGTTCGAGTATATGAAATTTATTTTCAAAACTTTTAACGAGATCTTTTTCTCTGAATTCTGCAATGGCCCAATGAAAAAATCCGATTAATTACAGAATTTTGTTGGTGGCTCAAAAAGTTGCAAATGCGTGTGTAAATAATCAAGTTGGCAGTTGAATAATTGATGGGGTAAGGGTTTTCTTCCAAGGCGAAAGGATTTTAAAGTTAAAACCAGGGCAGCAAACCCCTCTTAAATCGGGTGGTGTTCACTTTGTGGTTCGAGCCTGCGAACCTTTTTGGTTTTCGGGTTCACGAAGCGGATTCCGAAGTCAGTGAATCTAGGTTCGCGTTCGATCCGGGGTTCAGGAATAATTTAGTTCTTTGCCAATTCAGAAAACATGATGTAATTTGGAACAATCTTCATTCATAAATGGATTTTTTCAACATAATATTCGCGCTTTGTTTAAGTTAATTATGGATGAAATTTAACTGTCTGAACAAATTCGACTGATACTTGTGTATCCGACTTCGGAGTAGTTTGACTCCGAACCGGTTTGCAGCCCGGGTTAAAACCAATAGGGAAATGCTAAACTTTAACTATATTTCCTGTATTAATATTCAAAAGAAATTTGACTAGTTGTAGATGACAGTTGTAGTTAATTGGATCGTTTTATGGCGACTCGATTCGTCGGTTCCCCTGTCAACACTACAAAAATTATTTGTTAAAAATCGTCTTAAGTGTCACAGCTTAAAAATCTAAGGGATATACTACACTCTCCTTAAAACAGGGTGGAGTCTCTGCTGTTGGCAGAATTTCGTTAAAAGTTGTCGTCATCTTTTGAATGCAATTAGGAGAGACATGCCTGTAGAACTCTATTGGAATACGATCGCTCATTTCATCATTTTGGAATTGATAATTTTTAGAGCGAAGTTTTTTTGCGGACGATCGACTGAAGGATGAAAACTAGAAAAAAGTGGTCCGTGCGACAGATTCATTTGGGTACGCTTTTGTCCTTGCAAAGCCAGACATATTTGCCATTTGTACTAGGTTTCGATTACTAAATATCAAGCCCGCATTTTCTCAAACCAAGTATAAGAAGGATTGATTTGAGTACGGATTTTTCAATCCCGGAATACTTTTCTTGATCCCCATTTTAGCTCCCACGGAATTGATTTTATCTTGTTATTCGTACACTTGCTCTTGTCCGTCCGATTCTCGAGTATGGATCATGTGTTTGGTCTCCGCAATATTCGACCCATCAAGATAGAATTGAATCTGTGCAAAAACAGTTTTTATTGTTTGCTCTTCGATGGTCTGGTACTCTAGTAGACTTCTTTTGATGAACCTTCCCTCCCTTATTAGACCGTAGAGTTATGCTTGGAGTAATCTTTATACATAGACTAATTCAATGGTGAAATCGGACTGCAGCTGAGTTGGTTGGTCAAATTAACCTCAACGTTCGCTATTAAGACCGACTCGTAATTTTATGCCCCTATCACTGAACCGTTGTACTACTAACTATGCCTTTCATGAACCATTTCATGTCCTCTATGCTGATTACAATAAACTATACCAAGATAATGCAACTCGGAAGCTTCTCTTCCTGCTTTAAATAACAGCTATTTTAAATTATTCAGCCCGTTAACATTACGAGTTGTGTTTTTCTATCGCGATGTTCGTGTCACATCGGTTAGTGTGCTGCGCCTCTCGGTCGGTTGGGCGGGAGGTGGGCTGCCAATTTTGCCACGGGGTCTCGCGCGTAACAAGCTTAGGCATTGGTGTCGCAACGGGCCACTTGAACGTATTGCAGCATTGTAGCTGTCATACGTCCATCGAATTCGAGCTTGCTTTGAGCCCTTAATAAGAAAGTCCAATATCGTCTGTCAAGCTCAATATTCGTTCTTGAACTTCGTATCTCGAAGTCGGCTATGGTGTAACGAATACCACGAGATTAAAGGATAAGCTCGATATTCGAACTAGCATTGCAATCCAAAAAATGGATTGCACTCAATCAAACTGACTGAGATTGACTTTAGCTCGAAGTTACAAACTACATTTTGAGCCCAAAAAAAGCATCGGTCGAGCAAGAAGCTCCATACTACTTTTTAACGTCCTTTTTGATTTTCAAACCAGCAAGTTGTAGCCGGCTCGAGGTCATTAGTTTGCATACATCTGTAATAGCAGGACACAAACAACATTAGAATGGACCCTGGGGTTCTAAAAACCAGTCCAGGCCTTTAACTAGTCCGTATGGGCCACTTTACACTCAAAAAAAATCAATCTTACGGGATCTAATCAATCCAAATTGGTAATGAAAACTACGAAATCCCGGATATTCTTGACACAATCCGAAAAAGGTTTGAGTTGATCCCACTTTTTTGATCCTAAAAAGGATTACATTTATTAAAATAGATTGAATTGTGCAAAAAATTCGAGAACTATTTAATCCCAATACAGGATAATTTGAAGCATATTCGAGATTGTTTTTCAGCTCGATATGTAATATTGATTTGATCCCAGGAAAGATACCTCTTTTCTTCCTTTCCTCCGTCATGTTCCATAGGATATCCTTTATACACTTCAAGACCCACACCAGTTTTGGTTTATTTAAAACTTCTAAAAAACCAAGAAATATAAACATTTTTTGGCTCAACTGGGATTTGAACCCACGACCATACGCAATGAACACGAATGGAATAGCATGCTACGTAAATTTTGTCGCTCTCGCTCTCTAATCAAAAATGCTACTAAAACTTTGTCGCTCTCTTATTTCTGAACATGAGATCTCGAAGGGGATTGGAGTAAGCACATTTGGAATGATGCAAGTTCGAAAGGCTTGGGCCATTCCCTGAAAGCTTCAATTGTGTCGAATATCCTGTAAATCGAGATTGAATTTTCAAGCTCATGCCGGGCTTACTCCAAGATTAAAAAGATAGAAAATATCCTGCCTTTTTTTTTTGTGTAGTCTATGAGCAAGGCCTCAAAACTGTTCGCTATTGAAGACTCTTCAATAGACTTGGCCAATCAACGGCAATTCAGCAGCTACCTTCTCATGATGGAAGTGCTATAACTGGTAAGAAATTCTAAGGCAACGGTTAGACCAAAAAACCCACACCACCAATAATTGCTGTGCTGTCAGAAAAACTTGTGTATGTTTGCTTTTCACACGCAATTTCGAACCTGCTCTCGGTTTCTTTTCGCTCTTTTGCTTTGACAGTGGAATTCCGTACTTACTTCAATCTCGAATCAGGATCATTTGATATTAAAGTAGCATCCGTACTTGAAATGAGCATTTTCGGATTGAGTCAATCCTTTTAGTATTGTTACAATCCTTTTGTGCTGGATTCAAGTAGAATCTAGTTCGACTCGTACTTGAAATTTCAATTCGAAGGTCGAAATCAAATCAATTTTTTTGGACTTGTATTAGCTCCCCTTTTTTTTCTGTGTGAGTATCACGCACTAAGAATCGAGTACTGTATATCGAGTAACGAGTATCGATTACTGAGTATTAATAACCGATTACTGAGTATCGAGTACAGAGTTTCGAGTACTGAGTATCGAAAACTAAGTACTGAGTATTTAGTATAGAGAAATGAGTATTGAGTAAGAAACATACACAACCCACTTGCTGCCTGTCGGTATAGCCATGCCCGTCTGTCTGTATGAACGCGTCGATCTCAGAGACTATAAGAGATAGAGCCACAAAAAATTCCCCTTCCTCTTGCTTTTACCCGCGGAAAACTGTCAGAGTCACAATTTCTTAGTTTGAACCTTGTACCAATCAAAGACATAGGAACAACATTACTTGGTACAGTGTATTTTGCAGTCGGGGCACTCAACTGCTGCACTCTTATTTGTTTGATATTATAATATCCATTTTCCATATCCTTTCGACGATTTTCAGCTCCATTGGATGAAAATCTAAGATCAATTTACCATCAAATGAAAATTATTAATATCCTTGTTACAATATTTAAACTATTCAGTTCAAAAGCATACCAAAATCAATGGATCAAAATGTAATGGATCCACAAATATGCTTTTTTTCCTGTACAGGTGCTTTGTTTGGATTTGCTTTTCGGATTGCTAGTTTCACCGCCGTCGATGTGATGGGCACATCAATAATTTCTCCAGTGATATTCCTATGCGCGTGGTCGGAGTGCATCTTTTCCATTATGGCAAAACCTGTGAGTAGTTAGTCTATAGAAATTTGACTATAAAAAGTTTTATTTAAGTCATTTTTCGATTCAAGAAGAGTAATGGACTTTCTCAAAGTTTATTTATGATTATTTGACACATTTCGGCTTGCGCATTTCACAAAATAAAATTTCTCGCTCTGAATTATTTTCATAAGTATTCACTTGCAAAATCTAGCTTCATTCCATAAACCAAATAACCAAATGCAACTCTAAAAACAAACTCTTCATCAACTTTACTGCAACAGGAACACTTTAATAAACTCCAAGCAGCTAGGGGAGAAGCCACAAAAAGAAAGAGGAGGGGTAGGAAAAAATAAACCTGACACTAGCTGTTCATAATCTATGCTAATTTTTGCCTTTTCTATGACCAAGAGAGATTGTCAGACAATTTTCAGTTCTTTTCTCTGTTTCTTGTTTTGTAGCTAAAAGTGGCATTAAAATTAATGAAGCTGAGACAAGCGGACGGATGCCTGTTCAAGAATGTTTGCATTGCAGTGGAAACAGCGAGAAGAAAAATCTTAATCGTGATCTTATTACGCGCGTTAATTACGAAATACAGCAAAAAAAAAAACAACAAAAAAATAGCTACTACAACAGAAATGCCAAAAAGCTCCAGCAGCCACTGGTTTATGACCAAGCTGAAAAATTAAGATGCCAGCGAAAGAAGAGAGATGGCGAAATTAAGAAAATGGACGGCGCATAGATAAGCAAGTGCAATGTTGCGCATTTTGCGGGTTGTTCCCAATTTTTTTTCTATCCACCCGATTGTTTGCTCCTGCTGCTGCTGTAAGCTTGCTAAGTTTTATGACCCGCCGAGAGCAACATTGTTGCCGCTGGTCATTTTTCATTAGAACAATGCAATGAAGCTGACGCAATATTACACAGCACAGCAAAGATGGGGGCCAAACAACAAGAAAATTTAATCAAAACGAGCAGCAAAGCAAAACAAAATGGAGTGAGAAATTTATGATTGTTGATGCAATACAGGGCCAAGGGAGAGAAAAATAATGTTGAAGGCTGTTAATAAGCAGGCGGCTGTTCGGAAAGATGGGAAAAAGTAAAAAACTCCAGATGGGTTATCATCAGCATACTTCGGCTATAGACTCCAATGGACTTACCCTACTATTGAGAAGGAAAAAACAAGCTTTCGGTACATTTAGAACGGACTTTTTTAGCTGAGTGCGTGTGCTATTTGAGTGGCGTGTTACTTTAGGGTACTCTTAACGCAATCGTGCCAAAATCAGAAGGGGATCCGTGGGGGGAAAGTGCAATTGCAAGGGCAATATATTTGCAGGAAATAAGGATTTCAGAAACAGCTGGAAAGTTGTAAGAACTCAGAAAGAAGCAGTTAGATTTTGTGTAAAGTGCAAAGATGGTTGTCAAACATAGACTTTAATTTTTGAAACAAGTTGCCAACTTTCAATTGCTGTTTAACGAATGCTCCCAGTGCACATTGGGCGGAATCGCCTTTTTTTTGTCATAAACCCAAAAATTTTTTTTAAATATTTTTATGGTTATAATATTATTTCCAGTAAATAATTGACCCTCCTTCTCGAAAATATTTAAATTATATTTTATAATGCAACCCTCGACTTACACCAGCCCTTCAAAGACAGCTGTTTGCCACGCGGTGTTTGCACACAGTCTGGTTGCAAAATTTGTTAATATTTAGGAGTCTCGCATTTTTAAACGGTTTGATAAATTGAAATACTTTAAAATGGAAAATATTCATACAGGTATGTAGAAAAGAGTTATATATGTGTTCAATTATATGTGCTTTTGTTTCGTCATGTTTTCAATGTTATTAACAAACCATAATTTTGTCGAATCTAACCTCAATATAGTTGTGTTTCGTGGAGCATATCTAGCAAGATACAGTTGGGTTCAAAAAAGTGCTTATGTGGTAGTATGTGTTATTATGTATACGTTTTTGTAAAGTTTAAAACATAAGCGGATTTTTGCGATTTTTCGATATATTTCAATAGATGTGGGCAAGAATACTATTCGTCGTATCGATTTGCTGGAAGTTTGGTTGGGAAAACGTCGCAACATGAACGCTACTTTCGACTGGGTTTGCGCAGAAAGACTTCAAAATTCTCTTCCAGAAAATGCTTTGATGGACATAAAAATAAAAATAAAGAATTTTATTTTACAAGTCAAGAGACTGCTGAATAAAGCCCAAAGAAATATTCGACGGTTTAAAGAACAAAATGTTATCTGGCTTGCATCAGAAATAACATTTTATTCAAAAAAGGATAATAGTGATCATAAAGGTGGACGGCCTCCTCTATCTTATGACGAAGGAAGTTTACGTCAAAAAAGAAAATTGGCTTCCGAACTTGCAAAAGAAAATTCAACTAATCTCCTAATTCATGCTGCTGCTATGTCTGCTAAGAAGACAAATGATAGAGATATTTCACATATTCTGAAAACAACAATGAATTCTCCTGCCAGTTCAAAATTAACGGAGCAGCTTTGAAAAAATATTGAAAAAATCAATACCATTATCACCTGATGAGGCCTTAGCATTTATTATAGAAAATTCGTTTTCCAAGCAGCAATATATTAATATACGCTTAAAAAATATCGAAAAGAATTCCAATATATATCCGAGTTGCGAAAAGGTGAAGGAGGCTAAGGAAAAGTGCCGGCCTATAGATATCAGCGTCACGAAGTGCCGCTGCAGAACTTACTTGACCATACTGCATCTCGGATAATTTTATTTCAAAAGCCAGTATTTAATCAATTTATTGATATTAACAAATTAAAGCTAACAGTTAGCTATGGTTTTGACGGTTCAACCGGCCAGAGCGTTTATAAACAAAAATTTAATGAACCCGCATCAAATAGCCTGGACCAATCTTTGTTTGTTACAACAATAATTCCACTCCAAATGGTGGATCAAGATGGACGAATTGTTTGGAGAAACCGGTACCCACAATCCGTTAAGTATTGCAGGCCGCTAAAAATAGAATTCACTAAAGAAAGTCGCGATCACATTTTGAATTCAAAAGCACTTTTAGATGCTCAAATAAAACACCTAAAGCCATTTCTTTATGAGGCGGACCAAATGAATGTAGAAGTTGTCTTCGACTTACACATGACGCTCATCGATGGAAAGGTGTTAAATACTTTAACAGGCACTAAATCAACACAATCATGTCCAATTTGTGGTGCTAGCCCAAAGGACTTTTTAAAAGAAACGGACGTTAACAGTGAACAGTTCAAGCCAAAACCGAATACTTTGCAGTACGGAATAAGTCCTCTCCATGCATGGATTAGGTTTCTGGAGTTCGTTCTGAATATTTCATATCGCGTCGGTCTTCAGAAATGGCGAATCAGTAAGGATTCTGACAAAGACCCAATGCTGATACGCAAAAAGGACATTGAAAGAGAACTTTGGTCAGAAATGGGGTTACATATAAACAAACCAAGCCAGAATGGTTCTGGAAATTCCAACGATGGCAATACGGCGCGAAGGGCATTTTCAAATGTTCCATTATTTGCATCAATATTGGAAATCGATGAAGAGCTATTAAACAAACTATATATAGTTTTAATAGCTATATCATGCGAATATGAAATATGTTCGATTAAATTCCAAAAATTTTGTGAAGAGACGCTTCGTCTACATTTGACGAAATATCCGTGGTACCCAATGACCGCTACGGTCCACAAAATTTTAGTTCACGGTGCTCAGATTATTAAGTTATCTGTACTTCCTGTTGGTTCCTTAGGCGAAAACGCATCTGAGACTCGCAACAAATATTATAAGCGTGATAGGATATTACATGCCAGGAAAAATAGCCGCGTCAACAACTTAACAGACGTATTCCACCGTGCTTTGGATTCTTCTGATCCATATTTATCAAGCATCGCTTCAAGAAAGTCTTCAAAAGCACAAAAACTGCCAAAAGAAGTTATTGCACTTTTTAAGTTGCCAACATTAGAAGTTGCAGATCGGACATATGGAGATGAGGACGAGTTTGAAAACATAGATTATTTTGATTTTGATTTAGAAGAAGAACATATGTTTTAAAACATATAATTTAATATTTTAATTATGAAAATATAATCATGCTGAGATTTAATATGAATTTTTCCATGTAATGCAGGTCTTTTATGTGGGCGGCGGGGAAGGCGTGGTGGCAGCGCCAAAAAATGAATTCGAAATTCACAAATAATATGAGTCGTAAATTCACAAAGTTTCAAGATTCTAGCTTTAAAGTTCGAGTTTTTGCCAAAAAAAAAGGCGATTCTGCCCAATGTGCAGTGTTTGAGCTCAGATAACGTTATAACGTAATAATTCATGCACCGAGAAAAAATATATATTTTTTCATATCATTTTTACTCCGATATGAAAATATATCAAATTGATATGTTAAATCATTTACCATTATTACATTTTAAATATCATACTGATACTATTCAATATCAATTTAAGTAAATGATGACTTGATATTTACAAATCCAAATGTTTGGTTACGCCGGCTCAAGGTCATCCGTCCCATCCAAATGAATGAAAAACGGTGGGGTTTAAATATGTTTCCCAATATATTTCGGGCCCTCATCGGAGTCCGTCTTCAGGGGGTTAACAAACATCATTGATACAATTAACAAGCTTTTTTCTCGAATTTTAACAACAGTTAAACCTTTACATACATTGATACAGGACAAAAAACAAGTGCTCGCCACGGAGATTGATGTAAAACTAATTAAACCTAATGTTTGTTTTGGTCAAGTAAGTGTCTGTATCCGTCTTAAAGTGGATTATGGTATGTTGGTATGTTGGTTATGTGTAACGTCTCCAGAGTCAATCGCTTGTTGTAGTTACGCTCTTGCTGTAGAATGCTCGTGGCATCAATATCGGGGGAGTGACCACTCTCAGTACGTAAAGGTTTTACTGTTGTTAAAGTTCGAGAAAAAAGCTTGTTAATTGTATCAATGTGGGCCACAAGTGCTGTTTTTTGTGTGTTGATCTCGTTTCGGTTCTTTATATCTGACTTGTATCCAGAAAGTCTTGTCTTAAGTTTTGATTTTGTCGTCCCAACATATAATTTATTACATATATTAGTCCCGTCTCCAGCGCATGGTATTTGGTATACTAGATTATTACTTACTCTTACTCTTCATATCGTTGAACAGTGCAGCTATGGTGAATGTTGGTTTGTGAGCTATAGTGATTTCTTCCCTGTCGCATAAGTCAGCTTTGGCGAGTTTTTCGGAGTAATTTGGAATATATGTGACGGATTTATAAGTTTTGGTCTGTTCAGCACGTGATTTTTTGGTTTCTTTTCCAATTTCTTTGATGATCGTCTTTATGATATTGTGAGGAAAATCATTCTTTGTCAGTAGATTTTTAATTACGCCTAAATTGTCATTGTGACAAATTTGGTCACTGGTATCTATTATTCGCTTGGCATGATTTTTATCTGTATTTATAATCATGTATTTTGGATGTTTTGAGTAATAATTTATAATTCGTCCTGAGGCTGTGGGTTTTTGGTACCAGTTGACCTTTAACGTATTATTAATTCTGTGCACTGCTGCGTCTAAAAATAGTAGTTTGTTGTCTGCTTCTAATTCTAAGGTAAATTGTATATCCTTGTGGTAAGAATTTAGCACCTGTAGAGTGGTTTGGATGTCTTCTTCTCTGACTATCGCAAAGAGATCGTCAACAAATTTGGTTCAAAATCTGGTGGTCTTAACCTTTTTGAGGACTTCTTCCATGATGATGTCCGCAATTATTGGTGAGGCTGGAGATCCCATGGGGAGACTTTTCAACTGAAAATACAAATCCTCCTCAAACTTGAAGTACCTGTTCTCTGTAAATGATAATATTTTGGAGCAGAATGATTTTATTTTCTTGCCAAACGATGTGAAAAAATGTATATTTTTAAAAAGTTCATTTTAATAAGGGTCATATCAACATAAAATTTTTTTTTTTTTCTCGTGTGAATATTTCTTGTGGTATAAAAAGTTAATTTACCATTGCTCTAAACATTTGTTTGATTCACTTGTTATAGGACAAGCCTTAATCAAATGTTGCTTTATTTTTGAAGCCCCCTGTTAGGGAATTAAGCTTCCTGCCTAAGGAAACTCGTAATGAGGTCTATTACATGATAAGAGGAATATTAGAAGTTACTAACAGTGAAATTATGGACAACATGAAATTGAGTAACGAGAAGAATAAGCAACCTGAGTTGTCTTATGTGGGTTTCAGATTTTCTGAATTCGCTGTTAGTTCACCAAAGTGCACTGATGTCATTTCTGAACAAATAAATTTGTATTTATAAAACATTGAATAGCGGTCATAGTAATTCAGTTAAGAGGTAGCCTCCTCCAGCTCATTGATGATAGGCAAACATCGCTGATGATTGAATTGTGGAAATTCATGAAATAGCTATACGGTCAACAAGCCTCCTTTGTGGTGTTGTGCGCGTTTTGTTTTAGAAATGTCATGAAAAAAACTCTAACTTACTGACCAAGAGCCTGCTAAAAAGTGCTATGATTGAATGTTATCTATGGTGAATACTCCCATTTTAAAGTTTTGGAAAAATTCCAAGAACATTCCTCTGAAACAACAACTTGCTAGACAAGTTTTAAATGTGCCAACGTCTTCTCTACGTGTAGTAGAATACTGAAAGAAAGACGCACTCGCCTACTAAGCGATAACTTTGAAAGGATTCTGTTCCTTTATGAAAGTAACTGAGAAAGAAAGAATATTTATATACTCACTTGTGTGACTAGAGTCTCTGATACTATGAGAATAAAGTAGTTTATGAAGTGAAATACTTGATATATGCGATAAGCTATCATTTAAACGAGAAAGGAAAGCTAAATTCGCCTGTGCCGAAGTTTAAATACACTTGAAAAAGCGGATAAACCATTTGTAACATGCAGCAACAACACACATAGTAACAAGACATTCAATGTAACAAATGGTCTTCAACAAGGAACAGTTAATTCACCAATTTTATTCAACATATATATATATATACATGATTTAATAAAAAAAATTCAAAATTGCATTGCATTTGCGGATGATATTATTATATATCGACCAGGCAAAACCATACAGGAAATCAACCAACTGCTGCAGCAAGACTACAATGAAATTAAAAGGTACGCCGACAAATGGCAACTGAAAATAAATGCAAGCAAATGCGAAACAATTCTCTTTGGACCACCAATCAAAAAATGTAACAGCAACGTGAGAAAGAACTGGAAACAATTTCGCATTACGGCACAAAACTGTTCCATACCATCCTTGAGTACAGTAAAATATTTAGGTGTACACATTGATCGATTTTTGTACTTCAATAAGCACGTTAATATCCAACTTGAAAAAGCCAGAAAAGCTTTCTTCTGTTATAAAAACCTTTTCTTTTCTCAGCACATAAGCATAAGAGTCAAAATTATTTTATATCAGTCTCTTATCAGGCCAATAATAACATACGCATGCCCTATATGGTTCAACATATCACCGTCTTATATGGCACGTAAGTATAAGACTCTTTGAAAGAAAATGTCTGAGGGCATGCACATCATTCTATAGATCGCCAGAAACAGACTATGTAAAATACATACCCAACAAAAAATTATATGAAGTCGCCAAAATACACGGTTCATCATCAACTTAATCCGACATCATATAGACCAATGCCTTCATAATGAAGAAAACAATTATATTCTGGCCCCGTACCACGAGAATGCTGACTACCTGAAGACCGCACTCGGAAATGGACTCGCCCCACCAGACGCATTTTTGTATCAGGACTCCAAGGGCTTCATTCAAAATCATGAGGGTGTTCCTATTTTTTATCACCTCTACTGAAGAGCAACCAATAAAGCTGTCACAGATTCACTAATCGCGGAGGAAAATTGGAGATTTGACACCACTATTCCACTCAAAGACGTTCCGGACCCGAAACGCCAGTATTGGTGGCTGAGTGCCTGATGTTCCTTATCCTAACCATTTTTATCTTCAAAGCCAGTTGTGTAGCCTTTTTCAAATTTTTTTGCTACAAGTCAGGTCTAATTTCTCTGTATGTATCTTTCAACATATAATAATATAAAACATCTGTAAAAAATGCAATTAAACTTATAAGTTACGCTAGAGTTCCTTTAAGAGGCAGTGCGTTATAAATTTGAAATAGATTTTTGTTACAGTTTGCTTATTTAATGTAAGTATAGCATAAATATTGTTCGTAAATAAACGTTAAAAAAAAAAAAAAAATAAGCTATCATTTAAACGAGAAAGGAAAGCTAAGTTCGTCTGTGCCGAAGTTTTAATACACTTGAAAAAGCTCGCTCCAAAGGTTACAGATTTCGTCCAAACTTCGCAGATCTGTTTGATAACATATAATTTTAATAATAACCGAGTTTAAAAACGCTAACATTGAAAACAAAAAAGTTTTTCTCACAAAAACCCATTTTCCGAACGATCGTTTCAATGGCAGCTACAAGAAGTAGTCATCGGATCCGTGCGGTTCCGACATATTACAAAGTTCGACCAAATCCAACTTTTTTTTAAAAACCCGACATGAGAATTATTAAAATTAAGCATCACCTTATACCCAGTTTTACGGATAAAGCCTTGGTTCGCGTTTTATGGGTACTTTTGTACTTGCAACACACAACGACAAAAATTTTATCCTAGACTTTAAGGTCATAAGATAAAAATCTGGAAAATTCAGCAAATGTGGACAGGGTCATGGGGAACGCCATACAAAAATATTCACTTCAATCGTACAATTGGTTAAGGTACCTCCAGAAGAAGTTAAACCATACTTCTTGAATATATTTAAAAGCGCACGGTAGATTTTTATTAAAATCGATTTTTCTGATGGTATTATGGACTATTGCATTTCCCTAAGAGATGTTACTCGACAGCCAGAAAACCGCAATATGGAGTCCCACTTTTATACTCACAAACCAATTCATAAAGGCCATACACCAGACCTAAAAACAGACAGAACTACGATTTCAGTTATACCAACCAAGCCTTGGTTCGTGGTATATTGCCATTTTTGTACTAGGAATCGCCTTAGAACAACATTGACCATTTAGGGAACAACCAGCTTCACCAAGATTATTTAATAAATTTTATGAGTAAAGTGCTTCATTACCAGCAGAAAAATAGATCGTATAATTTATATACTTCAGTTCAGGGCAGCTTTGCGTACCGCTGTTTCTCCACCAAAGACAATTTTAATTGAAATTTTGCTTTCTTGGTGGCAATGACGAATTTTACTCATAAGAATAATTACCTAATTTTTTGGAAGCCTGTGATACCCAAATGGTCAATGTTGCTCAGAGGCAATTGCTGGTACAAAATTGACTATAGTCCGAGAACCAAAGCTTCCTTTGTGAATCTGAAAGCACAGTTTGGTCTATTTTTACGTCTGGCTCATAGTCCATATGGAGTGGTTCGTGGGTGAATATAAAATTGGTACTCCAATTCAGGATTTTTTGGCTGTCGAGTAGCATCTCTTTGGGACTTGCAATAGCCAATTATAACATCATAAAAACGATTTAAAAAAAAAACCTACAGTGCGCTTTTAAAGATATTCAAGAATTATGGATTAACTCCTTCTGGAGGTACCCTAACTAATTGCCCAATTGAAGTGATTTTTTTGTATTGCGTTTCCAATGACCCTGTCCACATTTGCTGAATTTTCCAGATTTTTATCTTAAGCCCTGAAAATCTAAGATAAAATTGTTGTCGTTGTGTGTTGCAGGTACAAAAGTACCCATAAAACGCGAACCGAGGTTTTATTTGAAAATCAGGGTATGAGGTGATGCTTACAGAGGTCCCTTTTATTATAATTTAAGTATCGCATGCCGGGGTTTCTTTTAGTGTTGTACTGTGTTATCAGCGTGCAGCCAAAAGAAGACTCTGAACAAAAATTTCAGCTCGATAGCTTCAAAACTGAGGGACTAGTTCGCGGAGAAACAGACAGACGGACGGACAAATATCAATCGACTCAGCTCGTCATGCTGATCAAGAATATATATACTTTATGTGGTCGGGGAATATTCCTTCTATGCGTTGCAAACTCCTGGGTGAAATTATAATACACTTTTTAAGTGCATAAAAAAAGTGGGTATCATGGGACGACCGGTACGATCGCAGCCCTTTACGAAGATAAGTCTGATTGTAAATTTAACTGTTAAGTCAATATTATGTCACTTTTAAGTCACTGTCAAGTCACTGTCAAGTCACTGTAAAGTCACTGTCAAGTCACTGTCAAGTCACTGTCAAGTCACTGTCAAGTCACTGTCAAGTCACTGTCAAGTCACTGTCAAGTCACTGTCAAGTCACTGTCAAGTCACTTTCAAGTCACTGAAAAGTAACTGTTGAGTCACTGCTAATTCACTGTCAAGTAACTGTTTAGTCGCTGTCAAGTTACTGTTTAGTCACTGTTTAGACACTGTTAAGTCACTGTCAAGTCACTGAAAAGTAACTGTTGAGTCACCGTTAAGTCACTATCAAGTCACTGTCAAGTCATTGTTAAGTCATTAAAAAGCTACTGTTGAGTCACGGTCAAGTAACTGTTTAGTCACTGTCAAGTCACTGTAAAGTCACTGTAAGACCACTGTTAACCTCTCTTCCAACCCGCGCACCCTCTCACTTCACACACCCACAAACACTCAACCCACCTGCTGCTACGGCAGATGGTAAAAGAGGTTGACTTTGCAAATACAAAATGCAAAGACAAGGCGAACCCAAAAGAATCTGTTGGAAAGACAAAATATTTCTTGTTTTCGTCCTCAATACAACATCCGTAAAAGAGCTTCGCTGTCAAAAAAAAACAAAAATTGATTGCAGAAATTACTTGAAAATAATAAAATAGGCTTTCAGGGAACAAATAGTAAAAGGTTATCCGATCAAAAGTAGGCACTGACCATATGCTGATACTTAACACAAATTGAATACTTACCACATTAAAATTCCTATGCTAAGTAAAATGTCTCTTTTATATAAATTGCAAACACATTCCCATACACATTCATCTTGTAGACCCTTTTGCCAGACTGGAGGGGTTAAGCTCCACAAATAAATTCAAATTGTAATACACACAATTTTTATTTACAACCTGTTACGGCGTCAATTCTAACACATACTTAAATGTAATTTTCCGTAAAACGGCCAAAAACCGAAAGCCAAAAACAGAAACCTAAAAGAGGCAAGAAAAAAGAAAACATAACCCTCCCACACTGAAATGAGTAACGAGCCGGGGCAAAGGATAAAGCGCGACCGCAACAGCAACAACAACAACATCAACAACAACATCCACATCAACAAACAACAGCGATAAAGGAAAATAAACCACGAGGCAACCTTTTTATTGATGCTTTTTACATGTCATAAAATATTTTTATAACATACTTTCAAGGGGCCAAAAGAAAAAGAGGCAAAAACATACTTCCACCTGGAACATTTATGTAGTTGATGAAAGGTCAACCACGAATGTAATTTTTAAACAATTTTCGCTCTTAACAAAAGGCAAAGGACACAAATTTGGATTAGCATACTTTTAGACATATGTGCGGCATTTCTATACATTCAGATGTGTCCCTGTTGATAAATATATTTAAAAAGGGAAATGTTGCATTTTTGTGGCTTTAACTTGCTTTTTTGTGGCTTTTCATTTGGAAACTTTTGGGTTGGAATAGTTTTTGGAGAGTTTTGATTAAAGTTAAGCTTTGATGTTTAACGGGAATTCCGAGGGAAACGATCCTTTTCATAAATTCCCATCAGCGTCTTGTTTTGATCCACTGTCAGCTGGTTGGCAACTTTAAGCTTTCCTTCATTCTTAAAGTGAGTGACGAGTTCTTAGCTCGCAAAATACGTGAGCTTCCCTCTAACAAAAAATAAGCATAATAAATGTCAGAAAGTGAGAAAGTCCAACCAACGGGTTGCCATGCATCGTGCATCAAACTGCCATAAAGAACATGTTGGCTAACCAATAAAGCGTAGACAACAGCAGAGCCTCAGAGAGCGGGAGTCACGTTTTTCGGGGCATGCCAAAGGCCCCAGGACGATCGAGGCGACACATTTGGCTACGTGAGGTCATTTGGTAAATGTTTTAACAATTTAGATAAAGTTAACACATTTCTGCTTAGTTCAAAATGTAAAGAACTTTCGGGGAAATGGGCATAAAATTAGTTGGGTCAGTCGACGGATGTGACCGGCGGATGTCCTTGACTCTCACACACACACACACACACAGACACGTACGTACTATGAACTTGGCCTTCAACGTTTGGTTAACGTTTATTATGTTGATAAGCAAAATACAAAAGAAAACACTGAGCCAGAGAAAGCGAGAGCGAGCAACTCATTTGCCTGAAATTTACGGCTGCTCAAAGCTGTCACTGATAACGCACCCCGAAAAAACGAAAAAGTGAAAGGAGAAAATAGAAAAGGGTTGCCCATATTTGGCATGCAGATGGGCATCCAGTAGCCATAATTTCCACAAATTTACATCAAATCTTCATGACCAAAAGTGGCTGCAAGTTGAAGTCACTTTAAAGAACGAAACCAGCTTAGAAATTTGCATAACGGAAGTGGGGAAATTTTGAGGTCATACTTTGTTTGTAAGTGGTTTTAGGGGTAACAAGAAAATGGGTCAACAACTTTCATTGATTAACTGAGGGACAAAAAGACGACGATTAGGCATTTGGAGCTGGATTGAAAATCTCTCTCTCTGTCTCTTTTTAGTCATAGCACTTACTTGTTTTTTTTATTGGTGTAATAAGTTTGTCTCGCCAGAGGAGAGAAAACTGGTAAATGTTGTGACTGTGACACCCAAATGGAATGAAAAGTGCCAGAGCCAGTGGAAAAGCTGCGTTTATTATATTTTGCCATCTGGTCACACTATTTACTTTCTAACTGGAACTAGTTTGCTATCCGCTAAGCAGATTAACCGTAACCGTGATTGCAAAATAACCGTAAATAGTGCGAAAATTAGGCACAATCAGACGAGTCTGCAAAGTGCGGAGTTGGCAGATACTGAAAAACGCTCAAGTAGTTTCAACGACTCTTCGGAATCGAATGAATCACCGAAGCCCAAGAAATCTTTTAGCGTGTAGCTACAATTTGTTTCGATAGTCGAACGACCTGCTGACAAGAGCAAGATATGCTCGCTTCCGCGCATTCGAGGTGGTTCTGGAAGAATCGGGGAGTGCACTTATAGCTCTGCTCTTGCTCAGCTCGTCGGATGGGGTGGGGTTCTTTCTCATCCTACCATAGCGGACACACCACGACAATAATAAGTGCACTGTCAAAGAACACTACTCTACCAAAAATTGAAATGATCTGAAAATATTAACCTAGTTCACACCAAATCTAAAAGAATTGGACAGACAAGGGACTCATGCAAGATCGATTGCCATTGGGGAATTAGTTAGAATTTACCCCCCAATATCTACCCTCCCTAACATGGAAACACCTAAAGAAGTTGGTTTGGCTTGCCTGCTACTTACTGCTACTAATAGCTGCTATTTAAGTTTGGTTTGGCATTGGCACTTGGTTCGGCGACGGATCCATTAAGAAGCAAATAAGATTTCATTTCATTTCAAATATGGTATATCAGGGGTGCCCAAGCCTATTCCGCAAGCCACGCATTAGTTGTTGCTTTGCGCCAAAGGAATAGCTCGCGCGCATACGTTTCACGCGCCCATAAGATTACAAAAAGCAACAACAATTTCATATCTGTGCTCTCCTCTCTTTCTTTCCGAGCAAAGGTCTGCAACAACAACATCATATGTGTCTATTCTCTCTCTCCTATGTCTCTGGCAAATTGAAAAGCAGCAACAATATTGCCTTTGCGAAGTCAGCGCTCACCTCGCGCGCGTTTGCTTGAGACAGCAACGACCACACACACACACACAAACGAAAATCGGTTCTTGCTTGAGTTTTATTTTCTGCATTTGTATTGGTTCCACGCGCCCATAAGCTCATTCTGGGCACCCCTGTGGTATATAGTTTTATTCTTAGCTTCTTTTTCATAGTAAGTAAGACATGGAGTCTATTCAATCAAAGACACTACAAATATAGATACCGCATCTCATACCACCTTTTTATACCCTTGCAAAGGGTATTATAATTTTGCCCAGAAGTTTGCAATAGAAATATTCATTTCCGACCCCATAAACTATATATATTCTTGATCAGGGCGACGAGCTGAGTCAATTGAGATTTGTACGTCCGTCTGTCTGTCCGTCTGTCTGTCTGTCCGTCTGTTTCTACGCAAACTAGTCTCTCTGTTTAAAAGCTATCGAGCTGAAATTTTGCACAGAGTCTTCTTTTTATTGCACGCTGCTAATATGTCGGAACCAACCGGATCGGATGACTATAGTCTTATACTTGGCTGCCATTCCGGCACCATCGGCTCATAATAAACGTTTGGTCTTGAGGGCCAGCGTCAAAACTATTTTGTTTTCAATTACAGCTAGGCCACAACGCTCCGGCCATTATTGATGATTATGATGACTTTCGAATCAGATTTGCAGAAATGGTCCGTCACGATCGTGCTTATCAGTAATCTTAGAGCTTAAAGGCAAGTTAAAGCAAAAAGGGCCTTTTTTGACCCTTTTCAGACGCGTTTTGTGGGGAACCTATACTTTTGTTTTGACTTGAAAAGTAAATTACTATTTCTTAACTTTAAAATAAACTATCCCAAAGAATTGCACAATTTTTTTAAGCGCACAAATACCATTTTGAATACCTTGTCTCGATAATAATAAAAACCCCAAAATGTCTACTGCACAAAAGTATGCCTTACAGAAACAGTAAAACCGGCTAGTAATTTGTATAGAATTTCAATGAAAATTTTCAAGAAAACCCATTGCATAGCAACAATATATTGGGTGTTTGTGAACTCGGATTTAGTAGTAAAAATGGCATTACTTCATTGGAAAAAATCATAGAATTCTTTGGGATAGCTTATTTCAAAGTTAAGGAGTAGTTCTTTCCGATAATATCAAAGAAAGTCAAAGCAGAAGTTTAGGTTCTCTCCAGAACGCGTATAAAAAGAGTCAAATAAAGCATTTTTTATATCTTTAGTCTTAAATTATTAAAAATCTCGACGTGATGGACCATTTTTGAAGACAGATTTGTGTTCAGCACACGAAAATCATCTAGAATCACCTCCAGTATTCCTTCAATATACTGGAAAAAGTCTAATTTTGTTGCCTTGTGTTATTTACCAAAATTATTTTATCTAGATATGTATTATCTTGCCATCCAGCCATAGTAAATTTAAGAAAAAAAAACACCAAGTAAATTAATTAAGCAACTAAGCTCGTTTTCAGTGGGGCTCCCACATCTCGGAGGAAGAAGTCATTGATTTGGTTCCATTCGAGTAGCAGCCCACTTATACGGGACGATGTACGATTACAACTCTGGCTACTGTTGCCTCAAATAAAAGTTTAAAAGGTTTGTATGCATGGCTCAACACAATAATGGGACTCAGAGCAGCTCGTCAAATGCGGACAGTGCTGGATCCTAGGGTAGCTGATCTTCTCAATCGTGCTGATCCATTCCGGTTCAGAAGAGTGCTGCTTTAAGTTGGCTCCAAATTCGCTCCAGCAAATGCTACTCCGCTGGTTTCAACACTAGCATATCAATTGCAAGGCATCATCATTAAAGCCTTGGCACAAAGCACTAAGAAAATAGAGAAATTAGATTTCTGCTGAAACACTACACCCAGAGAAATCTAGCACGAATTGACGAGACTGAAATCGGCTTCAATTGAGATTTTTTTCTTCTTGATTTTTTAAGACGAAAACTGCTCGATTACGGGAAGACAATTGATTTCGACTTGGAACTTCTGGGCGAGGGAAGTGCGATGAGAACAATTCTCGCTCTCGCTCTCAGCATCGCCAACGCGTCGGCTGCTACGAAGCCGTAAGAGCGACGACTGCTTTGAAAATCGAAGCTCTGCTTATGGCGAAGCCAAAGAAAGCGGATGTGTAAAAGTGATGAGCCTAATGCAGCTTCTAAAAGAGTTCGACTTAGAAGACGCATTAAAATATATAAATGGTGAGTAAAAGTGAGAAAAGTGAGAAATTTAAATATACATACATACACAGATGCATAGAAAAGAAGCGGCCACGCTGTCGCTATGCATTGTATGTATGTATCGCGTCTTTTATTTGTGTAAGTGTATGTTCTTCTTTGTTGGCCAGAGAAATTTGTGTATGTGAATGTACTTATTTGCGGACATTCAAATGAGAATTTGTAAGTGCGTGTGCAAAAAAGGCAAGCAAATTGCAAGCAAACAAGTTGTTGCTTGTTTTTTTCACACGCACTTACATATGAGCAAATGTGTCTATGCATTTACAAAAATTCTATTGAACTGCTTAGGCCAAAGAAAGAAACGGAATCAAAAAAAATATGGGCACAGTGTCACAATTAGTTTCAAAAACTTATTATTTTTATATTTTTTTTTTTGAGAGTACATATGTCGAATGAGATGACATAAAGGAAGCCATTCCGCCAACTGGGCTACAGGTACTGTTACGCCAGATACTATTCCTTTGGAGAAAGTCTAAGGTAAGCGAAGAAATATATTTAGTTGTATTTTTTAGTCTTAGTATATATATTTTGATTGTTCAAATATAATTATATATTTATTTTTGGATTGTTTTCCATTATGGAACCGACGACGTGACGGTATCCATGCCATTGGTTGGATCGGCATATTCAAAGATCTCCAAAGTGTCAACCTGGCTGTCGACGTCAACGACGGATATACATATGTATGTAATATCATTTAAAAAAAGGCAAAACTGTTCTTAGTATTAAATATGTAAAATCATTTGTATTTTCAGTTATAATAAATATAATTAAATAAAATTTAAATATCATGATATGTTACTTATATCCAAGAAGATCTCATCTTGAAATCGAGACTTTTTATACCAACTTTCAAGCTTGAAGTCGAGACTATTCATGCTTACTTTCAAAAAGATTTATTTTTGAATTCAAGACTTTCCATGCTTACAACCAAGAAGATCTATGCTTGAAATTAAGACTTTTTATGCTTACAACTAAGAAGATCTATGCTTGACATGAAGCCGATTTAATTTAAAATCAAGAATTTCAATGGTACAATTTCTTGTACAAATGAATTAGGCATGTGTAATGCACCAGAGACGCTCGCTCAATGATCACGTCTCACGAAGCTAAGCAGCTTGCTGACTAGTATGCCAATTTTCAGAATAAAACGAAGCTACGGATCAAGCGTGGGAGGCAACATGATATGAAACGGTTTAGTCGCATGATTTGTTTATCCAAGGTGACCGCCAAACTGTTCTATATTAGGTATTGTATCTGTTCCACCAACTCAAACTTTAAGAGTTTAAGAGTTTTTAACCTATACTGACGTTACAGTGCAGCGAATAAGTATTCGCCCTGAGCTCTTAGAAACTGGTCCCAACAAACTTTACTCAAGAAGCCTCAATTTCCTGCGGTTAGTATTGAGAAGGAAGTGTGTTTGGATGAGGAGATAGCTAAAACTATGGCAATCAGTTGATAAACCAATTTACCGCCGATTTACAATCAGTTCAGCCCTCAATACCCAGTGACCTTTTCGTTTAAAACTTCCATGTCCAAAGAGGATTTAAATAATGAACAAGAGAATCTCATTAGTCGCCTCAAGAGCACCATACGTTGGCCTAAGAATCAGAACGCAATCACCGGAGAAATCTCCAAGGAGTTCAATGTACGTAGGGTCCGCTGGTCCGATGGCAGTCAGACCTTTCATGCGGAAGACGAGATATTCGATGTTATTGTACATCCGATACCCGATTATCAGAGTCGTCTGTATGTGGACCTGGATAAGTGTGATCAGGCACAGGGGTCGATCAAGCAGAACTAATGCACTGGGCTGCCCCGCACGCCAAACCCTGCTAAGCGATTTCCTTTCTTAATTCTCATATTGTTTGTGTTCTATATTCACGCACAGGAGCTTGTTCTTTGATTACGTTTGGGCCACAAAACGTCTGCTCAAGCTTTCATTATCCACGACATACAATCACAGCTATGCTTATCATCGCAATATCCAAATCCTACCTATCCGTGGAGCTTAAGAAAATAGAAGTGGGGGATGTGACAAACTCAACCAAGCCGTCCATCAGATACCTAGGAGTAATGCCGGATAATAGGTTGAACTTTCGGGCCCACATTGAGTATACCAGCAAAAAATCATCGAAAATGTAGGCCGCGCTGTCAATAATGCTCCCCAGCATGGGGGGAGCAAGAAGTGGGAGGCGACTGCTTCTAACAGTAGTTGTAGCTTCCATTCTGCTGTATGCGGCACAATAAGGAGCTCAGGAGAAAACTATTAGCCCCCTACCGACTCAGTGCCCTCAGGGTGATCTCGGGACTCCAGACAGTTTCTGATGATGCGGCATTGGTATTTGCAAATATGATTCCAGTCGATATACTGGCTAATGAGATAAAATTAATCTATGAGAGGTGCACGGATTCCACGGAACCAGCAGTCACTACGCACAAGGAAGTGATTCGGAAGGTAGAAAGAAAAGACTCAATTGTCATTTGGCATCGACTAAGGGCAGATGGCCATACAGGATGATCCCGAGAATTGTCGAATGGATCGGGAGGCGCATCGAGAAAATGAACTACCACCTTACTCAGTTCTTCACTGGACATGGTGGCTACCATACCGGCACATGTTTGGACTCGAGCACACCGCCCAATGTCCGAGTTGTCCAGATGACAACGAAAGCGCGGAGCACGCACAGTACCACTGTCCAAGATACAGAACGGCAGTAGGCGAAATGATTGCGCCGGAAGAACTGGTGAAATTCATGATGGAGTGCGATGAAAATTGGCTACGCATTTTCGAACATATTATATATGTCCAAAACGAACTTAGAAGGTGCGAAAGAGAGGGGAGAGAAGAGCAAAGCTGCAGTACTTGAATCAAGCTGGAAAAGCAACAGTAAAGGTGCCTGAATGAGGCAACTCCACCCCGCGAAGTAATACATATCGGTGATTCCGCTGGTGTGGTGGCGAGCAGTTGTGTGACGACGTGTTTAGCACGTAGGCGTAGACGCTATCTATGAATCGTGCATGCTGATGGCCCGGGATCGAAGATTCACATAGCTCACGGCTTATCCATCGAAAAAAGCATCATCTAGTTTTCTATAGGTCCAGGTCAAGCTGTTTCCTGCTTCAGTGAAATATGATTGAGTCTTTGTTAATTTCATTCGTGTTAGTAGATCCTTCATACTTTTACAACAATCCAACTCGTTTTTCATTTTACACTTCCATTTCATTGATATAAAATTTCTCTTAATTAATTAAAATGCAGATGATGAGTGTGAAAACTTCCATCTTCCGTAGCTGTTTCCATTTCATCCATTTCAGCACACTCAAAAAAAAAGACTGGCAGAGTTCTATATCGATCGGGACAGAATTTATAACGTTCTATAATGTACTTATAATGAGAACAAGCATTCTTGAATCAAAAACTTTATGTACTTACAGTAAGCCGAAAGATTTATGAAAAGCTTGTTGTTAATTCAAGTACAGAATATCTTGAATTGAGGAAAATGCGAATTATTTTAAATCGAATCTGTTGTTAAAATTCGCTCCTGGTTCTAACACTTTGGGTGTGGAGTGAGGGTTGATTTTTGACCAAGAGTAATACCATCTTTGGTAAACTAATTTCCTTTGGCTAAAGAATTTTATGGGCTTAATACATAAAATCAAGCTACGAACTTTTGTTTTCTTTCAAGAATGTATTGTGGTTGACTTTAAAATTTATTATACTTCAATGAAGAATATTTTGAACGAATTTTAGGAGTAACTCGGGTTGTAGTTAAGACCATTAAAAGCTTAAAGTATGATCAATTAGATTCGAAATTTACCTAAAATATCCCGAAATAGACTTAATTAATTGAATTAAGTATTTTCGTACTTACCATTGTTTCGCTTGGATGGTCAGAGTCCATGCACTTAAATCACAAAACTAATTACTGAGTTTACCGATTACGATTGGTTTAACTTTGAGGTGTCTATAGTTGTGGGCTTAATGCTGCCTCTCGTTGAGGACTTTTGTGGTGCCTTAATTCATTTCGACAGCATAACATTTATCAATGCCCATGGATATCCGTTTTCTCATGCACTTCTCATGGTACACAATTTGGATATTAATCCTCTTGCTAATTCCAATTGCCTAACAAGGACTTTGCTAATCTCCAACCAAAGGATCTAAGCAGAGCTCAACTCATCAGCTGTCCAAATGGGAGTCGTCTGCTAATAACAGAAGCAACAACTATGTATGTAGAGGCCGACACATAACAAGTGCACTCAAAATGTGTATGTGTGCCGTGAGTTTCGCTTAGCTAACTGTCAGTTGCGTGAACAAGTGGCGTTGAAGTATCCGCTTTCATATGGCCCCTCGTCCACCCTTTAACATACGTGAAATTGTTTCGCCCAAGGATTATAATGCTAATGGGAAGAGGAGGACGAGGAGGGGGATGAGAGTGGAAATGTCTGCTTATGACATTCATTTGAAGAGCAAACAGACTGTTTGTTATGTATACCGTGTGTTAAACAAGCAACATTATTGTCATTATTAAGGAAATTTCAAGGAAATGAAATATAATTCTACTTCACAACCGCATAATCAATCTCAAATCTTTCCCTTAAATGGATTTATCACAAAAGTGTTGAACCAGCAAAGAAATCAAGTCAACTTTTTCTTTATGTGTCGGGCGAGTCTCGTATACACACACACAGCTGTCACACAATTTCTCAACAAAAATCACGTATACGCCGCGTGAAACCATTAAGAGCAACAGACGCCTGTAATTGAAACTATTTGCTTTTTGGCATTTTCATTAACGGCAATTTTCGTAAAATTTAACGCACTTCCTGACAAATGTTGCCCCGTAACCAACCCCAACTCCCACTTACAGCACAGCAGCAAAGATGATGTGATTGGGGGGAGGGTGAAGGTGCGTTTCCTAGCGGCAACAGCCGTTTGCTAATTACTTGAAAATCAATTGTCGCAATTCATTTCAGTTTCTGCTCTTTCTCGTAAAATTAAGTATGTTAATTTAAATTTTACGTTCCAATGAATTTCAATTCGCTTTTGCTCTTGTTCCTTCACTTTTGGTCGTGTTCCTAATGAAGGCCTAGTGCAGGCTTCCCTCACTCAATTCTCAGTTCTCAGCAATTAACGCCCACGTTGGAAAAAAGCCATCAAATTAGCAAATGGCGTAAAATTTGTGAGTCGGAAAAAATGACCAAAAAAAAAAAAAAGGAAAAGAAATGCGCGTGTTTCGCATTTACTAGCAAAAACAGCTAGAATAATAACTTTTTTTCTTTGACCTGCACCGCAATCAAAGATTCATGTATCAGGATTACCATGCGTTAGTTTTTTTGGAGAAAAACATTTTGCAATGTTGTTAAGAAATCTTTTTTCCCCCGTTTTGAGAATTTAGGAAGAAGAAATCTAGAGTGGTTTTAGAAATAAAGACAGTGACCATAGAAACCTGCAGTGGTAAAGCAAATGTGATCTTTCAAAGATCAAAGCTGAAGGGATCGTTGACAAAAAGATCACACTTACTTGTTGATCTTTTGTTCTCAAACTTCTCAGATGGTTTTTCCTTTTAATTGAGTATTGATATTAGGATATTTTTCTATTAAGGAATTCTTGATTATATTTTCTAGTGCTAAAACGGATGGTGGGACCTAAAAAAGCTATAATAGAGTTCTACGACTTTGATCTGCAATCATTAACGGGACAATAATTACATAGAATATGTATTTTCAGGAAAACAATTGCATCAACAAGAGAAACAAGAAATGTGAAACATTTTTTTTAGGTATTTCCAGATTTTAGCTATTAGTGTGACCAGCTCAGGAAATATAAATAATACCCCACGTATTTCTCACCAGAACTACTTTTTCAACCGATAGTTTCTATGTCAGCTATATGCCTTAGTCATCCGATTTGGATCAAACTTACCAAAATTATGTGAAAGCATGTAATATTAATAAATTTTTACTTTGGGAGCGATAGTGGTGAAAACATTAAAGTTTTCCTTACTAAGACTTTATTCAGACTTATCTTTTCTATGGTAGCTATACCATATAGTTGTCGGATTTCGATCAAGCTTGGTTGGTTAAATTCTGAAATGCATTAAAAACATATAAATACAATGTTTTAGGGCGTTTGCATTGAAAACAAAAAAGTATTTCTCGCTAAAACTAGTTATTCGACCGACCGTTCGTATAGCAGCTATACGCTATGGTCTTCCGATCCGGCCAGTTCTGACAAATGTGCAGCGTATTTGTACCTAAAGCGTCTGTGCAAAGTTTGGTCAAAAACAGACGGGCATGGCTATATCAACTAGGGTTGCCGGATATTTGGAAAATATCTATATCGATATTTTTTTCCATAGTGAAAAAGTATCATTTCGATATTAATATTTTGAACAAAACAATGTCTCCGCTGAAATGAAGTGGAAAATTTATGAAGCCGTGTGTAGGGCAATACAAGCTTACGGAGCGCAAGTCTGGGGCTATGGCCAACATGAGGAAGTGGATAAGCTGGAAGCCTTTTTCATTAAGCGTATCTATAACCTGCCACAAACAACGCCACACTATTCACTTGCTCTAGATACGGATAGATGCGGTAGCAGATTATAAATGCTGGACCAGCACCTTCGGTATATCTACAAAACTCTGTTTATATATGATAGCCATAGGTTGCCACGAATCCTGTCGCAGCTGGTATTGGATAAAAATGTATTCTGGGCAAAGGAGCTATTCACACTGAGCTCATTGCATAACATAGAGTGGAACTGGGCCAACGAGACCTTATGGAATGTCAATCGCATTGCACTATTAGCGGAGCTTAAGAGACACAGACTTACAGAACTCGTGCAGCAAAAATTAAGAAGCGAATAGAGAATCTACCGAGAACTTGACCATACCGTTGGCAAAAAATATGCACAAGTAGATACCCGGGCAGTGTCATGGATTATTAAGGCAAGAAGTGACATGATACTCTTAAATGGAAACAGATTCATTACAGGACCAACTAATAAATGCGAATTGTGCAACACAAATGAGGTAGAGGACATAAATCATTTTCTGGGTAGATGTCCAATACTACGAGAGCACAGAATTTTATGTTTTAGCCAACCTGTCTTAAGCCCAACTCAGATTAGAGACATTTTAAATGATGCGAGCGACACTAATTGGAAGAGCTTAGTAGAGTTTCTGCAACAGGCCACCCAGTATAGGAAACGGATTTTGGCGGAATATTTTTAAAACACAACAACACAAATAATATAAACTAAAGAAATGTGGTGGGCCCCTAATCCGACACTAGGTCCCAACGATCCTGTATCTCGCGACGAGCGGGGAAGCAGGGTGTAGTAAGACTTTTTGTATGGTATCTAGGGAACCCTCAAATAAAATAAAACAAAACTCATCAAATTAAAAGAAGCGAATTCTCCGACTGACGACATATAGTCATAGTCGAGTACTATTTAAAACCTCTAGCAATTAGATATGTTATATTTTCTTTTGAAATTTTTGGTATGTTATATTTTCTTTTGAAATTTTTTGTATAAAGCATCTGTATAATTGGTTTTAAATAAATTTATTATTATTATTATTATTATTAATATTTTGTTGTCAAAAACATCGATTTTCTCAATTAAAAGACCCGTGCTTACAATAAGCAATCCTTTTGTGGTAATTAAGTTGTCACTTGACCGTTTTTAAAAACTACATTCTGATTGAGTTTAAAATCAAGAGATCGGAGCTACAAACTGCGGATGTAATAAAGATTTCGGGACGATTTATCTTCTTCCAGATAACTGCAATATGTCCGACAAACGTAAAATTTACTCTGTAATTTGTTTAGTTTTTGTGAAAGATAGCTGTTTAGTAGATGTGAAATCGGCTCTAAATGTATTTTTTAAAGTTTAGTAAAAGATATGTAATTCGAACTAGCAAATTTTAGCCGTCTCGAGGTCGTTAATGGCCCTGTTCCGAATTCCGAGTCGGTTTTCGTGGGAACGTTTCAAAATAGAATTTAAATTTAACAATTTATATGAAAGTTGACAAGCATGTCTACTGTAATTAGATCAGGTTTAAGGAAAATCGGAATTGTTAAAGCAGTTGAAACCGTTTGCAGATTAAGTTCGTCAAAAACCACCGACCAGATCTACTTGCCAGTGGCAAGTTGCCACATATATTCATTTCACCTTCCATATAAAATTCTGAACTTTATGTTAGAAAAACAAACGTTTACACGAAAACAGACTCGGAATTCGGAACAGGGCGGACTATGTTTACACATAACTTTAAACATGAACACAAAACACCACAAAGAAGGCTGGTCAACTAGGCGTTGTCCTTTGCTGTCGGTTTTTGCACTGTTGCTGACTTTGAATTGGCAAGCAGTAAAAGCAATGCTCTCTGCTGATTGGCAGTCGATGAGCAAAACCTACTGAACATAGAACCGGGCGCTTGATGAAACGACTGTATATTCGATCAGCCTCCTTTGTGGTGTTGTGTGTACCTTTTTAAAGCTCTGTGGAAACATAACCTGACCTCGAGCCGCCCAAAACTTCAGAAACTTATTGTGGAAGCTTATACATAAATTTTTATTAATGGGATTGAGAAAAGATGATTAACTTAAATAGAAAACATATTTTACTCTGTACCAAAGTTACACAGAGTAAATTAAGATTGTGCAAAAGTATGTAACAGGGAGAAGGAATCATTTCCGTCCCTTTAAACTATGTATACTCTTGAACAGCATCAACAGCCGAGTCGATATAGCCATGTTCGTCTGTCCGACCGTATAAACAAAGAGATCTCACTGATGGTAAGAGATGATTAAGTTTATTTTTTATTTTTTCCACACGCCTTCGCAATTTGGAACACTCGTCATATCTTCCACAGTTGTATAGATAGTTGGTTCAATTCTACTAGACATATTTCGTAATCAAGATAAGTTATCGATTTGCCGAAGAAATTATAAAGATTGGATGAACTAAACGCAAGTTTTGACCAAACGAAAGTTCGCTGACGCTGCGCTGGAGTTAGTGTCGTCATCTATTGGTCAGTTTTGAAAATCCCACATTGTTCAAAGCAAGTAGTGGCGCCAGTGGTGGCCAGCTGCTATTCCAGATACATAGTATATTACAGTCGGGTTTGACGGACTTTCTTACATGTTATGTTTTAGTCGTCGAGCTACAATTTTAAAGGATGAGGAAATTTGGGGTACACTAATAACCAAGAGAATGCACTTTCTAAACCTCACTGTTTGTGCCCGAAACCAACAAAAATATTGACGAAAGTATCACCAAAATATATTCGATATCCGATATACCGCCACAGAGAAATATTCTATAATGATATAGCGTCTTTTTAATCAAAAATATCGATATTATTTCGGGCATCCCTAATATAAACTCAGCGCGTCATGCTAATCCAAAATATAAATATTTAATGTCGTCGGCGATGCTTTCTTTTATGCATTACAAACATCTGGACAATCCAGTATATTGAAGGGTTGGTGGTCATCCTAGATGATTGGGTGCTAAGCACGAATCTGTTTTTGCAAATGGTTTCTCACCTCTAGATTTCTGGTAATTTGAGCTTTAATTAGCTTAAAATGCCTATTTTTAACCTCTTTAGGGCGCCTTTTGGTGAAGCACCCATACTTTTGTTTTGACTCTCTTTGATTAAATCGTATGTTACTATTTCTTAGCTTTAAAATAAAATATCCCAAATAATTCTACGATTTTCTTAAGCAAAGATGTACCATTTTGAATGCATATGGTAGATGTGTCTTTATTTTGTATGCAATTTTCATTATATACTTTTGCATAGCATACTTTTGGGCAGTGGACAATATTGTAATTTTAAACAAATGTTTTCAAAATGGTATATCTTCGCCTAAAATAAATCGTAGAACTAATTGGGATAGTTGATCTCAAAGTTAAGTAGTAGTATTTTCAATAATATCAAAAGGAGTCAAACCAAAAGAATGGAATAAGGGTCAATATAGGCATTTTGCTCAAACTTCTAAAAATCTACTCGTGATAGACCATTTACGCAAACAGACTCGTGTTCATCATACGAAAATCATCTGTAATCAAGACTATTTCTTTAATATACTGTTTAATAATAATGATAATAATGAGAGGGTGAAACAAGGTAAACAAGGTGACATGTTTTATATGGAATTTCATTAACTTGAATAATTTTACACAAGAACTTAAGAGTATATTTTACGTTTGAGACCGTTGTGGACCTATCCCGTCTGTTCGTCCAAACTGACTTGAATTGTTGCACCTTAATATATTTTTGGTTTTGCTTGGGCGCGCTGCGAATGCATATTTATACCTAAATGCACGTAAAAATGTAGATGGGCAAATGCCTAGTCAGCAGTTTGTCGGGCGACGCTTACCCGCTTTCTGATAAACAAGAGATCTCAGATTATTTATTAATTGATGTTTAAAGTTTAACAAAGTTCAGTCAAACTATTAACTATTATGAATTTAGACTAGACTTTAGACTATTCCTTCCATCTAACAATGGGGAGTTTACTGAGAACAGATGATAGTACTTGTTGTAATTTAGACAGAGCTTACGAAAGGGTTCATCATTTAAATAAATCGGGAAATAATTTCTCGTTACCTGTGCTGGAACCGCAAAGCTTATAAGGCTAAGCAGAGCGCTTGAGTCAACCTCACCTGACAGTAGCTTATGAAGGAAAAGCACACTAAGGTAGATCCTCCGATTATTCAGGGATGAAAGGTCCAATAAGCGTAGTCTATGCCTATTGGGATTCCAATTTAAGCCACGTAGAGCGAAAAGTAAGAACTGTTTTTGTACAGATTCGAGTTGATCCTGATATTTCTGGTAGTGTGGAGACCTGACACATGAGACACTCAAGAATAGGTCTGATCAGAGAAACGTATAGTTGATTGGTGCATAAGGGTCATTAAATTCTTTAGACCATCTTTTGATGAAGCCAACATCTCCCATAGCTTTATTAGTAATAACCGATATATAACCATTGAAAAATAACTTGGGCACGAATTGTATTCCCAAGTCGTCGACTTTGTAGATGCGCTGAAGTGGCTTATCCTCAATCATGTAGTCATAGAGATAAGGCGTATTGCGATGAAAAGTTAAATATAAGGTTGTCAAAAAAGTCTTGCGGTATTTTTATTGAATTTTCAATTGTTCATAAAATTGGTTATAATAATGCGATTTAAGTCAAATATGCGCCGTTTTGTTCGATGACGAGTTCCCAACGAGATGCCAACTTCATAATGACCCTCTTATAGAAGCTCGCTTCCCTATTGGCAAAAAACTCGGAGAGTCAATTTTCACAGGACTCTCTTGTGGCCAACTTCCGACTACCAAGCTCGTTCGCCATGGACAGAAATAGGTGGTAATCGCTTGGTGCGAGATCCGGACTATACGGTGGATGCAAAAGAACCTCCCATCCGAGCTCCCGGAGCTTCTGGCGCGTCACCAAAGATGTGTGTGGCCTGGCGTTGTCCTGATGGAAGACAATTCGGCCTCTGTTGATCAAAGATGACCTCTTCTGCATGAGTGCTGCATTCAAGCGGTCCAGTTGTTGGCAGTACAGGCTTGGCCACCGTCTGGGCAGCTTCACCGCTTTTCGACCACGACCGTTTGCGCTTCACGTTGTCGTAAGTGACCCACTTTCATCGCCAGTCACCATCCGCTTCAAAAACGGGTCGATTTTGTTGCGATTCAGAAGCGATTCGCATGCATCCATACGGGCAAAAATGTTTTTTTGCGTCAAGTCGTGTGGCACCCATACATCGAGCTTCTTTTTGAATCCAAGCTTCTTCAAATGGCTTATAACGGTTTGATGACTCATGCCCAGCTCTTGGCCGATGCTACGGCTGCTACTATGCTGGTCTCTTTCGATCAATTCAGCGATTTTATCGCAATTTTCGACGACAGGCTTTCCGGACCGTGGCGCATCTTCGATCACCTCTGCACCAGAACGAAAACGTTGAAACCATCGTTGTGCAGTGGAAATGGAAACTGTATCGGGTCCATAAACTGCACAAATTTTATTGGCTGCATGAGATGCATTTTTGCCTTTATCGTAATAGTACTGTAAAATATGCCGTATTTTCTCTTTATTTTGCTCCATGTTTGCGACGCTATAACTCACGAACGACTAAAAAAACCAACAACAATAAATCAAACACGTGTTAGCGCGTGAAAAGAGCTTTCCAAAAAGCTCTAGCGTGAACCGATGCGAAGAATACAACTAGAACTACGCGCTTGCAAAGACAAGCTTGCGGAAATACCGCAAGACTTTTTTGACAACCTTATATTTACATTTCTCATTGTTGAGTGGCAGACTGTTAATCATGCACCAATTATTGAGAGAGTTTAAGTCCCCTTGTAGGAGAAGAGGTGATACTGGATTATCGTAAGACGGGCAAAGCTTAAGATTATCCGCATACATAAGCACTTGAGAGTAAGATAGCGCGGACGGAATATCGTTTACAAATAAGTTAAAAAGCAACGGTCCTAGATGACTGCCTTGGGGAACACCAGAGGCTACACGAATGGTTTCTGAAAACAGCGAATTAAAGCTAATTCTCCGAGACCGGTTACGCAAATAAGCCACGATCCAATTAAGAAACTTTGGAGGAAAGCCTAGCATAAACACTTTGTGTATAAGGAGCTCATGATTAACGGAATCAAAAGCTTTGCTGAAATCTGTATATATCACATCCGTTTGCTGCTTGTTTACGAACGAAGATGTAAACTCCATCAAGTTGGTGTTGACCGACCGCTTACACATGAGAGCTAATGTTTGATGCGCATGAGTTAAAATATATTTAATGGTATAATCCAATGCGACAAAGTGTCACATATATGCGCTTGTATGTATTTAGGTAATTACAACTGAAAAATAATCTAATTTTGTTGACTTGAATGAAATTTTAAAAAAATGTAAATTGACTTCGATTGAAGGTTGAGGTAGCTCCAAGATGTATCCAAGCTCTAGTCATAATAGTAGAACTTTCCGAAATAGACGGGCTTAAGGTCTATGTCCCAAATAAGAGCGCGAACAAAACAGATCTCTTCGTTGGAAATGAGTTCGTCACATGAAAAATTGGGCTTAATGCAAACACCAAAAATACAATCGACGTCTGTTCCATATATAAAAGCTGCTTGCATCATATTTCATATTTGACAACTTTTAAAATGACAAAGTTTCGAAGGGGCGTATATGTCGTATACGTTATTATACCAATAGCGAATAGGAGACTACAATTTTCACAGAGTCTGATCAATTTGGTGTTGATAAACTAAAAACAATTCTAATATTTCTTAATGGAGAAATCAGACGCCCATTTAAAAAAAAAACGTGGGCAATTGTCAAATAGTAAACGTAACTGGTATCAACTATTTTATAAAATGTATTTAAGGACTAAATGAGCGTGCATAAGCAATGACGGCAAGGAAAATGGAAAACAAAGGACTAAATGGTGTACGAGTATACGCTACATAAACGAAAAACACTTGAAAATGCGCAGTTAAAACGGAAATTGTTTGGCTTACTTCACCTATCCCCCACACACTCTCTCTCTCTCTTTCTCTCTCTCTCACTCCCTCTCGAGGGTAAAATTGCCAAAAGGCTGAAATTTAAAGCATCCTCCGGCTGAAAGGCAACGCATTCCCAAATAAAAGTAAAGAAACATTGAGCTGGGAAAGTGGCAAAACCAAAGTGGCAAAACGTGGCACACACACACTTGCGACTTGCGGATTTTCGGACTGAGAGACAAAGTGAGTGGCTGGGAAAAGGGGACTCGCTCTAGGAAATGCCAGCGTGGTGTCTGTTGATGCGTTAAATTTGAGCAACAGCAAAATGCAGCGACTGGCAAATGCATCTCAAGTGATTGTGTCGGAGTAAAGAGAATTCCGGGTTAGCCCCAGAGTGAATGTCACTTTAAAATGTTCACTAATCTAACCAAATGTTCTATTTTTTATTATTTTTATTTCTAGCCATTTGCCCCAATCTTAATTGCACAAAAATCTGACGGGGCCATCTCTCCATTTAACACATGCCGCCAGGTGTTAAAAAGTGCACATTTGTCAAATGCCTTATCAGCATTCCCAGCATTCCCCTGTCTCCGGCATTGTTCGTCGTTTACGGGTTATCTTCTATGTCATCATTAACCGCAATCAGCGGTCTAAAATGCTTTATGCCACATGTGCATACCTAAAATTTTGCCTGGGGAATTAACAGCCGCAACAAAAAACTTTCGTTTAATCTGTTGATCTGCTCATGTGACAGTTAGCGCCCTGAAAAACGAGTAAAAGTTTCCATTTTATTCTTTCTGGGCAACTTTTTCTGCTGAAATTTTAAGACAGCTTAGAGATTTTTTCACCCAGCCAGGAAAACTTGCAAAAAAGTACAAGAACTAAGGAAAATGTTGACAAAATTTATGATACGAAGAAGAGCAAATGCTCTTGAATTGAGTTTGATTAAAATGTTTCAGCCATAGTTGGATATTGAGGATATGGAAAAAGTATAACTAATATTTTGAGTGTGGCCAGGTGTGGTGCACCGGTAGTGTGTGAGTGGCTGCTGGTGCAGGAGGTGTGGGTTTCTATTCCCCCTCGGAACATCTAATAAAAAGTTTTTATCTTTCTTTACAACAACACCCACAATAAGTCTATTTTTGTTTTGAAGTCGTTTATTTCAAGAATATTCGTACTTGCATTAAGTACTGAAACACTCTTGGATCAAGAAATTTCATGCTTACCGTACTTCTGAGATCAACCATACTTGTTCTAAGTATGAAATTCTGTATTTTTTTCTCTGAATGTAAGGAAATAAAACTTGAAACCTACACTTCTGCACGAGCTATTCCCTTTCACGCCATTCTTTACACATCTGGAAATCTTTTACTGCACAGAATCATCGAAGTTTACAAAGTTGAGATGGGTCTTCGAAATTGTAAGGACGAGAAGGCACCAGGGATCGAACGCATGCCAACTGAGTTTCTAAAGAAAGCTACACGGGATTTCATAAAAAATATCACAGAAACATAGAACTGTAGTTTCGA
Organism: Lordiphosa magnipectinata; assembly: GCA_037044535.1. Classification (NCBI taxonomy): domain Eukaryota; kingdom Metazoa; phylum Arthropoda; class Insecta; order Diptera; family Drosophilidae; genus Lordiphosa; species Lordiphosa magnipectinata. Next base: position 105,894 of record JBAMBO010000220.1, on the reverse strand, counting down.
CGTGGGAATAGCACCCGAGTACTTTAGAAAAAATCTGGTATTCCCTAAATACAAACAAGTAAGAAAGTCGGTCATAATCGACTGTAGTATACTCTATACCGAGTGGCAGCTGAAAGCAGCGCAGAAGCTGAACTGCGGCAGCCAACTCTCTTTTGGTCAAGACTTGAATATTGAACAATTTCTGTATGAAGCCAACCAGACACTGCGCGTTAGGGATGGTGCAAGCTGCACAACATCGCTGCTGCGTGATAACGATGATGAGTGTGACCAGAGCTGCCACAGTACTGCCCCTGCAGTGAACATGTGGAAACGAATGATCTTCAAGATTGCAGTCTAGTTGGGAGGTATGTCTGGGATGAATGTACGGGGTAAATATACACAGGATTTGTACAAGTCCCAATGTGTCGGAAACCTTCTTTATGATTCTCGCTGTGATGAATTTTGTTGGTATTGCAGTTGAGTCGACAAACTGTTTTCGTTGAGTGTAATAACTGATGAATCCGTAGTACTGAGCATGTGCACCGAGTATACATTTCCTTAGTTGCGTCGATGGTAGTCTCGCGTTGAGGCCGTTGCTTCGAGTGGGCGTCGATAAGCAAGTTCGCCCTAGCAGGATGGGGGTTGCAGTGTCAATAGTACTGGGTAGTGTACACCGAGTGGAGTCTTTCGTTTGCCACTCGTTGTGGACTTTGTTTGTGGTAGATCAGGTATGGAGATCGGTGGCATGACAAAACGCCCACGGACATAAGGCCCATATGAAAAATTTCAGTCACTACTGTGAAATATAGCTCAGAATTTTTCTGGGCATTTTGACCGGACATTATGCTCTCCTGATTAATAGACTAGTTGTATAAGTATATATAATTGCTTTTATTATAAATCATAGAACTTTAAGCAGACTCCAGGTCAGTAAGTAATGTTTATTCACAACTTTTCTAAAAAAAAAAGATACACACACACTACAACGGAGGCTGGTTGCCTATATAGCTATTTCATGAATCACCACGATTCAATCATCAGCAGTATTTGCCTGTCTTCAGCGGGTTAGCAGAGTCTACCTCATGCCAGCATTGCTATAATCGCTTGGGAATTCCTAAGGCAAATCCAGCATCAACTGCCAACGCCAAGTCGCAGAAGCTTTGTGCGCGTGTCCGTGTGCGTATGATTTGTGGTTATGAAGAGAATATGCTCCTTTTGTGCATAGGCCGCCATTAACGTCGCAGTACATTACATATGCCTGGCAGCCATTTCCTTAGTAGTCGTACTTCTTTATAGCAGCGATGGTCACCAGTAACCCCCAGGGGCAGAAGACATTTCGCTATTTGCACATACAAGAGCCAAACGCATGCCGAAGTTAACGCCGCGAGAGTAAATAGGTATTCAGTCGCTGGCTAGCCTTCGATGCGGTCAGATCGAAGCAGATTCACGGCGCACACCAATACACTCTCACTTTTTGGCCTCTCTTTCGCTTACCAACGCTGTTTTTCTTCCCATTCTTCATGGAAGAAGTTTCGAACTTATAAATATGCTCCTTTTCGTTGATATGCAAGAGACAGCTATTTCGTTTTGCGCCCTGCAGCAACTCAAATTCAAGCGACATATCTTTGGTTAGAATTTTAGGGTTTTTGTTCCACTGGGCGAGAAGTCCGACGACATAAGAACCATAACATTTTTAAGTTTAATTTCGATGGATACTACGATTAATTTGAATATGGGCCTTTTTGTCCGTGGGCGTTTTGTCATATCACCATGGTTGTGCGTGAACATCGGCGATGATGCAAAATGCGATGTACTTTCAAAGGTAGGAATGATTGTCTGGCAGGCTGCGTACAATGTAAGATCTTAAAAATTGGTCGGATGCTTGACCATTGCTAGATCGGTAACATATAGTTGCAGAGTCGACTGAGTGGATTGTAAATCGGCGGAATTTGTGACTGATTGAACAATGTTGCGATTGTGGACATGCAGATGCAAGGCAGGCTGGGGGCACGTAGATAGCAGGCGTGAGCAACAGGTGTAGGGCAGGCAGGGCGAGGAATGTTTTTCGTGCGCAGCGGTTGGTGGACAGCATGGGCTGCCGTAGGATGTGGACGGTTGCACAGAATGCGTGGGCATGATTCAGGACTGAGCGCTCCAGCCTACGCTCATACTTGCATGAAAATTCTGGCGGATTCAGCGATTTACATACATACATATGCGACCGCGCCACTTGCGTTGTTGTGTGTGGCTGGAAGATGCTGGCTGTATAAATGAGCATAAGCTTTGCGGGCGTCTTTTTTAAACCAAGAGCTCTCCTTACTGTGAAGCCCATGTTCCAGGCCCTACTGTCGGCGTCGTACTGTTTGGCAACAGCTTCAACCACATCAGCCATTTCGCCATCCTTCAGTGGAAAGTATTCCAGACCAGTCCAAACCAGCTGTCCACTCACACGGTCCAAGCCCTGCAGATACGCCACATCATATCGGAGTTCAAGGAGCTTCATCTGCCTGGCATAATTAGCCACTCAAGAAAGAAGGGCTGACACTCATACACAGCACACATGTCCACTGCATCGACGATATCAGCTACACACACAGCACACATGTAGGATCCACTGCATCGATGACAGCCATTCGGAACCTCCGCTTTCTTTTGGTCATAGCATGAGTATACCTAGTAAGTCGCCATTCTTTTGGTACACGTATTGAATACACTCGTTCTCGAAAACCATTGAACGCATCCACTCCAAATTGGCGCCTATTTGACAAGTGACATTTATGCTATATTACTGCATCAACAGTTTTTGGCGTTAGTTGTTTGCAATCATGTGTCGTGTTGTCGTAGTTGGCCTGCATAAATGCGGCTACGAAAAAGGTGAAGTCCCACTTGAAATTACCCGAAACTTTGTGTATCGTGAAGTTATTTGAGAATACTGATGAAATAAAAGACCGAGCAAAGTCCGGTGGTACGCGGACTGTGCGAACACCACAAGCCATCAAAGCCGTAAAAGATCGAATTCGTCGAAATCTACTGCGCCAGCCTAAAATCATGTCTCGTGAGGTGAATATCAGCAAGGACGGCATGTCGCGCATCATAAACTTGGGACTCAGTGCATACAAAAGACACAACGGCCACTTGCTCACAACAGTATTGAAACAAAAATGCAAGACAAAATCGAAAGCATTGCGTCGCCAGTGCGCGAACAATGCCCACAGACAAGAAAATGTTCACCATAGTTCAACAATCAGAACGATATAGTGTATGCTCTGTCATCAAATCAAGCATCCGAACTCATTCCGACAGTTCAGAGAGATCACCACCCGGCTTATGTGATGGTTTGGTGAGGAGTCCCCTTTGATGGGGTCACCAAGCTTCATTTTTTTGTGAAAAAGGAGTCAAAACTAATGGAAAGTGTATCACTCCGACGATTGATAACCATGTACCGATGTTCATTTCTACGAATGATTGGCCTGCTGGTAGCCCAGAGGCTATGGCTCTTTACTCTTTGAATGCATGAGGTGTGCACAGCGATGGATGAGTGGTCAGAGAGACTTCGGCCATTTCGAATAAGTTGTTCCACGATTTGTAGCCATTGAGTGACCGAATAAAAAGAAGATAAAAAGATTTGAAATATTTTCATACGTTTTCATTTTATGACCAAAAAACCGTGTACCAAAACAATTGCGTGTACTAGGTATTTCCCTTCAAACAGATTTGCAGAAAAGAAAGAACATTTTTTGATTTTAATGCTAGCGCTCTTAACCACTGATATTTCAAAACCAGCATTTGAAAGGGTATATAAACTTCGGCACAAACTAAGTCAGCTTGGCCTTCTCGCTTTTTTAAGATTTCCACAAAGTGCGCTAAAGGCTTTGGCCAAATTTTTGGGGTCGTCGCCGTTCATCGCTTCACCTTCGACGGCTTTCGCCTTTCACAGGAGTCTTAAACTTGTCAAGTTTGTTTGGCTGATGAGTACGAGAACTGCCGGAGGGTGGACCAACACAAAAAAAACTTTTTCCTGAGCTTGTAGCGAAAAACACACGCAGAGTGTTAAAATCTTCTTAACAAATGCTAAAGGCTCGGGGTGCGGGTGTGCGTGTGTGTGTGTGTGTGTGTGTGTTGGTGCGTTGGGGGAAATTAAAAGGAAAATGCGTTAATCATGAGTGGAGTTGAGTTTTTCTTATAAAGCAGCAGAAATTTAATTTGCGTTAAACGAGCGCACGCCGCTGATTAAAGTCGATGAGGCAGCTGCTGTACAGCTGCTGTACGCTCCGTTGGCGCGCCTAATTTTATGCAACAAAAACTTTGACACGCGTCGGCGCCTCATGTGAGCGTGCGTGTGTGTCTGTGTGTGTGTGTGAAAAGGTAACTTCTGTAGGCCAAAGTTCTTGGCTAAACAAAAGGGCAACAAGCATTCCATAGGATACGCACTTAATCCTAAATGACAGCCTCACGTAACACAGACAACAGTTAAGCCAACTGCAAGTTTTCTCTCTTTCATGCCGAATCTCTGGCTTAAATTGATGAAAGATTGTGAAGCCCAACAGTATGGAGATGAATTTAAATGAAATGAAACATTTCTGTAAAAAAAAGACAGATTTTTACATTTTTTCTAGAATTTTTTTGGAATTTGTTGACAGCTATTATCTTTAACCGAAACCGGTTATGGTTCCACTTGTTGTCCTCATCTCTCATTCACCTCTCAATCTGTTTACCAATTAGCTTTCACAGTTTAAACTCATTTCGTACGAATTTCCTGGAAAATTTGCACAACTTTGACCAGCAGGGAGCTTGCCTCTGCCATCAAGCTTAATTATTCATTTTACATTTGATTAGAAAATTACCAGAAATGCCAAACTTGGCAAGAGCCGAAGGACTTTAAGTGGCAATCTCTGGCCAGTCCATGATGATTATGACGAGCAGCAAGTTCAGTCATCAGTTACTAATAAGCAAACATACAGTGTGGGAGAGTGGGTGGATGGGTGCTGTTGTTGTGGTTGATGATGTTTCTGATGTTGTTGTTCTTGTTAGGCCAAGCCTCGATGTTTTCCATCTGGTTCCTATCAACATAGCTTTTTCCACGACCAACTTGTTTGCTTTGGAATTTGTGGGCGGGGGAGGGGTACAATGGGAAGCGCATCCTGTTTGCTGTTCGCAGGCGCATGTATTTAAGCGATTTTGTTTACATGCGTGTTAAATGATATTTGGGTCGAGCTGCCACCCTAATCTGTGTTGGCGAACGTGTGAGTGTCTGGTCAGGGTAAGGTTAGGAAAACATGTTTAGCGTTAGTTTTTGATTAAGGCACAATCGTTTCAATCGTTGGGTGGAATAAGTTAAGTTTGATTTCTATTAACAAAACGGAATGAAAGATGAAAAAATGTCGATTACAATCAGGGATTGTAATCGCTCTTTACGAGAGAAAGCTCTTGCTCTCAGCTCATGGAACTCAGCTGCATTCATCCGTTGGGTCGCAGTGGCAACCACAGGCTCCATCCACACTCTATGGGTAGCTACAGGAACATCGGATGTGGTTCTCATTTGAGAGCCAAGAGGCGGTTCATGGTTCTCGGCTCCTGAGTTGTATCTCTCAGCTCAGAGCTGAGATTTGACGATCACGAGCTTAGAGACGATCATGCTCCCGGCTTTCAATCACAAGCTCTCGAATCAAAACGGGAGCCAAAAATGGCAGAGCAATGGGCCGAACCCTGGTTACAGTTACCGGTTTGCAATGCGGCTTAACCCAAACAAGGACTGCTAAATGGTGAGGACAGAAGAATGGGGAGGTAACTGCAAAAAAAAGTGAAAGCCTCTTATAAGCTATTTCCATATAGAAAAGATAAAACAAAGAATTTTTGATAATTGATAGATGAAGGATGTAAAAGAGCTGGATCTGGAAACATGTCCGAAAAACGGTCGGCCAGAAACTTGCTGGACTCAGCCTCCTTCTGTGCCAACTATGTTACACCCTCTGCAATGGTGTGAAAAACGAAGCATGTTGAAGAGTAATCTCCAGACCTCAACAGACGCCGCCCATAGTTGAAGTGTCCACACAGAAAAAAGAGTGTGTCGCCCGGTACGAGCGTAGCTAAATCTGATTGTTAATTTAAGTATTGGCAAAAAGACACTTTTTATATTCGATTGGATAAACTGTATCTTGAAATAGCACAAAATTGACTTATTTTGAACAAATTTTGGACTATGATTTCTGAAATAGAAGAAATATTGGACCATGTTTTGTTGTTGACTGGTAAGGATTGTGGTTCATTGTCTAACTGAATAAAGGAAAACCATTTTATTTAAGGACTCAAGCAGATTTGTTATTAAGTTTAGGGACAGAAATGCCAGTTGGCGTTTCCGGTTGGTTGATTTGATCAACTATGAACATAAAATTCCGGTTCTGCTTCTTAATTCCCTGTTGAACGACGCGAGCAGATTCGATATTAAAGTCAGGAACGGATAGTGGAAATGAATTAAACATCATAATTTATCGAACTGAATTCACAACTTTACCTCAAGACAGCCACTGTTCAATTAATATTCAACTCAAATTTGCTTACTCCCTTTTTCCCCACTCCTTCTTTACCCCTCTTCACCCTATATTCCCACCTCTTTCACTATTTCCCACTATTAACACACTGTCAAGTCACTGCCAAGTCACTGTCAAGTCACTGTCAAGTCACTGTCAAGTCACTGTCAAGTCACTGTCAAGTCACTGTCAAGTCACTGTCAAGTCACTGTCAAGTCACTGTCAAGTCACTGTCAATTCACTGCCAAGTCACTGCCAAGTCACTGCCAAGTCACTGCCAAGTCACTGCCAAGTCACTGTCAAGTCACTGTCAAGTCACTGTCAAGTCACTGTCAAGTCACTGTCAAGTCACTGTCAAGTCACTGTCAAGTCACTGTCAATTCACTGCCAAGTCACTGCCAAGTCACTGCCAAGCCACTGTCAAGTCACTGTCAAGTCACTGTCAAGTCACTGTCAAGTCACAGTCAAGTTACTGTCAAGTCACTGTCAAGTCACTGTCAATTCACTGTCAAGTCACTGTCAGTTCACTGTCAAGTCACTGTCAAGTCACTGTCAAATCACTGTCAAGTCACTGTCATGTCACTGTCAAGTCACTGTCAAGTCACTTTCAAGTCACTGTAATCCACTTCCCCCCTCTTCCCCCCACTTCACTACCACTTCCCCGAATTTCCCCACTTTCAACCCCATTTTCCCCTCACACCATCCTCACACTCCACACGCAACTCTCCTGCTGCTACGGCAAATGGTTAAAGCGACTGATTTCTTAAATACAAAATACAAAGATAAATGCATATCCAAAAGAATCTGCCGCAAAGACAAAATTCGTGTAGTTTAAGTTAGTCCCCCAGTGGAACGTCCGTCAAAGAACTTCGATCTAAAAAAATCTGATATATCCGGACTGAAATCAATCCTAAACGATGTCAGAAGGCTTTGAGTTCTCCCCAACTTTTCCCGATGCGTTTCGTCTCTCTACAGACAGTCCTCCTCCAAGTTTCTTTGGGTCTGCCTGGTGTCCGCCCGACTCCGTCCACTCCATTGCCTTCCTTGCGATGTTGTTGTTATTTTTCCCCAACGTGTGTCCTATCCAGCTCCATTTAATTCTGCGTATTATTGTGTCGACACTCTCCATATTCGCTCGTCTGAGTAGCTCGGAATTCCGTATTCTGTCAGGACAGAAAATGCAGAGTATGCGACGCAGGTAACGGTTCACAAATGGTGACACTATGGAAGTTGTAATTTTCCAAGTGGAAGAACTGTATAGGAGCACTGGCATTACGTTGGACTTGAAGAGCCTGATTTTGAGCCAGCGTGGATATGACGAGCATCGCCAAACAGCTGACAGCATCCCAAAGGCACCTTTAGCCTTTTGCGGGCGCGAATCCACATCCAGTTCCGTCCCTCCATCAACAGCGACTACGCTACCCAGGTAGCTGAATTGCTGAACTTGCTCAATTGGCTGTTCGTCCAAAACCAGAGCCTGGGATTGTCCGGAACGGATGCTAAGCGCTTTCGTCTTAGACGTGTTGATTTTGAGGCCTGCCGCTTTAGCTGAGGTGTCCAAGTCGGCTAACGTGTTTGCCAGGTCGCTTAGCCTATTTGCCAGGAGGCATATATCGTCTGCATAGTCCAGATGCCGCAGTGTTGTAGTCATTGACCACTTTATGCCGCTGTTGTTGGGAGCAGGTCGGATTGTAGCGAACACATCTGCAACCACCATTTTAAACAGAATGGGCAACAGAGCACATCCCTGCCGAACACCACTCAGGACTGGAAAAGGCTGCGAAAGCATTCCACCGTGAAGCACTCTACACTGGGCGCTGTCGTATGTCGTACTTGATTTGATCTCGATATCATCTTGGTGCAAGAAAAGATTAAATTGAGCTCGTTATTCAACTATATTCAATAAGAAAAGGATGCCCGAGATTGACGTTCCAACCCGTGTTAAAATGTAAAGTTCGGTTCACGGACCGGTTCCTGCACTAATCGAACCTAAGGTTTTGGTTCGAATCTGGGTTCATAGACTGTTGACAGATTTTTACCTCTACTTTCGATCAAAATTTTGACAAATATTTGTTCAGGAGAACGCGTCCAGATTACCAAGCTATTTATGTAAGTCGTCGAGTTAACTGAATGTGGTCTTTCAAAAGTGCTTGGTCTTTGAATTTTGGAGTCTTCACCTTCTACGTACATACCCAGCTATCCGTTTTTGATCACATTGGGTCTTTTTCGAGTCCTCTGTCTGATTAAAATAGTCATAAATTATACTTATATCGGAAGAATACGATACCACCCAGCCAGCTTTTTATGAAATTTGTGATCTAATTCAAGTCTTCAGTCTGATTAAAATAGTTATAAATGCGCTCGATATCTGGTCATAAATGATACTTTTGTCGGGAGAAAATGGTTCTCTAGCCGCGACTTTTTATGAAGAGTCGTTTATAACCTGTTTTTATACTCTGTACCGAAGGTACATAGAGTATATTAAGTTTGTGCAAAAGTATGTAACAGGGAGAAGGAATCGTTTCCGACCCTATAAAGTATATATATTCTTCATCTGTCTGTCCGTCTGTCTGTCTGTCCGTCCGTCCGTATGAACGAAGAGATCTCAGAGATGGTAAGAGATAGAGGTTTGACATGTATGGGGTATATATTTCTTATACTAGCAGGCAGATCAAGTTTATTTTCAATTTTTGCCACGCCCCTTCCCGCCCCCGCAATTTGGAAAAAACGTCATATCTCCTACAGTTTTGAAGATAGATCGTTCGTACCTTCTAGAGATACCTTGTAAACAAAATTATTTATCGATTTGCTGAAGGAATGATAAAGATCGGATGATTGATACTCAAGTTATGAGCAAAAAACGGCCAATAAACACCCCCCACCCTTCACCACAGAATTCTATTGAACGGCAATCGTAGTGAGAGAGAGAGAGAGAGAGAGAGAGAGAGAGAGAGAGTGAAACTTAGAGATGAGCGCGTATAACTCGTTAGCAAATGCGAGCTCCGACGTTAAGGTTACAAAGTATGTTATAGTCGGGCTTGACCGACTGTCTTTCTTGTTTTTGTATCAGTTCCGAGTTATTTGAGAGTCTTTTTCGTGTCATTTTTTAATTAATCACAATTTAAGCAAATGCATTAGTCATTTTCGAGTCTTCTTTAAATCGCACATGAAACTTATCTCCTTTTAATCATCAAGAGGGCTGGAAAAAGACTCATCAACGTAATTCTTGTTAAAATGATCTTCCTAATGTCAGGCTTAGCCGAAACTGTTCTTCCAGAGTTGCTTATAGCCCGCTTTTCTAATCAGTTTCGACTCATATTTCAAATCATTTGCGATTTTTTTTCGAGTCCTATTTTAATAAATCACTTTTTGAGCGTGACTCATTTTCTAGTCTTCTTTGAGTCGGACATGAAATTTATCTCTTTCAGAAATGGACTTAAATGATTGTTTGAACCGAACCTTTCCGTTGTTTACAGCAGGTTCTGTTCGGTCTTAGGTTCGGGATGTTGAATATTTGAAAGGTTCGGCTCATGGTCCGGTTCGACGGACCCGAACCGCACCGGATCCAGGGGGTTCGATTCAGGACCGGTTTTCAGCCTTGTAAACTACCAAGTTCTATGTCATTAGTTGTTTGTCGCAAAACTGACATAAACAATAGCACAATGGAGGTTGGTCGTTGTTTTTAAAGAACCTCCCGGGTCTTTCTTCAATAGACTTGGCCCAACGACTGCAATTTAGCAGCAAACTTCTTATGTCAGAAGTGCATTAGCTGGTAAGGAATTCCAAGCAAAGATATGTAATTGCAAAAAATTGACACCACAAAAGAAGAATTTGTTTATGTGTGTGTGCCCATTTAGCCTGACAGTAAAAGTAACATAGATTCTCTTATGCTTGTTTCGAACTTGCTCTTTCGCTTTTGCATTGGAACTCCGTACTTTAATCTCGATGCAGGATGATTTTATTGTCTAGTAGAATACATACTTGAAACAAGCTTTATCGGATTGATTCACGAATTTTAAGGATTGTTCCATTCCTTTCATACTGGTTTCAAATAAAAGCAAGTACGACTCATACTAGAAACTTCTTTCCTTTTTTGTTCTGTGCATAAGTTTTCAAAGAAAAGTAATAATTGTGCCAAGTTGAAAGTAAATTGGATGAGAATGACAGCCATTTGGTTCACCATTTACTCGTACATGGTTAAAAGCACAAATACAATAGAATATAGAAAATGGATTTGGACTGATGAGGGTAATTACATACGAATACAATGACCACATACAACCTCAACTTTCTCTAATTACATTTTCCCCCCTTCTTGAGTGAAATGCATTTCCCTTTTCGCCGTCAACGATTTTCGTAAAATACTTTTACAAATGGAACCGCAGGCATTTCATATTATTGAGACACGACACTCTGGTGCAGGGGAAGGCACTTACGCCTTTGTAACAGGGCCTACTTCCATTTCGCCCACTTACTGTAATCATTTCCGACCACATAAAAATAAAAAATTGTTCACCTTAAACACGCAATTATTACAATTTCCATTTAACGCAATCAACGTGATAAGAAATGGAGGAAAAGGTACAAAATGTGCACAGCTGCCAGGGGGCAGGTAGGCAACCAGATGGCAACCAGCAACAACAAGAAAAATCCCTCAATATGCAATTTACCATAAATTTGTAATTTACTGGCAAATTGTTTTCATAAGCCATTTGCATTTATATGGCAGACACACACATTCAAGTACTGCTCCCCTACAGCTCCTCTTAAGCACTTAACAAAGCTTTCTACTTTCCCTTTTTGCTCGCTGTCGTTGTCTTTTTTATATGCCTGCAAATTTACACTCATAAAACATCAAATTGAATTTCACGCGAGTCATTAACTTGCTTAAGCCTTGCGTATGTACATATATGAAAAGCTCAGGACAAAATTGTGAAATTATTTGTAAAATTTTGGAACAAGTTGAAACCGAAATTATTTGTCCTGGGAGACTCCTGATAGTTTAGTTTAAATTCGATAATGAGCAAACAAATCACAACATTTTTTAGTAAATGAAACGTAAATTTGTAAGCAAATGCACAAAGGAATTGATAAAATGAACCATTTCCAAACTAAACTTCATGTGTGAGGGTCCTTGGGGGAATCACAAACATTTTGGTAAGCATGCAAAGCATTTAGCAAATGAAAATGTAAAAAAAAAAGGTAAAAGCATTGCCAAAAACTGAACAGGAAATAAAGTTTTGAACAAAAAAGCAAAAAATTGACATTTGGTGGGTGAGGGTGGGCTTTTAAATTTTAAGTTTGGGCCACTTGAAGTGTGACCAGTTGGAATTTGTTTGTCATTTTTAGCATTAACTTATACGGTCACACTGTAAATGTCTTTTCTACCTTCTGGTGACGAACCAAAGACGAAGAAGACTCTTTTCACTCTTTTTTTGTTACTTCTATAAGTAGATAAAACTAATTGTGTAGACTTTGGAATTAGTTGAAAATACCCGCCAAATATGTACAAATGTATCGATAAGTATTTAAGCGTTAAGGTATTTTAAGACAGAGACGCTGTTCACACTGTATATAGAATGATCGAGTAGAGTGGTGACAGACAATCGAGAGACCGGGACGAACGAAGACAGACTCTGTATATAAATCAGGGTTCCCCAAGCAGAGATCGCGAAAATGTGACTGTGTCTCTCTCTAACACACAGTGAAGCATGACTTCGGCAAGCATTCGGTTTGAATTGGCGAGTATATTCATGCCCAAAAATATACTTTACAGAACCAGTAGGATAACACAGTGGTTAGAGCGAGACGGACATATTCCGAAATGTATCCAGAGAGCGTAAGTAAGAGCGATCAGCTGAACAAATTCATCCAAAGAGCGTAAATGACAGCGAACAGCTGACTAATTTCTGACAGAATCGGTATCGACTGCGCAATCGTTCAGTCTAGATATCTTAGTCTATGACTCATATCGACATTGTAAATAGTAAGCCGAGCGTATATAAAAACTCGTGTAAATAGTGTGTAAATAAAAGCCCGAAACCCTAAAAAATCAGCCGCTTACAATTGTATTTATCCTAAAAGAAACACAAGTCTAACTTCCCTTAGACTTACAAACATTACAAATTTCTCAATCGGTTTGTGTTGAACAAGATGATCCACCGTACATACCAACACTCTGAAATCTCAATCCCCATTGGCCAACCCCCAAGCGTGCCTCAAATATGTATAATTCAAATTTTATTTTTCGATTATACTTTTTTAATGAAATTTTACAGACACTTTCATCAACTGCATTTTAATTATTAACAGCAAATTGTTGAGTTTGTTTTCTCTTTACCTACGTACCCAAAAAAATTTGGGTTAAGTGCGTCCTCAGTTTTGTTTTCTATTTTCTCTGAGCGTGTTGGAGTGCCCGGCAGGAGGGGCACTTCCTGCATCCATTGGGCCTCCTGTCCGGCTTTTCAGGCATTTCTTGCCTGCCGTCGTTTCACTTGAAGTGGCTGTCAGATGCGAGAGAATCGTAACTGAATTTCTGAAAACTTCTTTTTTTTTTGTAAGGGTTGGGGCTGCTGTGCTCGTTTTCTTTTCCGATTCCCATTTCGTTGTTAGTGTTTGCCGATTTTCGATTTGCCAAGCACTTCGAAATGTATCCCAGTTACAGTTCAATTTAAGAAAAACAAAAAAGAATATTTTGTTAATTCAATTTGAATTTCATTAAATCAAAAGTGGGTAAGATTGTTTTGCAAACAGTTGAAGGGTATTTTCAAAATATATTTAAATTATATTTTGCTTGACTAGTGTGTTGAGCTTAAGGAACAATATGCCGATACAAAACATACCTTTGCCGTTAGAGGACTGCGCTCGTATTTTGAAAGCATCAAGCTGGAAAATCAATTGCCAATCGTTTTGCTGAACTTAAGAAAATGCATTGACATTGCTGAGGAGTCTCTCAAAGTGATCTAAATTTAACGTTTGGGCATAAACGACTATTTACTTGTTAATAATGTATAATTTTTGCATATTTCTCCCTTATAATTCCCAACGACTTAAAGCAATTTTCACATGAAATGCAAATGCTGGGTTGAATGATTCAACTTGAATCCAATTAGAACTTTAAATGCCATTTTCACAATATTGTGTGATTTGATATAGTCTTGAAGCTAGTGAGCGATATATTGATCCCAAACGTCACTCGTGTCTCTGATGGCAGTCCTGTATCTTTAACAAAGCAAAGTCCTCATTGAGGCACTTTAAAGACCTCATCGTGGCAAGAAAAAGCCAGCATCGAGGCAAGGCAAGGCCCTCATCGAGGCACTTTAAAGTCCACAATCTATCGAGGGACTCTAAATGACTCAACAGCTCATCACAGCAAGCCACAGATGTTCTGCTCCCAGAATCTTCAAATTGCACTCATTTGTCTGTCCTGCCAAAGAACCATTGGAAGAAACATACACTGGCCCTCATAGAATTATCACCGCCGATACCGTTGCCAAGGATGCCATCGCCGCACCATATCCTACAGTACCAAAGTCATTTCCTTCTTTGTCTGGCGTTCAATTATATTATTATATATTTTCATGTCAAATGCCTTCCAGGACGTGGACAAGCAAAGAGAACCTTGCCCTTGTTTAATGTAACTTAATCACGAGGCTCATGTTCCGATCTTAATGCCATTTTGATACTGACCCCCCGCAAAAATCGAGAGATAGTTGTTCCAACTTCAGTCTTATGTATAAGGCGGGCATGGGAAATATTGCGAATTCTGTATTATGGCGCTGATTCTTTTCATTTGAACGAAGAACATAATATTTTTCTATGTCAGCAACCTTAACTATGTCAGTTTAAAAACAGAAAAGATGGGCAGGATGTAAAAAAACTAAAAAAAAAAAACCAAATAATTCCCAAGTTCACCCTGAAAACAAGTAAGAAAATCGGTCAAACCCGACTGTAATATACTCTGTACCCCCGAAAGTGCGTGCTCTACCGATGCGAACATTCATTTGCTCATAACTTGACTATCCTTAATCCGGACCTTACCGTTACTTGCGAAAATCGATCACTAAAACTGTGACACATTTTTGAACTCAAGAAAGTTGATCGAGTAGAGACCAACAAATTGTGAAAAAGTGTGGCGGTAGTATAAAAACCCTGTGAGGGTTTGATCTAATTAGCTGCCGTTTCCTTTTTGCACTTTGAACTTTTCAGCTTCAGAGTAGGACTAACGATTCCATTTCTCGTAAACAATTTGGAATTTTGCTTTTATATCTTCAGCAAAGTTGCTGCTCTTGGCTTGTCCTAGGAAACATTTCTCAAAAAATTACTTCTTCATACAAAATTTGCCCGAAAAAAACAAGTTTTGACCACTTTTTGCAGTTTTTCAATTTGATCTTGAAACCCGTTACAAATTTGCGCAAGTAATACAGTACAAATTTGTAGCTTATACGAAAATAAACAAACCTTTAGAACGAACCAACTTGATTTAATTACTCTTTCAAATAGTTATAGGATGGATCGATTTCGATGGATCTACTTCAGCTTGCTAGGGTCGAAAACGCACCAGACTCTAGGACCAGCTATCAGGAAGCAAAACAGCGCCTTTAAGAACCTATGCATAATTAAGCAGCAGCAGTACTATCAGCACATGGAATTTGAAATAGCCAGGGTTAACAGCAGCAAAAGTTTTGGGCACTAGCAAGAAAGCTAAACGGGAGTTTTTCGAAAAATCCCATACAAGCGGACACCTCCAGTCTCGCTGAACACCTCAAAATGACATTATTTGTGAGTAATCCTCCAGCCCAATTTGAATATGCGCTCCCGTACACGACAGTGGAAGTCCTTGATGCGTGCATTTCTAATTCGGAAGTGCGTCTGGCCATTAAAACGGCGAAACCTAACAAAGCCCCAGGACTTGACCGTGTTCCTGTCGAATTCTTTAAGAATGCCACACCGCTGTGCATCAACATGATGACGCACGCTTATAATCAGATCCTGCGCTCAGCCAGCACTTCAAATAGCTTTAGGGAAAGCATAGTTTTCCCAATCTACAAGAAAGGAGACCCTACATCAGCTTCCAACTACAGGGGCATATCCTGCATAAATGCAGCCATGAACTTGTTTGCCTCGATTTTGCTAAGACGACTTTCGAACTGGGTAACTGATCATAATATCCTTTCGCCGAGGCTACTCAACAGTCGATAGCGTTTTTGTGCTTACTGCAATTGCCAAATCTTACCTCTCCTCAATGCGAGAGCTGTATATCTGTTTTATAGACTTCAAGGCAGCGTTCGATACCGTTAACCGTAGAAGTTTACTACTAAAGTTAAGCCTCCTAGGAGTATCGACGCGCTTCATTAATATGATTTCAAGCCTGTACGAAGAAAACACCTTCGCTGTTTGGGATGGACGACAACTTTCGGATCAGTTTCCAAATAACACTGGAGTTAAGCAAGGATGCCTCCTTAGCCCACTTCTGTTTTCACTTTGTGTCGACGACGTTACAACCTACCTTCCTGGAGGCTTTAACATTAATGGCACCACCACAAAGGTATTAATGTACGCAGATGATATGGCGCTACTGGCAGAGGCCCCCGAGATGCTTCAAGCCATGATTAATAAGCTCTCTGAATATTGCATACAATGGAGTTTACAGATAAATGTGAATAAAATGAAAGTTTTGATTGTGAAAGACAGAAGAGGCCGTAGTGCAAGGGTAGACAGATGGTTTTTAAATGGCGTTGAGCTGGAAACGGTAAAAACTTTTAAATATCTTGGCGTGACTATCACTGGAAACTTAAGCTTCAAACCTTACTTACAAGAAAAACTGCTAGACTCAAAGAAAGCAATTAATAGCACTAGGAAAAACTTTTTCGGAAAACGACATATTTTGCCGAGCACTTAATTCAGAATGTGTGAAGCCACTGTTCGATCAGTAATGTGCTATGCATCTCAAGTCTGGGGATACTGCCGATATGAGGAGGTAGAGCGACTGCAAAGGCTTTAGAAACCGGCTTGCCTTCATTATTCTTGTACGATCTGCAAAACCACTTCACATACATACGGAATGTTATGGATATGCCGAATTGTAGACTAGCCAAAACAGTCACTGCTATGATGCTGTCGAAAAAAACACAAATTGTTGACAATTGGCTGTCCTTATTTCAGGATCAAGAGGTATCCATAGACCTTCAAAGCGTCGGATCATGGGAAAGATCACACCAATTGCTGTTGGAGAAAGCTGTTATCAGAGAAAGAGACTCTTTTCTAAGTCAAGCCAGGCAAAGTGTGGTCCGAAACACTTTCAAAAAACTAGAGCTGAATCTGGAATCGTTCAACTATTTTCATGACCGTTATGACACTCAAGCAATCTCACTTATATGACGGGCACGCTGTGAGATGCTTAGTCTCAACTACAGGCCGCACTGGAGCTCTGTTAACACAGATTGTAGCCTCTGTAATTTGCACGCAACTGAAGACGTCATGCATCTGCTTGGGGTATGCCCAATTTTAGCTGAGATAAGAAGCGCCCATCTGGGAAGCCGTTTCCTTTCAGAAGCAGACGTCTTAAATTCGCTAAATGGCAAGAACTGAACAACAGTATCCTCCTTTCTACAACAGGCGCCAAAATATAGAACCGCTATTATAAATGAATATTTGTAACTTTTTCTGTAAATTAAATTATGTATCTTTTCTAGCTACTTTTTTGCGTCTTGGTCAATGCTTAAATCGAAAACTATGTTTCTATGTTTTAAATTTTTGTTTGTTTATATCGTTAACAAAGTACAAAAACTCAAATGCTATGGCTGACGGTTAAAAATCAAGCCAAAAATGTATATTAATAAATCGCTACTACTACTACTATATTTATAAAGCCACAAACACGTACAACTGTTATAAAATCTCGAAAAAACGAATATTTTTGGTCAAAAAAGTAAAACAATTAATTTTTTTATAACAGTTTTTAAATTATGTTTTTTACTATTTTATTTATTTAATACAAAACAATCGAAATTTTTGACTGTGTCATAGGTACCACAAATTGCCATTTTTCGAGTTTTGATTACAATTCTACATGCTTAGGGGTAACTGTATGAAGTGCCAATTGAATGAAGTTGGTATGTTCCAATCGTTTGTTTATTTTACTCTAAGCTACGTGGGCGGGTGCGGGGTGTTAACTGGCCGATATTTGCTCATAACTTGTGTAACGTTCATCCGATCTTTATCATTCCTGCAGCAAATCGATAAAAAATATTGATTACTAGATATCTCTAGAAGATACAAACAATCTATAATGAAAACTGTAGGAGATATGAAGTTTGTTCCAAATTGCGGAGGCGGGAGGGGGCGTGGCAAAAATTGAAAATAAACTTGATCTGCCTGCAAGTATGCGAAATATATGCCCCATACATGTCAAACCTCTATCTCTTACCATCTCTGAGAGCTGTGCGTTCATATAGACGGTCTAGCTATATCGACTCGGCTGTTGATGCTGATCAAGAATATATATACTTTATAGGGTCGGAAATGATTCCTTCTCCCTGTTACATACTTTTGCACAAACTTAATATACTCTGTGTACCTTTGGTAAAGAGTATAAAAACCTTAAGTCTGAAAGGCCGTTTCTCAGATGAGATAAAAATTTATATATTTATATTTATTTATTCGGCTCTAGCCCAGTGCTACAAGATGATACTTATTTTAACGCACAAGTAACAACGATAAATTACAAAATAAAGAAAAAAATTATTATTATTTATAACTAACAATATTCTCTTAAATACTACATGCATAAATTATAACTAATACATAGATTTGATTTATTATTATCTATTTAAGCTATTTAGTTTTTCAAAAATTCTTTTAATTTACTATTAAATTGAGTTTCGTTTCGTATAGTTTTTATGTCATTAGGTAAACTATTCCATGTTTGGATTGCAGGCTTAAAAAATTGTCGTTCAGAGCAAGACAGCTTAGTCCGTGGACAGATTAGGTTGTATGTTCTGGCTGAGGTAGTTTGTTAAAAAGATAGTCCGGCTCTTTCGAAGTGAGTATTTTATGTAAAAACACTACAGTTCTATAGTCTATCCACTTTTTAAGGCTTAGATCAAATAGCGTATTCGCCAATTGCGTTATTGAATCGGACCTTCTTCGGTTGAATATGAATCGAGCAGTCGAGTTTAAAGTTTCTCATATCAGCAGTGGCCAAAAATTTCTATACCATAGAATAGAGAAGGAATTAGATACGTTTTTGCTATGAGTAATCTGATGTGAACAGGTAAAAACGTTTGACATATAGAAAGTTGCCTTAGTAGCCCAAAGGTTTGTCCCGTTGCCTTAGATATATGGTTACCCCACGATAGCGTTTTATTGAAAATTATGGCCAGATTAGTAGTATGATCAACATATTCAATTTTAGTTCCATTTTGCTTGGCCCACTTATCTATTTTGTTTAGCTCATCATTACAATCAACAATACACTCATCAATTTCTACCAACGGGCGACTAACATATATCTGTACATCGTCAGCATACATATTGGACATTACATTTAGACAGTACATTTGGCAAGTCATTTATGTAGACAGAAAACAAGAGAGGTCCTAACACAGATCCTTGGGGAACGCCACGTGTTAGAAGCTTGAATTGGGAAATAGATGGACCAGAGACAACTACTTGGGATCGATTTGCTAGATATGATTTCAGCAGTTTTATCGCAGTTTCCAAGAAATTATAAATATTGCTCAGCTTGGTACAAAGAATATCGTGATTGACAGTTTCAAAAGCTTTACTGTGATCGAGAAGTGTTAAAAATGTAACTTTACTGGCATCCAACTGTTCACGAATCTCCTCAACAATATTTATTAAGGCTATTATATCCAGACTGTTGGTCGCACAATAGCATATTTGAAGTGAGATATGTCTGAACTTGTATTGCCATTAAATGCTCGAAGACTTTTGATAGAAACGGAAGAATCGATATGGGTCTGAATTGCCCATTGGTTTTTGGAATTGGGAGGATTTTGGCTCGCTTCTACATTTCAGGAAAAGATGAAGTCATAATTATAGTTTTAAGGATGTGCGTTAGGTGATCTAATAATAATGGAAGAAGTAAAAACTTTGGACTAATATTGTCAAATCCGGCTGCATTGGACTTCACCCTAAGAGTTCTTCTTAAAACATCACAAGGACTAACATTCACAAAACTAAAGCTATTATCACAGATAGATAGAGCACTCAGGTACGAATTGCATGGTGCATCAGGTACTTGAGTTTGAACGAATTTTTAATATTTATACTTGGCTCAGACTTTTTAGAAAAGACTCCACACTTTTTAAGCTCTTTCCAAGTTTTTCCAGACAATATGGCTCCCGTAAACTTTAAGTTATAATACTCACGCTTATCATAAAATATTGCAGTTCTTACCCTACCCCTTAGCCTTCTGTATTCCGTTATTAAGTCATTTGTTTTATATCGTTTCCACCTGTTATACGAAAAATTTCGTTGGATAATGAGTCTTTCTATTTCATTTGTGAACCATGGCTGTACAGAAGGCTTTATTATTTTAGTCTTGAGTTTAATAAATTTATCAAACAGACGGGTCAAATAGCTGTGGACAATCTCAAGCGGGACATCTGCTGTCGGCGATTGATAAATCAGTGACCAGTCCCAGAGTAGGATATCAGTCTCAAGGTCTCAGTAGTTAATGTTATTAAAGTCTCTATACTCTATCTTATGGCTACTATGGTCTAGAATTATGTTGTAGGTCAAGAAAATTAAGTCATGTCTGGAGAAAGCTGGCACGGAAACCTGGTCATATAGTATGATTTTGGTCGCATCATTAACAAAGAAGATATCTAATACAGTATTGCACGTAGTTGAAAAGTGTGTGGGCATTGTTTTGTTAACTGCGTCCAGACCTAAGGACGTAAAACTGTCTACAAGATGATTTTCGCACAAAAGATTACTGTTTAGATCGCCAGCTAGTATCACATCTACATATTGAGTGGAAAGTTGCGAGACAATTTCAATTAGGTATGCGCAGTCAATGTTGCGATTAGGCCTATAAATACATCCTATCAGTGCTTTAGATCCAAAGTTTTTATTAGATATTTCTAAAAATATGTATTCAATTGTGCTGTTAATTGGATGTCTTTCTATTAGTCTACAGTTCAGTCGCTTGTTGACATAGATCGCAACTCCTCCAGCATGTCCAAAACGATCTGCCCGATAAACACTATAACCCTCACATTCAACGGACGAGTCACAATAGTCAGACACAGATAACATCAACATCAGAATTAACAAAACATATCTAAATTCATCCATTTTCTTCGCAAGACTCTGTGCATTACTATGAGACACTTTCAGTCCTTTTTTTCGCGTACTCAAAATCTTAACCAAACTTTAGCTATTATTATATTTAGTATCGACATCATTTTCAGACAGCATGGGCCATTCATCGGCATTAGCTCTCCAATAAGCAATTGGGTTCGTGTCGACATCTTTAATGCATTGCATTGAAATAAAAAAAAAAAAAATTAATCTATGAAAAGGCATCAGTTTCCTACCAAACAGTCACATTTAGCAGCCATTCAGAGTATAAAAATCTCCAAAAATCTATTTCAACCGTTTTTTTCAACTACAACAACAAACCACACAACCATTTTGCTGTCTGAGTGTCACTCTCAGGATTGAGAGCAACTCGAAAATAATCCCTTAAACTCTAATTTTAGTGTCCAGAAATCAATGCATTTAATGCATCAACATTGTCTGACTTGAGCCAATTCACCTGCTCGGACCAGGATCAGTCATTCATTCATTCATTCAATTCACAGTCCATGCAGCTGTTGCCCGGCCAATGCAACAGCCGGGACTTGGCGTGGCCAGTCGAGTCCTGATTTATCCAATAGATGGGAGTACCTTAAACTTTTTGTGTTTTTCTTGCTCGGTTGGTGCTCGGGCCAAAGTTTTGTACAATTTTCCCTGCTGTTTACAAAATGAACGAAGCAAGAAGCAAACAAAACAAATTGCGAAAGAAAACTTTGTACATTTTCCCGTTGATGCTGGGTGGGAGAAAGGTTGGGGGTTGGGTAAATGCAATTTGATGCAAGGGTTCAGGTTCATTGCAGAAGATGCTGCTTCAACTGACTTGACTTTGTTTTCTTTTCTTCGAGTTTCTGTTTTTTTTTTTTTGTAGTTACTTTAGGTGAAAGTATTCCTTTGTTGGCCATTAAATTACGCTTTGGCTCGTTTTTATTTGAGTTTTATTCGATTGTCCACGTCCCGGGATTGGTTTTCCAATTGTTTTTAAGGGTAAAACTTATTTAACATGCAGCAGCTCTTCGAGCAGATAACAAATTATATTGAACAGCTGTGGAAAATTAGAGAAAATTTAGAGGAAATGCATGCGGTGGCTAAGCGGAAGTGCTGCAGGAGCAGCTGTCACCGGAGAGCAAACCAGGCATTAAGCGAATTTTTGATGTGTAAAATACATCTAAAAATGGTAGACAGATGACAGATGGTTAACACATTGAAGCACAAAATCTTTAAATAATTGCTTGCGTTGACGACGCCAACAATTTGCCATATCCATTCGATCGATGTAAACAAACACCTTTCACCAATCAATTTTTGTGATATTCACCTGACAAAATTTTGTGTTTTGGTAATGGAATTGCGCGCCAGGCTGGAGTCGAGTTTTGGCAACACGTTTTATTACACTTTTGGCGAAAGCAAACATTCCTTCGACTGATTTAACTTTTTAATGTTTACGCTTTTCAGCTTTTGGGTGTCTTTTATTATAATATCCGGTTTACGTGGCGTATGATGAATACGATTATTGGTTGCCTGGTCCCCAAAAAATGTGTAAATGTTGTTGTTCTGCATGTTGTTTGCTTATGTGTGTGTGTGTGTGTGTGTGTGTGTGCCTTATTGGGTTCTAATATAGCAACCACACACACACACACTCACACTCGCAGTGCTTGTTATTTTTCAGCCATTCTAAAATGGCATTTAAATTCCCCACAACGTAATTCGAATCAAAGTCGTCATAGCTACTAGTTGACTTTGCTTTCTGTTTTCTTCCACCAAAGAGCTTAAAAAACAGCAGGCAGGCGATTTCAGCTGCGGATTATTTTTCTTACTCTGCAATTCAATACCAGAAATATCAAAGGGTAAAAGTAGGAATTTGTTTTGTAAAGGTATGGAAATTTACGGCCTATTTAATAAGCTGTTTGATTTGAGTTCAGGTTGCTTTCTTAGTTAGTTATGTATTTTTTTTCAACACTGGAATAAAAACTGTATTGTATATAGATAACTTAGTTCTGAACTTACTCTGACAATAAGAAAGTCTTACTTTTATTATCTGAATTGGAAGGCTTAGAAAAAATATAAAATTATAATAATTTTAAGTCTTTGGTGTTGCGTGATGGCATTTGGCATTTCTAACATTGTGAACTATTAATTGTGAAATAAAGAAAGCGGACTGAATTTTTTACTATTTAGAAAGCTTAGTCAAGACTTTGACAACATTATCACCTAGAGGTCCGTTTCGTTCCCTCTTCTGTATGTAGCCAGTTTTAGAAACCATCTCTAAAAGTAAAAATCGCCTTAAGAAAAGTTGAAAGCAGTTTGTTAGACAGACTGTCGTATTTGTGTCAGTTGCTTCCATCAAATTGTGAACAAATACCAAGTGCATTTGACTGTTGCCATATATGTGCAGTGAGCATTAACATTGTCATAATATCCATGTTTTCTACTCAGTCTGAACAGACTGCCAGATGACTGACACAAACAAATCTGACAACCTGGTAAGAACGCACCCAAAGGCATAATCAACTCGAAAATAAGCAGTCAAAACGCCTTCATCAAGAATATTTGAACCATAAAACCTTATTAATAGTCGAGAAAAACTTCCGTGAATCAGATTTATAATGTTAAACATGTTCATGAATCCACAGACGCTTTCGAAACAACGACCATTGATAGCGAACTATGAGGAGACGTGCAGTTCATGACACATAAATTATATTGATTCAAATAAAGATGAGAAAGAGTCCCATTAAATGCGATGACATTAACTGTAGAAACCTTGAAAAAGGAGTCCAACTGGCCGAGAGAAAAGTGAAAGTGCCGTATGTAAGGTTGTGGAATCTCGAAAATTCTAGAAGGAGACAAGGAGACACCGGTGGACGGCCCGGGAGGGCTATATAAGGCGTCGCTGACCAGAGAGAGAGAAGTCAATGTGAATCGGAGTTCAAGCGAGAGCGGTTCAAGTAGTGAGAGTACAAGTGCGGCGAAACGGAGTATCCAAGAGTTCCACAGACGGGAAATCGAGTGTGAAGTCTTGGAACAGGATACGGAATAGTCCTCGTAGAAGGACTTGAGCAGGATACGGCGGATCCTGGCGAAGCATCTAGTCTATAATCGGCAAAGGTAACTGTGCGCAAGTAGAGCCTGAGTGTCGAACGCGGATTCGACGTTATCAGCGATCATACTAGCCAGCGCATCGTTTTGATATCCTATAAGGACAGCACTTGCGAGTTACTCGAGATACGAAATAGGCGAGCCTGCGAGTCAAGCGATTGCTTAGGCGCGCACGGCGTGGCCTTAGCCAACGAAATCCTGCGATTACAGCAGATTAGCCGGATAGGAGGCGTACCTTGCGATTTGGCAAGGATAATTCAGATAGGTTTAATCAACTGTCAAATAGTTATAAGTGAAACATCAAAGTGAACAATAAAGTGAACCGTGTCGCTGGTGAATAATAGAATAAAGAATCCCCACCGTGTTATTATTGCAAGTCCAATATAAATTTGTTGGAACGATACTCGACTACCCTGATAGCCTGCATTGGTTTTCGGGTCAAAAAGGATTCGTTACGAACTATATACAGGGTTGGCCATATTCGATGGACCCATCGGGCAACGCTATTACTTTTGACAGCGATGCCAGATCGACTCATTATATAAAGCGTTTGAAGCGTCAGTCCTAGTAGAGTTTTACCAAGCGAAAGCTCTCAGATTGTTGAAATTTACATTCAACAAAACAAGTCAATTGTGAAAACTCATCATCATAAGTGATGAAGCTCATTTAACGTTGAACCGAACGGAAAACAAACAAAATTGGTGTATTTATGCCACTGAAAATCCTAAAGAGATTCAAGAGGTACCTCTTCAACGATGAAAAAAATCACTGTTTGGTGCGGTGTTTGTGCTAAAATTCTTATAGAGCCGTTCATTCAGGCCGTCAATCAGGTGCATTATCGCTATATGATAACCAATTTTTGGATGCCAATTGTTCGTCGAAAGCGGATGATGCACTACTGGTTTCAACAAGAGGGCGCTCCACCACATACAAGCCGCGCTATAATCGATTTTTTTAAAGTCATTGTTCCCTGGCCGTTTGATGTTAAAAAATTGTTCACCAGATGTGAGGCCAACAGACTTCTTTTTGTGGGGCTATTTGAAAACAAAGGTTCACATTAACAAGCCAAGGACCCTAAAAGACCTTAAAAACAATATGCGACAAGAATCATACTAGCCAGCGCATCGTTTTGATGTCCTATAAGGACAGCAGTTGGCTGCCATTCTGGCCGAAATGTTAGCCAAAACCATGGAAGCCAGCCGACAATCCGACCATTTACAAGATATCATATTCAAAAAGTAATGTACACAAATCTACTTGAACCCAATTAAATGATTTTCATCACGAACAGAAAAAAATTGTGTTTATTTTCTTTGATCTTTATTAAAAAAAACATGGGTCAGTCGACTATGGCCGATCTTGTATACCAAGACATAGCAATATCGAAAATTAAAGTCGGCCCTGCCCGACTTCGATTCAGCAAATACTCAGACGAATAAATACTTAAAAGCCTTTTCTTATGTCAATTAACAGATCATTAACATAATTTTAAACATATTAACATTATGTTAACAGACAGCGCATGCTGACCACAAACATATGACAAAAGTTATGTTCCTTGAGAAAAGGCCAAAAAGCATGAAACGTTTTTTTAAAACTCCGCTATTTGTTATCCGATCCTTATGAAAATTTCAGACATTACACTGTGACTCATTTTTAAGCGCAAACAAGTAGGATTGCTGCAATCAAGCACCCCGACTGCTAAATGTAATCTAAATGTAAAATTGGATCAACAGACCCAAAGGAGCCAGGTCAAGCTTCTCTCAATCTCTACCCTTGCAAAGGGTATTATAATTTTGCCCAAAAGTTTGCAACGCATAGAAATATTCATTTCCGACCCCATAAACTATATATATTCTTGATCAGGGCGATGAGCTGAGTCGTTGAGCTTTGTCCGTCCGTCTGTCTGTCTGTCTGTCTGTCCGTCTGTCTGTCCGTCTGTCTGCCTGTCCGTCTGTCTGTCCGTCTGTTTCTACGCAAACTAGTCTCTCAGTTTTAAAGCTATCGAGCTGAAATTTTGCACAAAGTCTTCTTATTACTGCGCGCTGCTAACATGTCGGAACCAACCGGATCGGATGACTATATCTTATAGCTGTCATAGCAATCATTGGTCGGATAATGGGTCTTAGTAAGAAAAACTTTTTTGTTTTCAATGCTAGCGTCATAAAACTCGGCCATAATTAATATTATATGCTTTCAAACAGATTTGCAAATTTTGGTCAAAGTCGGATGACTATAACATATTGCTGCCAAAGGACCGATCGGTCGGAAAATGGGTCTTAGTGAAAAAAACTTTTTTGTTTTCAAGTAAATCGTTCTTAAAGTCGATGATTCTTAATATTAAACGCTTTCAAACTAATTTGAAAAAGTTGATCGACATCGGGTGACTATATTTCATGGTTGCCCATAGGACCGATCGGTCGGAAAATGAGTCTTAGTCAGAAAAATCTTTTGTTTTAAATTTTATCTTTCTTAAACTCCGCGATGTTTGTTCTTTTTTTTTTTAAATATAAATCGAACGCTTAGGCTAGGATTACATAGCGTCGCACTGTGACAATGCCGTTTGTGAATCTCTGTGCCCAAAGTACTCAGAAGTCAAAAGTGTTCACATTGGAGGCACAGAAATTGCATGTCACAGCGCTGGGACAAGCCAAATGAGTACTTTTGATGAGAACTCTTTTGGTTGTCATCACAGAGGTTACATTGCTCACATTGCGTACAAAACTGAGCATTGAACGAGTTGATGAGCACTGAGCCAGATCCACAATACAATATCAACAATAATTAAAAAAGAATCGAAAAGAATGAATAAGCCAAAAATTATGATTTGCAATCGTCGTATGGCCATGCAGTAGAATGCCGTTATGATCTCTAAGCTTATAGAAAACGTCAAGGAGTAGGAATGCCTCAGGAGTCTAGCTGGAGCAGCGTTGCCGATCAGCTTGGCGTCACCAAGAAAGAAGTGGTCGACAAATGGAACAGTTTGCGAAACACATTTCGTGTGAGTTTGCAAATCAATACAAAAGCAGCCCGCATGTAATCGAATTTTTATTGATATTTTTGCAGACTTGGGGCGCTTGGATAAGATTAATTCGAAGATGGGCATCCTAATAGGTGTCAACAGGGTGTTAAGAAACATGCAGGAGATGGTCCTATCGGAATATAGGGCTTCGGCCTTACTGAGGCAACTCAAGCTACACGGCCAGTCAATTGGAAGAATTTGACCAAATTGAAGGAGAAGAGAATCTCTTTAAAAGTAAGAGGTTCTGGAGTATCTTAAAGATACTTAGTTAGGCATGTGCTACCACTCCTACTTCAAATAACACATATCAAATTAATAAACATATTTAATTACTCGTCTCCAATACTTTTTAAATGCACGCGATGCTGTTTCCGGACATTCTAAACTTGTATGAGAGGGGATGTCATGCTGGATCCTCAAGCCCAATAGCGCAGTGTCACTGCTAGTCTATGGGCTCTCGAAAAGTCGCCGTCTACTTTCTCCTAACAAAAGAGCTGATCGAAAGTGGCTGCATACAAGCGCACATAATTTATAAATTTGTGCGAAATAATTCGCAACTCTGCATTCAACTTGGCAAACATTTCTCCTTTCCCTCGAGTCAAATTAATTTTGTTCATCATGCGCGATTTGCCTTGGGTTCATCATCATCTTTATTTTCGTCCAGCACCCACAACGCAATAACAGCACATGCCACTAGCTCTGTTGCCTTTCGCGCATTCATTAAAAAAGTATACGAAAGCACTAAAAATGACGCATATTTACCTTTATCAACATTTTTATGTCGGAAAAAGAAAACAAAGTTATCGCAATGTGACAGAAAAATGCGCATAGGCGATATGCTTGGCACAGTAAAAATAGTTCAAATGAGCTAATTTTGAGCTAACCCATGGATCAGCTGTTCATTTAATTGTGGTCACAAACGTGCCACTCTCGGTCGCAGAACCACTGTGACGCCGAATGAGTACTTGTGTTCACATTGAAAAGTACACGTTTCTGTGACACACGATTTCTGTGACAAGGCATTGGGCGTTCACATTGCGCTGTGCCACTGTGACACTGAAATGTGACGCTCTGTGTCCCAATGTAAAAGCAGCATCAGTGAAATTTCAACAAGGTGTCAATCTATACTGTACAGAATATATTATTTAAAGAATAATATACCGAATGGTTGAGTATAAGAACGTAAACATTGAAATAAAAAGACTGAGGCTCACTCTATTTTTCTAGCCTTCGAGGTCTGAGTTCTTACAAACTCGATGGATCTACCCCACACCTGCCACCAATGTAGGTTACAGGGGCAAATACACACACGCGGTAGTTCGGGCACGCTGATCGATGTAACAGAAGGTTCTTCGCCAAATAGCAGTTGAAGTTTATGCAAAGGAAACGAGTGCGTCAATTTAATCAGTTCAAAATTCAGACAATTTTCTATTATCACATGTGTGGAAAAGTAGAGAGCGGTTAAAGTTACAGATCCATTGTCATCACCCGTCATCGATACGTGACACGGCCCTCAGTAACGATTGCTGTTCCAGAGTCAAACCATATAGTTGACTCAGAAGGAGGCTACTCGCATCCCCTCTTCTTCGCCTGAAATATATTAAATTATGATGTAAGTGTATTCCACACCACACAACTTGCTGGCATCCTTGCTAATCAGCCGCAATAGCGTTAAAATTTCAGCTAATTCAACAACCGCCTAATCAAGCCCGCAAGATCCGCACCCGAACAATGTGGGTCGCTGGGAACGCAACAAATCGAGCACTAAAATCAATGCAATCAATAAAAATTGTTCCACACTCTGCACCTTCAGGCTCGCTTGCTAACACGTGTCATGTTCCTCCCAGTTTCCCTCTCCGCATTGCAATGCCAATCAGGCTTGGCATATACACAATTTCTATACACACACACACACTGCAGGTCAGTGGATGGGGAAGGGGTGTGGGGTTGGTCCTGCCTGCGGCAGACGAAGGCAACGAACTTCGTTTCGTGTTCTTTTTTTTTGCTTTAGAAATGCAGGTGGGATTGTGGTAAGCCGCGGAGTGTGCGTGTAAAATGTACACACGAGACAAATTTGGGGGTAAACACACTCGAAAAGAAGCCATTTGCCAGGGGCTGGCAATAGCGTCTGCTGGCATGCCAAGGACGCGTGAAGGATTCAAGACGAAGTCGCATGCCATTAGACGGTTTGCCTATCAGAGTCAACTGCTGTGCGAGTTTACCTCACCGAAATTAAGATAAATGTGGAACACTCATGGGCATGGGAAAAATGAAAACGCTAACGTGAAATATTTGATGGCCATTTCTTTCTTTGCTGCTGCCACCTCAAGGCCCATATCCAATGTAAAATGTTGTCTATTTGCAGTGTTAAATGTTGTGCTGGCATCTCCAGCATGTCCAGCCGCCCAACCTTGAAGGGCTATCATCGAGCAGGTTGGCTTAAAGCTGTGAGCAGGCATTCAATTTGCATTTTGCATATGCGCGGTGGCAAAATGCGCTCTAAGGATTATTTAAATATTTGTTGATTTGCATAGGAAAATGGAGCACAGACAAGGCTGCCAAGCATCCGGCTCAGCACAGTGGGATCGAGCTACAGTAAACACAAGCGAAGAACGAAAGGGTGAAGTAATCAACAAGAATGTTTTATTTGTTAACCGAATTTTATGTCAATCGACTTTAAAATATTGTTGGGTGAAAATGTATGATCCGGCTCGAAGGACCAAGAACCGAAATTGTAAAGTAATTAACAAGAATTATTGTGTTTTTTAACGAATTTCGTACCAGTCGACTTAAAAATATGCTTTGCTGATAGTTTATGATCCGGCTCGAAGGACCGAGAACCGAAATTGTATATGAATCAACAAGAACTATGGCGTTTTTTAACGAATTTCGTACCAGTCGACTTAAAAATATGCTTTGCTGATAGTTTATGATCCGGCTCGAAGGACCAAGAACCGAAATTGTATAGGAATCAACAAGAATTATTGTGTTTTTAACGAATTTCGTACCAGTCGACTTAAAAATATGGTTTGCTGATAATTTAAGATCCGGCTCGAAGGACCAAGAACCGAAATTGTATAGGAATCAACAAGAATTATTGTGTTTTTAACGAATTTCGTACCAGTCGACTTAAAAATATGCTTTGCTGATAGTTTATGATCCGGCTCGAAGGACCAAGAACCGAAATTGTATAGGAATCAACAAGAACTATGGCGTTTTTTAACGAATTTCGTACCAGTCGACCCAAAAATATGGTTTGCTGATAGTTTATGATCCGGCTCGAAGGACCAAGACCCAAATTGTATAGGAATCAACAAGAATTATTGTGTTTTTAACGAATTTCGTACCAGTCGACTTAAAAATATGGTTTGCTGATAATTTATGATCCGGCTCCAAGGACCAAGAACCCAAATTGTAGAGTAATCAACAAGAATTATTGTGTTTTTTAACGAATTTCGTACCAGTCGACTCAAAAATATGGTTTGCTGATAATTTATGATCCGGCTCGAAGGACCAAGAACCGAAATTGTGAAGTAATCAACAAGAATTATTTAGTTTTTTACAGAATTTCATACAAATCGACACATAAATATTGCTGTGTGTTAATTTGTGATCCGGCTCGAAGTACCAAGAAGCCAAAATGTAAAGTAATCAACAAGAATTATCTAGTATTTTACCGAATTTAATACCACTCGACTCAAATATATAGTTTGGTGAAAATGTAAATATGATCCGGATTGAAGGACCAAGAACTGAAATGGTAAAGTAATCAACATAAACTACTTTGTGTTTACCAAATTTCATACCAATTGGATCCAAAATATTGTTGTGTATTAATTTATGATCCGGCTCGAAGGGCCAAGCCCTTTTTGACTTTGCAGTCTGGTTTCTTTTGGCAAAAAATTCACTTAGAGCACTTCAAAAAAACATTTTCCTAACCCAGACTCAACCCACATTTTCGTTCCCTGTTTCATTGTCTGTAAACAGCAAGTCTTGTGTGCGGGTGTTTTTGTATGGATGCTGACCAAAGGACATGCCATCGTTGCCATACAAGTCAGACATTGAATTGACTTTTACTTTGGCTCCCGCCGCCAGGACATTGGCACATGAACTGGACATGCACGCAGCTCACACGAGAGAGAATACGTGACATCCTGTTGCCCCTACCCCTGGTCTGGTGTGTGTCAGGATGTGCTGACTGTTGTTGTGTTGGCGGAATGCAATTTTGAAATGTTTTGCATATTTTTTCCAAAGTAATTGCAAAATAGTTTTATGTGTGCGAACAGATTGATGCCAAGATCAGCTTTCGCTGCTCCACCGACAGGCGTCAGCAATCAATGTCATTCCCTGGGGTCGGCATTTCACAAAACTCGTTTCGCCTTGGCCGTCAGCATGCAAATTGGATATGGGGGTGTGAATACGAAACTAGAGACAATAGAAGGCACAAATATACATGCAGAGATGAGCACTTATTCATGCAGTTGGCAACACACGAAAACATTTGACAGCGGCACACACACACACACAGTCAAAGGTAACGAAATATTTGGCATGCCCAACAACTTGCACTAAGTAATTTTGACAGCTGTCATTGCGCCAGACATTGGCGTGGCAAGTCCCTGTTGGATACCAACGAATTTTGCTGTGCCCGTCTCAAGACACTGACAATTCATTTAAGTCCGTGGCCATTCATCTCCCTCTTTTTCCCCTCTCTCTATAAGTGTGTGTGTGTGTGGAGGGCTCGCATTTGTGATAAGCGGAAATGCTGACAATGTGGAAACTTTCCCCCTCCAACAGCAGTTGGTACTTTAGCTTAAAGTGGTCTGCAAATAATACATTTATTTCATTACACATTTACTAAAAGTGGCACCTTCTTGATAGTGTATGTAAGGCAACGAAAGCGAATGTGTGAGTGAGCACTGGAGTAAGACAAACAGACAACATAGCGCCTGAGATAGGGAATGGACAAAATGCCCTGCTCTGTGTTAAGCTGACAGAGAAATGGGATTGTTGCAAAGTTGGCTAGAGCCAGCTTACGGCGGCGTAGACAATAATACAAATTAAAAAAATATTTCTAAAAGAAATCATAGGAAGTTGTTGTTGTAATTTACAACGATTTGTGCTTTGACCTGTGTGTGTTAGATCCTATGCGCGCGGCTATAGCTATGCGCAAAACAACAACGAATGCGCTGTGCGCATAGGCCGTGAGCACCACCGTTTTCAAGCTGTTCAAATAAAGAATTTATCTAATTCGGGGAACGGCAGTTTTTCAACCAAGTTTTAGAACAATTCGCTTAGTAATAACAGCTTGCGTCCATATGATCTCAAATCTTATGCAACTCCAAATGGCTTGATCGTTAGAGAACACCCGGAAATGATGAGTTGGACAACAGGACAATAAAGCTAAGGCTTAAATGGATGAGAGCGAACATCATTTTGCTAATTAAATTTTTAAAGCATCCTGAGCAATTGGAAACGTATCGCCGAATCAGCCTTCTAGCAACTTTCAACGGAGAATTCTGGCAAAGCTAGTAATTCCCAAATTCCAGTTCGGCTTCTGGCTAAAACTTGGCTCATCCTAATAACTTTACAAAGCGGTCAACTTCGTCCTGAAAGAGCTTCATGCCAGGGAGTGCCGTTCTTTGATGTCCAACAGGTATTTAAGCCTGTATGGCACGATGGCCTACGTGAAACTTAGCTCTTCCTAATGCTAAAATCTTTCCTTACCAAAAGTACCTTTTGACTTGTCTAGGATGGACTTGCATCCCAAATGAAGAGGATTCAAGCAGAAGTACCTCAAGGTACCGTGTTAGGTCCAACCCTCTACAGCCATTGATATGCCAACTTCACTGGACTAATACGTGTATTAACGATCTGTAGATCGTTTGAAGATCAAACTTCTGATTTACAAAGTTATTCTTGCACCAATCTGGAGGTAGACATAGAAAATTAGAGTAAACTGAAAAAAAAACAAGAAAGTAAGTCGGCCAAGCAGGACTCTAACATACTCTGTACCCTTAATGTCGCAGCTCGCATTAGCTCATGAGTTATACGCGCTCATCTCTAAGTTTCTCTCTCTCTCTCACTAAGATTGCCTCTGTTGAACGGAATTCTGTGGTTATGGGTGGGGTGGTGAGGGGTGTTAACTGGCCGTTTTTTGCTCATAACTTGAGTAGAGGGTCTGATATTGATGTAAGCTTGATATTCGTACTTAATTTGGCTTGGTGCAAGCATACCCTCCATGAAACTGAGAACGATATTCAACAATATTCAATCTGAAAAAGAATTGCTGTAAAAATGAGCGAGATTGACTTGAGTCCGATATTCAAACTCATTTTGACCTCAAAGAAAGCATCCCACAAACTTACAAGTTCAAGCCTTCTCGAAGTAATTAGTAGTTTGCACACAACTTTTAAGAAGGGACACAAAAAACAACACAATGAAAACTGTTACCAGTTTTTAAAAAATATTACCGTTTCTATCTTCAATAGACTTGGTCCATCGACTGCAATTCAGCAGCTGCCTTCACATGTTGGGAGTGCTGTAACTGGTGGGGAATTCCAAGGCACCATAAGAGCCAAAACCTACAAGAACACCATAAGTTGAAAACTAATTTGTTTATATGTGCCTAACTGTTAAAGTGTTTTTACTGGAATTCCGTGCTTACTTTAATTTCGAAGCAGGACTATTTGATTTTCATGAAGAATTCGTACTTGCAATAAGCATTTTCGGCTTAAAGCCAGCATTTTAGGATTGTTTCGATATTTGTTTTAAGTACAATCAAGTATGACTCGTTTTGGAAATTTCAATACGATTTTTTTTAAGTTTGATTTTAGCTTCCAATTTTGTTATTTTTTTCTGGCCAGGGTCCCCATCATTGGTGACACAATCCACTGGCAGGCCGCGCTCTAAGAAAACTTCTGTCGCAGAATCAATGGGATGTTTTTATTGAAAATATGGGAAACGAGCTCGCGTTTCTTGACAACGAAGATGGCGGCGGTGTAAGAGCAAATGTGTATTGAATAGCTGGTCAATTGGCTACTGCATGGACAATCCAATTTCCCTTTCCTTTTTCCATTCATGGCTAAGTTGAAGTGACAACACTGCGTATGAGCGATTCAAAGAAAAGCTGTAAGGACTCCTGTTAAAACTCAATTTGTTTTTTCTTTATTTTCTTTTACTTTTATAAATCCGAGACCAGTGGTCATCGCACAGCTAAACACAAGTGACTTGGCTGCTGTCCCTCAAAATGAGATATTTTATTTTGGGGAAATTCAAAAATTTAAAGTCGTCTCTTTTTTGACGGATCTCCAAAAATTAAATATAATTCGCCATTTCAGTTTTTAGCAATGTTTTTCCACTTGCTAACAATAAGTAGAAGCTAACGATTACGAAAGAGGTCGGCAACGTGAGCAGAAAAGTTGCCAGTGGCAGCTGATAACAAACAGAGAACGGACAGAGAGCTTTCAAAAACTTTAGTTTGTATGTTTAGTTTGTATAGTATAAAATTTTAAAAACTTTTCTCTGCCAATGTCTCTGCTGTTGCTGCCGACCCCTGGAATAGGATGATTCACTTGAAATAAAAAAAAAATTTTTTTTGCTATTTTGTCTCAGCCTTGAGGTCAAGGATACTAAAAGATCCTATTTTGATCAGTTTTAGTTTTGTTTTTGAACTTTCCATTAAATTATTGTATCGTACCATTGCTTAGTTTCGAAATGAACTATCTTTAACAATTTGGCGATTTTTTAAGCGTAAATATATATAAATTTTTGTACTCCCCGTCTTTTGAAACAGCTCTCTACATTTTCCCTCCATCTTTTTCATTTGGCAAGCTGCGTGACCACATTGTGCTCGTTATGGTTGCAGCTTTGAATCACGGGTGACCCCAACAATCTGCATAACTCAGCTGCATTTGCTCCATCATCATCAGCATCAACACTATCGCAATTATGATCAAAGCCAGGGAAAGTGTTCGACTAAAAACCGCTTAATGTGTCCTCCTCAGTCTGCCTTCTCCCCAAAGAATCATCGTGGTGCTTTGGCAAACTCATTTTATTTACTGTGCGCGAATATTTTTCGCTGATTTTGCGCGTTTGCACCTGGCAAAAGTTTTACCCTCCAACCCGCACACACACACACACAGGCTCACACATTCTCTGGGGCAAGTCGGGCGCAGAAAATATCTTTAACGGAATCATTATCGCCCATTTTTGGTATGCGTTTGGCATTCGCAAATAGTTGAGGCTGCACCAGTTCCAATTCCTATGGAGGCTGCTGGAAAACAAACTTTTTGCATAACTTAACTTTAATACATTTTAAAGGTGATTATTGAGCAACCAAGCGAACAAATTTCAAGGAACCACAACTAAGGTTGGGCGAGGTGTGCGAATTTGATAAAGCATTGCAATGCAATTAGTGGCTTTGAAAGATTTGTGTTAGGGAATTGCACTAATTGAAGAAATAACTCATTGAACACAAGGTTTGCATCTAGAAATTAACCTAATTCAACAAAATGCTTGAACAATTTAAATTATTAAGATAGGGCACCAACTGAAAAAATGCGGCTCACTTTGAAAGTGGCTTTTTAAAGCTTTAGAGTTGTTAATGGCAATTTTGCCATATTTCTTATGTCAGTCATCTGGCAGTCTGTTCACATTGCGAATTTAGCAAAACTTCTTTGAACCTATATAGTCAACTGGCACTGGCTCTGGCATGAGTTCACATATGTATGAAAACAACTGACATGTAAAAATATGGCAGAGGGAGTTCAGATTATGTTGAAAATAAAACCCGGCCCCCAGATTCGAACCTTTTGGGAGAAGCGCATCCCTAAATAGAAGCTGTCGTCACTTTTTCAAGCAATGTTCAAGCATGAAGTTCATCGAGATTAACATTTTTTTTGTTGAGACGTTTTGCATCCCTGTTGGTCTCCGCCTGCTTCTTCATCAATTTCGGACAGAGTTTTATAGATTACATAAGTTTTTTTTTCCGCGCTTGAATATTGTTTTAATTAGGTTACCAATTAGACCCTTTAGTATAAATTTACAGCTTCTAATTAAAAACCACCGATTTCGTAGTCTAAACCGCGGAAAACGCCTGACACTGCACTGACCTAGAAGCCTTTCAAGTAGATCCGGCTCGAAGGATCCAAAATTTATAGTACTATACAACTTTAGTGAGCTTGGTTTTAAATTGGAATAAGTACTGGAAAATCATCCCTTAAATCTAACTGATCTAACGTTGTGGTGTAATCTACAACGAGTGTACCTATATAATTATGATAGTGCGTTGTTCTAGTGGAAGGGGTACGCATCTCAAGTGGCTCCCACCGGAAGGGCTTCTTCACATGTGGTGTCTATCGAAAGCACTATCAATATTATCGATGATTGTGAACTTAGAAAACAATCGATTGTTGTGACCCCCAATTGATTTTGTTTCATTATTTGGCTAGCGGTGCGCGATTGAGCAAATTTTCATTCTCGTCACGAACGATTCACGAATTAAAAATCTCTTTACGCACGTAGTTTTTTGAGCGTTTCGCTTCACTCACTATTCACGCACGATTTAAGAAGGCGTCACGAATGATCACTCACGATTAAAATGCATCTACCAATAAAACAGATTTTCAAGCTATTGCACCAGAGAAGATTGCCAACATTCCATATGTATTTTTGGCCGCTGATGTCAAACGTTTTCCCCAAGCACATCAGGTTTACGACATATTTGCGATGTTTGCTTCCATTTGTAGTACCTGTGGCCACATAAAGCAACATTTTCCAACCAAATTTGTTTTAATATAAGCTGAATTGAATGTCGTTAGAGAAAGATGCAAATTGTAGGATTTTTAGATGGAAAATATGTTAATTTTTTGATAATCTCGGTTGTTTTCAAGTTTAAATAATTCTGAAAAATGTTCCGATAGTAAAAAAAATTCTCAAAAATTACTAGTTAAAGTTATTAATGAAGTTACTAAATGAACGCATTAAAAAGGCAACCATTGCTCTTTTCTCTTGCAAAAAGGCCCTCATAGTACATTGGCTTTACACAGCCGTAGTACGCCCCATAATACTCTACGGAGTACTCGTATGGTGGACTCGGAAAACAATCAGCCCTGAACAATCTGAATAGAGTGAATGCTAAGTGTAATTCGGGGCATTCTACCATACACGAAGAACAAGAGAGTATTCCATTAAATACAGACTACTGTATACCACAAACAACTTTAGACAAATTATACGACGTCCATATCCCAAGCCGACACGATTGGGACAACCTTCCCCATAGCAGAGCTAACGCCATTAACATCTAAACTGATGGTTCTACGCTCGACGAAAAAGTATTAGGGGGCGTTTTCTCTCCCAACCTAGACTGATCACTGTAGTGTGTACCAAGCAGGAAGCTGCCACCTGCCTTAGCACACTCACGGTCAAAGAAGGAAACGTATTAACGTACAATGCACTTGACTCGTATACTTACAATGCTAAAACACTAGCGTAATGTCGCTCATCTCTGAATGAGATCGCACGACATTTCAGTATTCACCTTATATGGGTGCCTGGACATCGCAACATAAAAGGAAATAAGTCTGCAGACATACTGGCCAGAATAGGTACCACCATCGAGCTCCTTTCAGAGAAGAGCACGATAGGGATGCCTATGGCGACATATAAGCTGAAACACTTTGTCGCGTTACGAATCGGTGGAAAACCCTTTCCTTCTGTGCAGTAGCACTCGACCAAAAACGTACTAACACACTTTTACTTCACAGAAGAGACTACATATCACTTCTGGTGGGGACCCTCACGGGTCACTGTCTTGTTGGCAGACACGCAGCATGCCTTGCCGTGGAGGAATCGGTTCAACACCTTCTTTGAGACTCAGGACACTTGGTCCACCTCTGCTACTCAACCTTTCGAAGACATCCGGGCTAGAGATCCCAGCTCTACTCAAATTCATTCTGTCCACACAATGGTTCAGTAACGAGGACCCCCCTCTGTTTAAACAGGGTAATAGGGAATAAATATGGCATCGCAATGGGCCCAATGTGGTCTAAGTGGGAGAGCGACTTGTCGCTCTCAGCCAACGCAACCTAACCTAACCTACTAACGAAGTTTTTTTGGGTCCCCTTGAGATTCGCTATATGGAAGTACGACTGCCAAATTGGAGCTCACTTGTCGACTCGCTTTGATGTCTGTCAGCCGAGTGGAACTTATCCTTGTTATGTGATTGGGACAAATACACTCACGGCCACGCTGAGCGATATAAGAGAGAATCAGAAGGTACTTAACTAATCAGTGGTTGAAATTATCAGACAGTTCCTTTATTAGCACTTGTGGTCTGTTCCCCAGTCGCTAAAAGTACACTTAGAAAAAAATGCATTATCACCGAAATCATCTACCGAAATCAAGCCCGAGGTCAAGATCGGCTGACTATATCTTATAGCTGCCATAGGACCGATCGGTCGGAAAATGGAAAAAACTTTTTTGTTTTCAATGTTAGCGTACTTAAACTCGGTCATTGTTAAAATTATATGCTTTCAAACAGATTTGCAAATTTTGGTCAAAATCGGATGACTATATCTTATAGCTGGCATAGGACCGATCGTTCGGAAAATGGGTCTTAGTGAAAAAAACTCGTTTGTTTTCAAATGAATCGTTCTTAAGGTCTGTGATTATTAATATTAAAAGCTTTAAAACTAATTTGAAAAAGTTAATCGACATCGGCTGACTATATCTTATGGTTGCCAAAGGACCAATCGGTCGAAAATGGTTCTTAGTAAGAAATCTTTTTTGTTTTTAATGTTGGCGTCCTTAAACTTGTTGATTACTAGTTTTATATGATATCATATAGAATCGCAAAATTTGATCGAAATCGGATGACTATATCTTAAGGCTGCCACAAGACCGATCGTTCGGAAAATAAATCTTAGTAAGAAAAACTTTTTTGTTTTCAATCTTATCGTTCTTAAGTTCGGCGATTGTAAATTTGATATGTTTCACAAAAAATCGAAGTTTGGGCGAAATCAGATGTTTATCTGTCGAAAAATGGATTTTAGTTAGAAAAATTTTTGATTTAATTTTTTTGATTTTGGAAGCGTTCTTAAACTCTGATATTTCAGAAACAGCATTTGCAAGGGTGCAAAAACTTCGGCACAGACGAAGTTAGCTGGGCCTTCTCGTTTTAATTTACCTTCCTTCTTTGGGGATGAAACCTCGTAATTTAAAGCAATAGTCGGCATCTCAGCACTCATGACTGTCGACTTCACGAGAAACGTTGCGGTGAATTGTAGTAATAAGCGCAGGCACAAGGCAAACCGCTCGGTAAGCAAGAAGGTTAGGGCGGTGAAATCGTAAGTTAGAGTCAGCGTGGACCAGATGGTTTTCTTTTGTATGTTTCTCTAAGCACGAGGCTCGCACTTAGCTTATGATTTGTGTCAGTTTTAGTATCAATGGTTATTGGTATTGTTTTTCGGTAATGGTCGGGCTTGTCTTGTGAACGATAATTCACGAACGAAATCACTAAAATAGAAGTCACACTTCCTTCAGTATCGTTTGCGTTTCCAGGGATCTAGTCCACGGATTGATGTGTCCACTATCTATAGTCAAAACTTGTGGGCACTGTCAATGTTGTCGAAATATTAGGGTCAAGTGCATCCTGATCCTTGTCAACAACGTTTAAGGGCTAGGTAGTCCTTTCTGAATATGATATTTAACACAATGTGAGGATCATGCTCGAGTGAAGTTTGAACATTTGGCGTCTGGCAGATCAAGGCAACCAGGTGGGGAAAATAGTGGCACAGCTGGACGACTATTAACCATTTCATACAATAGGGCGCTGTCCATGGCTACGAAAACGGCCGCGAAATGAAAAACTCCATATAAAAAAAACTGCTAAGGAATTTTTGTCTGTGGCCGTTTTAAATTCGGTTTCTACCAATCGCGAGAAATTCTTACGTTTACCACTACGTATTGTTCAAGCGTTGTTAAGTGCTTTAAGTGCTGTTAACGCCTCTTTTTTGCCGTGACGTGAACAAAATAGGTTTTTATTCTAATTTGTGCTGCGAAATTGAATGGCCAAATTGAAAATGAAAAATGAAAAAAAGATTCCTGCAGAAAGCGTCGCCTAATGGCACTTTCTATGGCGGGCAAGCTGAATTTAATAAACGCCATGAAAGTGAGGAGCGAGGTGCGGGACTTGGCGGATAGCCCGCCAGAGAACACCGGCGGACCGGAGCACGGTCTGCAAAATCATGTGGCGTCTCCTGTCACCACAAACCACAAGCGAGGAGCTTAAAATCTATTTGGCCAGCATTCAAACACTTCACACTCCAGTCCCCTCAATCAGTTCGATTTGATTCGCCTCAACTATGTCTTCGATCACAGCTACCAGACCAAAAGGAAAATCATTGAACAGCCGC
Organism: Lordiphosa magnipectinata; assembly: GCA_037044535.1. Taxonomy (NCBI): domain Eukaryota; kingdom Metazoa; phylum Arthropoda; class Insecta; order Diptera; family Drosophilidae; genus Lordiphosa; species Lordiphosa magnipectinata. The sequence continues at coordinate 65,524 of JBAMBO010000220.1, read as the reverse complement.
CGGTGCTCAATGATCGCGACAGTAAAACGGCCACAAACCAAATGCCCGCTCCCAGTTCAGTGGACAGCGAACTATCAAGCGGTAGTATAGCGGATAGTGCAGCCTAAAATGACCCCCTGAAGGTGACCGAGCAAAAGCGGATCGGGCAATGAGGATGTGCCCTACATCAATGCCAATTTTATCAAGGTAAGAAATGGGCGAACCAAACTTCAACTTTATAAATCAATTCCATTTCCTAACGTTTCCCTGACAGGGCCCCGACTACGTGGCCAAGTGCTATGTGACCACCCAGGGACCGCTGCCCAATACCATTTTCGAGTTCAGCGGAGCCAAGTCACACATGCTACAGCAGTACATCCAGAAGATCATCATGACCTGACCAACTTTACGGAGGCAAATCGCCAAAAATGCGCGAATTACTTTCCAATCAATATGAACGAAATCTTTGCCATGGCAGCCAAGTGCGAGGTGTTCATTAAGTGCCGCTGTTTGGGACTACATCGAACTGTCATAATGATAACAATTAATTTATTATTAATTTCATTTAATAATAAAAATATATTAAAATAGCACATTAAATATGTTATATTCATAATCCTGCAAGGTGTTGTTGTTTATAAGTTCGCGGGCATATTTAACAGCGCCGAGAGCAGCGCACGGTTTCTTTGAAACGTTTATCGACAGAGAAAATTGTGTTATCGTGGTGTTAACATAGGCTTAGCAGACTCTGTTAAGAATATGCGGAATATCAACCTTTTCACAAGAAATTTTTTGGCGACCCGTGGATACCGCCCTAATGCCTTTAATCGTGTAAACTAAGCTGAATCGAAGCTAATTTGCTTCAGAATAGAACATCTAGACGATCAACGTACTAATCAACACACTAAGCCAAAACTCAACAAGTGGACCGAAAACTAAATTCAAAATAGAGGTCTAGAATTGTAGACACTTTTAGAGATTGCCGTTTGTGGCTGTTGTTGAACATGAAAAGTGACTCCTCAATAAATTTTTCAAGCTTTATAGTGCCAATTTGGAGTGCTTCAGATTGCTCTTATTTATTACTTTGCATGCAACATTTCGTATGTACACAAAAATAAATTGCAAAACAAATTGAACTGAATGATTGTTGGCCCAAACAAATAGGCCACATAGAAATGTAAATTTAATTATCCAAAATATATATATATGTATATGCAGCTAAAGCCCCGCCGGGTTTAGGCCAAATGCTCATTTTCAATTTACCCCGCCCTTTTTTTTTGTTTGTTGTTGTTTTGTTTTCCCATTTGTATATGTGTCTCCCACTTGGCATGGAAATTCCATCAGCACTAAATGCAAATGATACTTAAATATTCATTAGCTGTTGCGATATATTTGAAATGCTCTCTCACACACACACCCACACACACTCGCTGACTTACTAATACCATTACACCTCGTAACTTGACAGGGCGACGAAAGGCATTCAATGTGGAATCCCTTGCACCAGCTCAACTTTGTCTCTTTTACAAATGCAATTACAATTAGAATACGAGAGCGAGAGGGGTGCGAGGGGTTTTGGCACTGATGCTAATTGCAAATTTATTGACTGCAATAAATGTCAGCAAGAGCTTCAACTTGCATTAAAATGATGCAGTTTGGCTGCGGATTATTTCGACTTCAAACGACAATCCCCCCCCCAAAAAAAAAGAGCAAAAATTCTAGTATAAACACATTCAAAATGTGTAGCCGGAGGTTATTTAACTTCCACATCAAATGGCCACATACATTTGGTTTGAGGCTATTTGTGTGCTGTCGGTCTCCCTCTCTCTCGCGCTTTCTCCCTTTTTGATTTTGTACCGCATTAATTGCTAACTACTTGCCAAAACAATAACAAGGCAAAATTATTCAAATCACTCGCATTGGCTAACCCAAATATTTGCAATGTTGAAAGCAAAAACAGCACTTTAAATAACTTTTGCGTATAAAAAATGCTCGAAGCCAATTGATTGCAAATTTGTTAAACGTTTATTCAATTCCCCAAAACAACTATTCAACTCTTCATAAATAAAGCATAAAACCAATAGCCACGCCTACTACGCCCAAGCGCTTTTGTGCAGTTAAATTTTTTAGTGAGTTAAAGTGAGTCGAGTAGAGTTTAAAACAAATACAGTGAGCCATTTTGTTGGACTTTGATCTAGAACAGGGGTCGGCACAAAACACAATCACATTTTGGTATTAAGTATGTGTGTGTACGAGTTTATACTGTCGGTGTTATGACATCGCTTCTGCTGAGCTCTTTTGTAAGCACTCTCAACAGGGACTTAGAGTCGCTCCATCAATTTTTGTTAATAAAATATTACTTGATATTATTGGGCGTACAATTTTATAAATTTTTCGACTGCAACTGCTTTATACATTTTTGATTGCTCATAAATGTTAACACCAATTAAATCGATAAATTTTTGTTCATTGAAGCGTCGCAAAATGCAGATTACGTATACGCCGCGTTGCGTCTGTTGGTGTTAGTGCATATATTCACCCAATATCGCTCCCGTTCTCCATTTGTAATTAGTTTTGCGCAAAATTTGTGGATAATGCAGCATAAATTTAGGTAATTTTTGGTTGCATTTTAATGTGCGCATATTTTGTAAGCAATTCGTTACATTCTCCCTTCTTTTTTTTTTTTGCATAATCTTTTTTCCACAGAAATAAATCCAAGTGGACACCTGTGCTCGTCCCTAAGCTTCTTACCGTAAGCGAAGGTTATTGAAAAACCCCTAACCAGGCATAAATCAAGCTATGGACTGTCTTTTGGTTATTAATATGCCCGACCAAAAGTATTTTATGATTTATGGCCCAACAAAAGCAAAACTCCAGGATTAGCGGACTCCCCAGTCTGACCAAATGGATGGTTTAGGTAAGTTTGTGTACGTGTGTGTGTGTGTGTGTGTGCTTGAGTGTTGCAAGTCAATTTGTACGTCGAAATGTAAGCAGTTTATGTGGCCGAATACAAATCATTTTCGGTTGTGGCGGTCGCGCATTTTAATAACTCTGTTCGTGAACCCAAAGTTGCCGCATAAATATAAAGTAAGCTCCCAGTTGAATCTGTCCCTTGGACGTACTATTTGGTGCAGGCCATCGAGCAGCTGCACTTAGTCTGGCAAAACAAGAATTAAATACCCTGGAACTTAAATTGAAATCAAATAAAGTAGACCAAATCTTCCTCCTGTTTGTCATACTTGGGAAAATTTAATCCCATGTACAAAATACTCAAAATCAAATTTACAAAAATAATATGAAAATTTCATCAGCTGTTTTGATCTGCAGCTGCTTTGGTGTTCTAGCAGCCAAGAATCTGTACCCAGCCCAATTATAAACAGTCCTTTTGCCAGTTTACTTTTGGCAGCAGCAGCTTTTCTAACCCTTTTAAGACATTCAGAAACCAAAGATGACAGACGAACAATTGGCGCTGATCAAAGTGACGGAATATGCCCAATAGAAAGCATTTCGCTGTTAGCAAGCAATTGCTTCTCCCGTGGATATGGCTGATATGCCATGTACCCTGATTGACCGTCCATGTGCACACCATTTGCCCTCAAGTGGCTCGCTCCTGTTGTGAAGAGTTCTTCTTTTACACCAGCCGCCACCTACCAGCCACCTCAAAATCCGTTTCCTTTTGTTGTTCTCCTATACGCCCGGCGAGTATGCTTCATATGATCTCGTTTTGTTGTGTGCTAATTCTAATCTCCCGTTGCGTTTATTGGTGGCAACATTAGCAGTATGTCTCAGTGGTGAAGTGCTGATATCGCAGTCTTAAAATAAGGACACTGATTCATCCATCTACAGCCCCACACCAAATGGTATTGCCTATGACCTCTGAATTACAAATTATGGTCGTTTTGGGTCGAAATCTGTTTTGTAGAACAAATGGGATAAACTGTTTTGTTTTAAACATTTCTTTGTTTTTATACCCTTGTAGAGGGTATATTAAAATTGTTCAAATGTTTGTAATGCATACACCCAGAAAAAAGATTTTCCTTAAGTTTTAGAAAAATTGATTTTATTACCTAAACTGTGATTTTCAGGCAATAATTTCCCAAAATATAGGACATTTTACCTAAAAAAACCTTGTTTTAGGACTAAATTTATTAAGAATCTTTTGCCTTAAAATTATGCCATTTTTCCAAGCTAAGTATTATTATTTCATATATATAAAAAAAATTATAAAGAAATATTTACAAAGCTTTTATTTCTAGTTAAGAATGAATTTATTTTATATATTTAAGAATTTTTAATAATATTTAATAATATTTGTTTATACCAGCAAAGGCTAAAGGAGCATCACTGACGTGCTCGCTCTTTTCTCTCTCTCTCGATATCCACCATAGTCTTAAGCCTTTAAGCACTATGACATGTTACATTATGGGCAGTAGCAGTTACACAATTGAAGTGAATAAACCCAGTGAAAGTTGAAAACCCCTTCGCCCACTTATTTGCACAAGAAGCTTCTACACAACCAGAAAAGGAAAAGAAAGTTTTGGAACTTACCTACAGCCACCCCCCGACACAACAATATTAAATATCAAGAAAGACACAATCATTTTTCATTTTTAGTTGATCAATTACTTATGAGAACTAAAGAAAACTATACCCAGGATTGTCTTTAATGTAATGTGGCAGAGTCTGGGGTTCGTGAGAACTCTATTTTCAATAAAATTAATAATTTCACAATTTTAGACAATTACTCATTCGATTTGTTGCACGATGTCTTGGAGGGCATTTTTAATTATGATATTTGCCATATTCTTTTATATTTTATAAAAGGAAAAATATTCGATTTAGAGTTCTTCAACATACGCAAACAATCATTCCCATATAGGGAAACAGAAATTGGTAATACCTCTCCACCAATTAATATTCTGCATTTAAAAAACATTAACTAGAACTAAATTAAAGATGTCTGCACGGGAAATGATGACCCTAGTTCACCACTTCACACATTTTGTTGGAGATAAGGTTCCTCAGGGCAACAAAGTATGGAGTTTTCTGCTCAATTTATGAGAGCTCTTGGACTTGCTTTGTCTATTTCAATATTCACAATCGGATATATTGAACTTGCAAAATCATATTATTATTCACAACAAACAATATACAGCGCTATTTAATGATACCCTCAAGCCAAAACACCATTTTTTAACCCATTATCCACAAATCATACAAATGTCTGGACCTTTAAGATACCTTTGGACGTTTCCATTCGAATCTAATCATCGAGAACTCAAATCATATTGTAAAAATATTAATAGCCGAGTAAATTTAACATATTCAATATCAGTAAAGTACAATTTCATTTACGCCAACAAAATGTTAAACTTCAAAAAAAAAAACATTTATCATTCAGTAAATCAACATGTCTTTTTAAAAATTCTATCGAATTTGATCAATTTCAAATAACTTTTCCAGAAAAGATTTTTCCTCAGCAAGAAGCTATTTGTACGTAAAAAAATTTGGTTTCTGTTTTAAGCGTGGGTTTATTATTTTTTTCAACAGCCACATATTTTCTTTTTACGAAATTCGGGATGTTATATCAATGGATGAAAACGTATTTATATTTTGCCAAGAATTGGAATCAGAGTTTCGAAAACATTTAAATAGTTACGAAATAATGAATCGCCTTAATTTAAAATTAATAGACCTTAAGCTTATAAATAACCCCCTATTCATATCCACAAATTTAATTTAAGTTCTTATGTAAAGCCAAAGCTATATTAGTAGGTAAGATTTTTTAATATTAAATAAGAAACCTTAAAATCAATAAAACTGGTTTGATTTTTTTGAAGCAAAAATAAATATTTGGATATTACTGCCACAAATTAAGGCTATATTCTACTACCTCCAAAAATTGAAAACGGATATTTATTACCTAAAATGTAGGCCTTTCTATTACCTAAAAATGATATTTTAAGGTATTACGTTGCCTAAATTGGAGGTCAAAAATCAAACTTATTGCCTAGAACACTTTAGGTAATAGAGGCCTGAAATTAAGTCTATACATTCCTTGGCTGTCATTTTAGTTAAAATGGACTTAAATTTCTGGTAATTTTTAACAGTTTTAGGTAATATTATTTTCTGAGTGTAGAAGGGCATCACATAAAGATTACTTCAAGACTGGCATAACTCAAAATAATCGATTTTGTCAAAAACGCGTTTAATAAAGTTCTCAATGGATTTAACCCAGAGAAAATAGTTCTTTTAGTTTCGATTTAGGTTAAATTAACCCCCCTAACAAATATTTTCTTAAGCCGAGTACTACAGCGCATTGCCGATGCTCCCTAGTATGTGAGGTATACAACTTTATATCGCGATTTGGATGTTTTGCCAATATGCGCCCAATATGCATACTATGTAGGAATCATGACCGACTGATGGCTCAGTCCAGTAGACTTGCATTTGAATTGTCTACAAACAGACTTAGAAGACGCCTTAACCGACGACATCCCTCGGACCTCTGGGTCCATGGAAAGCGTCCCTCGGGCCACCTCATCAACTTGGCATAAGTGTCCCCTAGGGACTATCCCCTACTAATATTTGCACGCTGCTGATTTCCCCAGCAAGATGACAGATCACTTCCAGGACTTGTGCTGCGTGTTAAGTTGTTATCCCAGGTTGTTAGCCGTGCTGTCTAAGCCCCGTATACTATTAGTAATTCTTGTTAACTATTTGTAAATAGATGAAGTTCTATGTATCAAGTATTCTCCTAGCTATCATTAAACAAAAAAAAAAAACAAAAACAAAAAAAATTTCTAAAATCAAAAGCGAAATTTACCCTAATTTTTACCCTAAAAATTAGAAAAGGTAATAAAGCAAATTCACCCTAAAATTTAGAAAAGAATATATTTTTCTAAGTTTTAGAAAGTTTTTCCTAAAAAATTCATTTTTAGGGCAACTTTTCTAAAATGCAGAAAAATTTTTCTGAATAATAGAATTTTTTTTCGAAATTTTAAGGCGATTTCGATTATAGGCCGATATTCTTAAATATAGAAAACAAATTTTCTGAGTGTATACTCTGTACCAAAGGTAAACAGAGTATATTTAGTTTGTGCAAAAGTATGTAACAAGGAGAAGGAAGCATATCCGACCCTATAATGGTAAATAAATATATATAAATTCCTGATCAGCATCAACAGCCGAGTCGATATAGCCGTCTGTCTGTCTGTCTGTCCGTCCGTATGAACGCACAGATCTCAGAGATGGTAAGAGATAGAGGTTTGACATGTGTGGGACTTATATTTCTTATACTTGCAGGCAGATCAAGCTTATTTTCAATTTTTGAAACGCCCCCTCGCGCCCTTGAAAATTCGGAAAAAACTATGATATCTCCCAACAGTTTTGTAGATAGATGATTTTAACCGTCTACAGATATTTAGTAATCAAAGTTATTTATCGATTTGCTGAGGGAATGATAAAGATCGGAAGTATCAATACTCATGATTTGGGCAAAAAGCGACCGGTTGATACTCCCCCACCCCCCACCTGCCACCACAGCATTCCATTGAACAAAGGCAATCTTAGTGAGTGAGTGAGAGAGAAACTTAGCGTATAACAAATATATTGCATGATAACCGCGTGACTTCTTGCTTGTATTCAAATATTAAAGTCGGGAGCAAAATGCAAGCGGCGGCCTGAACTGGTACACAGTATATTACAGTCGCGCATGACCGACTTTCTTTCTTGTTTTTTTTTTTAGTTTAATCATCTCATTTGGCTTAAGAATTATGATATTGCCATATTGCTCAACAGTTTAGATTTTGTTTCAGTTTTTCTTTTGCTGGTCAAACTTTAGCCACTGAGCACTTGGCTAGTCGTAGACATTTTTCGAATTTCGGTATTTCCACTTGTTACTCGGTTCGTTTGTTGTTGTTATTTTCTGTCCGGTTTTTGGGGTTTTGTTTTTACGGCTCTCAACTGGCATTTGTCGGTGTGGATACGGATTCAGTTGCTTTTGCGTTTGCCTTTGCTCCGGCTTGTTTATGATTGCAGCCAGCGGTTTGGCAGCAATTATTGCAGGAAGTAAGACAGTGTGAGCGAGAGAGAGAGAGAGGTGCGAGCGAGAAGGAGACGGATGCTTAATGCTTTAGGTTTTAGTGTCATTTGCAGTGTTGCTTTGTTTACCATCGAGTTGTGTGCAGTTGAGCATGAAATATGCTTCCTAAGGAGCAACCAAAAGTTGGACTACAGCTGGTGACTTTTTGCCCAGGGATTTGCTGTACGATTTTACGCTTAAGAACCAACCGCACACACACACATTTTTTGGCATATTTAACCTGCTGCCATTTGTTAAATTTATGCCCAATATCAACTGTTTCATTTACTTAGTCAACAGTGAAAGGGCGAGTGAGGGAGAGGGGGAGGGGGGTATAAATTCAACCACTGCATTGCAGCTATAAATTGTTACAAAGTTTCAGCAATTAGGTAGAAATATGTTGTACAACTTTGGCTCTGTTAACCGCAGCGCCAGCAACAAACAACATGGCCAACAAAACTTGGCTACAAGCAAAATAAATGCGCTTGCATGTTTAAGCCATATAATAATAAAGAAATTGTTGTTGGCGGAATTTGTTAGAAATGATGGCCAAACAATTTGTACCAAAGGAATGCAACGAAATAAAAACGAATTAAAGCCAAGTTGGAATTGCTTAAGAGAGAGCGAGAAGTTTGATTTATTTCTAGCTAAATATTTTCTATTAATTATAACAGAGCAAGAAAAAAAAAACAAATACTAAGAAATCAAATAAATTCCACTCCGCCAGCTATAAATATAAATGACAATAAATTGTCATTTTGACCACAATAAATATAAATAAAATAAATTCAATGAAAGGGGAGACACACCTCTCCAACCCTCCCCCCTATCTTGGTGGAGTGCATAAGCTGCAAACAAATACAACAACTGAACAATTGTCATTGTCAACTCGTGTTGGCCAATAAATTGCATTATTAGAGCATACTTTTCAGGGCAAAGGGAAGCAAAACTATTTGTTAAACAATCAGCATGGTTCTATGTGTCTGTGTGTGCGTTTGTGTGTGTGTGTGTATGTGTGTGTGTGTGGAGGGGAGAAGGCAAATTGTCAACATAAATAAAATTAAATTAATGGAGTAGGGAAAGGCCCGTCAGTTGGCTGTCAGAGTGACCATTTCATTTGATACAAACACAGGCTGTCCGGCCACCCCCAACAAGTGGAAATTAAACACGCACCCAAACACACACACACACACACTCACACTGTCCATTTCCGCTTTGCTTGATCATTGAAATAAACGTGCACACACCAAGCCCAGCCCACAACTAACCCTCAACTTAAGACGCCATTTGCCATTTCTTTACTTCTTTGCTCTTCTTTTGTCTGCATTTCAGTTTTCTCGTTTGTTTTTGTTGCCCCTTTTACTCTTTTGTCTTATGCATAGGCAAGAAGAGATAATCGTTTTGGTTAGTGCAAAAATGGCCTAGGTGTAGCCACACACTGATGAAAATTATTGAAAATCATTAGAAGTTCAGCTCTGCCTAGAATATAAGTAAAATTCAGAGTATGCTTCGGGTCTGTTCTTACTTTTTGGAACGGATGAATACTGTTCTGGTAAATTCAGAAAAAAAAAAAATTGAATAATTAAGAAAGTGGAGGGGTGGGAGGAGTGCGGTGTTGCTCGGAAAAGTCGGGGAGAGAGAGACATGACATACACAAAAACCGACCCACTTTTTCTCAGTTCTGGCTACATTTTTTTACAATTAACATTTTTTTTTTCTCTTTACCTTGTCTGGGAATTGAACCTGGAAGACGGCATCTTAGCTCACTTGATTATCAAGCTTACGCAAGAGACAGCTACAAAATCATAGTAAAGAATGTTGCCAGAAGCACTTTCCATTTAGAAGCGATTTCCATTCGCTTAAAACGTCGAGGTCGTGAGTTCGAATCGTTTTTTTTTTCTTTTATCCAAAGCGTCAAAAATGTTCGACATAAATAAATGAGTCTTTCTATTTCTCCTTTCGTGTGTTCTTTTCGCTTTTAAGCAACCAACAATTGCACTTATGCGATTATTGTACTGACTAGCGATTATTCTAACCACCAGTGGTGAGCCGCTCTGCCAGGCTTTAAGCTATTCATCTAATACGCCACACAGACCACCCGTCAAAATTTGATGACAATTGGATGAAAAGAAGCCGAGATATCGCACACATGATTGTGCTTTCGGTGCAAAGGAATTTTTTTTGGTGTTTTCGGCGTAGTATTGCAAGCACCCCATTTCATCAACAGAAGTTTAATTCTTTCTTAACTACCTAAAGACTTTTATCAGCTGTGTTGTGTATAACTTTGAGCTATTATTTTACTTGTATGATTTCTTACCTGTTCTGGATGTCAAAAAACTCATATAAATCGTTCAGTTAGTCAGTAGAAATTCGGTCAAGCCCGTCTGTAATATACTCTGTACCTGCAGTGGGCATAACTTGACTAGTGACGCCACTACCATAACCAAATCCAAACAAATCTTTGATGGGAACTGACTTTTGGTCATACCTTGAGTATAGCTCAGCCGATCTTTATTATTCCTTCAGCAAATCGATGAATAATCTTAATAACTAAATATCTCAAGAAGGTACAAACTATCTATGTACAAAACTATGCGAGATTGGTGGTCCAAATTGTGGGCGCGGCAAAAATTGAAAATAAACTTGATCTGCGCGCAAGTATAAGAAGTGTATGTCCCATACTTGTCAAACCTCGACTACCAACTTTGAGATCTGTGCTTCATACAGACGGACAGACGGGCTGTTGTTGCTGACCACGAATGTGTATACTTTATAGGATCGGAAATGATACCTTCTCCCTGTTAAATACTTGTACACAAACTTAATATACACCGTTTTAACTGAAAACGATCGAATCGCTGGTGGACAACAGTATGCGCAATACGCTGCTAAAGGAGGCACCCCTCCAGCCAACACAGCACGCGTACAGAGCAGGCCGATCAATAGAAACGGCACTGTACCAGCTCGGAAAGATGCTGGAGAAAACAATATAATATAAGGAAGTAGCTCTCTGCGCCTTCCTAGATATTGAGGGAGCTTTTAACAACACATCCCATAGTGCTGTCAAGAATGCTCTAATCAGAAGAGGAATTAATAGACTCACTGGATAGACTCACTTCTACGATGCACAGAAGCCTCTTTAGTGGAAGCTGGAAAATTCATCACAGTAACCACAACTAGAAGATGACCTCAGGGAGGAGAACTCTCCCCACTGTTGTGGAGCCTATTTGTGGATGAACTCTTAGAAAGACTCGCGTACCAGGGCATAACATGCCGCATCGTTATCCTTGCAAAAGGAAAGTACGAAGAAACCCTATGTGACATAGTCCAAAGGGGACTGAAAGTGACGTCTGACTTGTGCAAGGAGGTTGGGCTCAACCTAAACCCTGCAAAAACCATCGTTGTACCGTTCACTAGAAGATACAAACTCAGTAGAATGAGGACAACACGTGTTTCCGGCTGCCTCATAGCACCGGAAAAGGAGGTCACATATCTTGGCGTCGTCTTTGACAACAGGCTAAAATTTGACAAGCACTTAGAGACTACACTCAGTAAGTGTACTAGGGCACTATACACATGCAGGAGCATAGCCGGAAAATCGTGGGGCATGGCACCACACATACTCCGGTGGCTATACCTCATGGTGGTGAGACCGATGCTCACGTATGGAACTGTCGTGTGGGAAGATAGAGCAAATCTTCTCTCTGTAAAGACGCAGTTGCAAAAGCTGCAAAGGCTGGCATGTGTATGCATGACCGGACCCATGTATACCTGTCCGACAGCGGCCCTAGAAGTATTGATGAAGCTTACATCACTCCACCATACCATCTGCTTGAAGAAAAAAGCCACATTGCTCAGACTGACAACAGAAGGAGTAAGCAGGAACTACGTAGTAATGAGGGACTCTGATAGGTTGGAGAAGGAAATCCCTATAGTCCTTCAACCTAGAGACGAGATGGTGGCAGAGTTCCACTTCGACAGGAATTTCACTGTACACAAAAGAAATGAGAGATTGGATCTCACTAGAAGAGACATATAAAATGCAAACCACACACAATTCAGTGGTACACAGACGGGTCCGTGACGCCCCAAGGAACTGGACTTGGGGTAGCAGGACCTGGAACGAAAAGGTTTGATTCAATGGGAGAATTTGCAAGCATATTTCAAGCCGAACTATGTGCTATCTCCCGTTGCGCAGACCTCAATATGGGGAAAATCTACCATAATAGAGAAATTGCTATCTTTTGGGATACCCAAGCAGCGCTCAATGCGCTTAGCAGCAACAAATTCACCCCTAAGCTAGTCTTAAAAACAAAGAACAAAATGGACCAACTAGGTAGCAGGAACAACCTGTTCCTACGCTGGATACCGGGATATAAAAACATCCCCGGAAACGAACTGGCACGCAAGGGTGCAGCCACGGCAATGGTAGGACCAGAACCCTACTGTGGCATAGGCCAACACACCATTAGGGAGCTGCTTAGAAAGGATGAGAAAACGCTTAGAAAAGCCTCCTGGGTAAACACTAGGGGCATGAGGCAAGATAAAGCATTAATAGTGGACTAAAACCTGTAAAGGTTCCAGAAATTAATCCAACAAGGAAAGAATGCCCTCAGGCCACTGCAGGCAGCGGGGTCACATGTACAAGCTGGGAATAGTAAACACCCAACTATGTAGATACTGTGAAGAAAAGGAGTAGTCCTCTGAACATATACTAGTCCACTGCGATGCTATAACGAGGCGCAGATTCAGCAGATTTGGGGAAACCCAGCTTACCCCCCAACAAAATTAGTAACCTAGAACCCACGAAAATCCTGACATTCGGACAGGAAATAAGGCTGCTAGGAGAGTTGTAAACTAAGTATATGGGCACATTAGATCAGTATTGGTCGCAGTGCGCTATTTCCCAACAACAAACTAAGACAAACTAATATACTCAGTTAACATTTGGTATCGAGTTTCAAAACACTTATCTATCTAGAACCTCATATTTTTCTCTGCATGACTCCAACGAACTTGTAGTTCTTATGTTTTGACCGTGTACAAAAATATGCACGAAGTGTGGGCTGAAAATTAGTTTAGAAAATTGGTTTTTAGTCTCAGAATTAAATTTCCTTTACAATTTTCCTTTACAATTTACAGCTTTCCTCTTGGTTCTTGAGCTGTTTAAAATCATTATAATCAAGAAGTAAAAGTGATTAAAGCGATATATTGCTTTGAAATTGAAGTGGAAGGTGGGAAATAAAAGGTGAATTGACGCCCGTGGGCGTTTTTCCGATTTCGGCTCGCCTTTGGCACGATATTCGCTCGATTGAGTTCGGTTGTTTCGGGGTCGTAAGCGTAGATCCAAGTCTCATCTCCAGTTATGATGCATTTCACTACGTCCTGAGTGAATCAGAAAGCATTGTTTTACAAATGCTAAAACGGCGGTCTATTCGAAACTATTCGATATTGGACTCTTCTCAAGCACAATTCGTCACTCAAAATCGCCTTCACCGATCCAAATGATATGCCCAAACTATCAGCGATGTCTATAATAGTCAATCGACGATTTCCAAGCACCATTTCTTTGAATTGCTTGGCGTGATGTTCATTGTTTGCTGATGTTTTTGGCCGATTAGATACCACATTCTAGTCAACACTCTCGCTGCCGGCCTTGAACTCGTTGTACCACTTGTAAAGATTCTTTAAAGACAGAGTCTGATTCCTAAAGGCTATCTGCAGCATTCTCAACGTTTCCGCAGCCGAAATGCCATTCCGCAAACAAAATTTAAGGCAACTTTCTTGTTCATTAAACTTAGACATAGTAAAAATAACAGAATTCCCTATTAGCAACTCACAAAACGAAGCGTATCTCAAACATAAATGAATATTTTGAAGTTAAATTTCGCACAGCTGTCACTAACAATGTAACCACGTCACAAAAAAGAAGTTTAAATTAAAAATTCAATGTTCAATTTGATTACAGTTGTAAACACTTTGCTTAAGTTCCATTAATTACCAGCTGAAGAATATTCAGAAATCTGCCACGTCCTAAGAAACAATGATTAAAAAATTAGAAGAGAGATGAAAACTGCAGGCAATGGTAGATGTTGTGGAATTACTTGCATCCGGCTCAGCACTTTGCGAGCACAAATAAGCTGTTCGGTGCGTTTGGTTCATAACTTGTTTACATTGCTCAAATAACTCTCAAAATTCATTTGGTCTTCATCAAACTTGGTGAATAGATAAATAATGCTGATTATTCTACCTATATATATATCTCTGAGCTTTAAGAGACGTCGAGGGCGCAACGCGCCATTGGGTGCCCATCGTTGCTTTAACTGATTTACTCAGTCACTTACAGAACGAACGAACCAAGCCATTATCTTCATTTATGCATAAATTTCTTTCAGTGCATAAAAACCAAGTAGATTGAGATGGGCAGGGTTTTGGCTCTGCCACCCCCCACACCTTAGTGGCGCACACACACACACACACACAGAGAAAGAAATACAAATGGCCTTGACATTTCTTATGCTTATCGCTGTCCGTGCAGGCGTTGAAATTGTAATTTGTGTAATCTCAGGTGGACCAGCAAACAGAACCAAAGTCGACGACAGCAAATAAAAGAGAGAAACTGAGAGTCTAACAAAGAAATAAAGGTGACTCGGTGCGAGTGTGAGTGTGAGTGTGTGTGTGTGTATGTGTGTGTGTGTGCGAGTGTGCGTGTGAGACTGGCATGGCTCTATTTAAGCCTGCCTGGAAGTGAAAAACCACTTAACCCCCTCATGGCCATGTTGATGCTCGAATGTCTTTCGTTTGCCTAATTAACAGCCACTGCCACATAATGCTAATCCAATGAGCAGCAACTTGACATTTATATTACATTAAATTAATTTATTTATTTCATAACATATATAAATTACGTTTAGAGCAAGAGAGATACAAATCAACAAATGTTTGAACTAATTAGATTCCGGTGTTTTTGGTGTTTTTGGTGTTTTACATGTGACGCGAGTTGCCAAAGCCGCCATGACCCGACTGAGTGGCGCCCTTGTTGAAACCCATTTGAAGATTGAGCTCACCCTCATGGGCACGCAGCTGCTCCTCGCTGAACACACGCTCGTTCTTGTCGGACATTTTGGGTCCCAGGGTGGGGCCAGTGAACTCTGGATGCTTTTGCGTCTATAAGAAGAAAGAAATGAAATGTAAATAGGCCACAAATTGAAATCACTTTCTTCTTCATCCACTTACAATGCGGCCCAGAGCATACAGGGACAATGTGACTTGTGGAATATTGCGACGCTCAAACAGATCGGCCGTTTGGAATATCTCCTCCTCGGGCACTCCGTACTTCTTGACCGCGGCCTGGAAGCGTTGAATGTTCTCCATCAGCTGAAAATTGGTGCCGCGCTCCTGGATTTTCTTCACCGAGCCCGGTGCCAATTTGTTGGCCAATTTGCACAGCCAAATGCCATCCTTCAATATATCCTCATACTGGCCACTGGGCACCTTTTCGCCCAAGACGGCAAAAACCCAGTTGAGCACCTCTTGTTCCTGTTCCTTGTTGCGGGGCTACAACATTAAATTGAAGTACAAAAAAAAAGAAATATTTAAAATACAAATAAAATTCCCAATTAATTAATTGCGATTTTAACAGCAGTGTCAGGCAGCCCAACGACTGTCGACAGTCGAAAGCCACTGAAATGCTTAATTGAAATTTACATAAAAGCTGAAAATTCATTGAGAAGAGAGAATAAGTTGATTCAGTTGTGAGACCAAATGTAAAACAAGTTGAAGGGAACCTTAAGTTCCTGCTTGGAATTTGGAATTTTTTGAAACTAATTAAAGTAAGAAACAATAAACTAAAGCTAACGCAAAAGAGTCCGAGCTAAATTGTCGTATTTTCGAAAGTTTTGGAATAATGCAAAAGCAGCAAAATAAAGCTTTTGATTTTATTTCAAGAGAATTTGGATAAGAAACAAGATTTATATTATCATCTTGTGCCCGAGTAGCTTACAGCTCGAAAGCTAAATGGAAACATGGCATTGCCGATGCATATGCCAATGTCTGTTTCTATGCTTTCTCCTCCGTCAGTTTTAAAGCTATCTTAACCAAACTTTGCACGAAGTCTTTTGGTACAAATAAGCTGCAAATTTGTCGGAACCGGCCGGATCGGATGACTATATCATATAGCTGCCATAGGAACCATCAGTCGGAAATGTGGTTTTAGTGAGAAAAACTTTTTTGTCTTCAACGCAAACGTCCCCAAACCTCGCATTTATCAGTTTTCTATACTTTCACATAATTCCACCAAGTTTGATAGGACAACTAAATAGTATAGCTGCCATAAAAATTGGGTGTAGAAAATGTATATAGGAGACCTTGTCAAAAATATTTACATTTGGCCGAATGTTCGCTCGTTATATGTACGTATTATAAGCGTTATACGCTGTTATACGATCAATTCTAAGTATCTCTCTCTTTCTCTCTCTCTCCCAAAGATTGTGATTGTTTGAATATAACGGTGGTTGAAGGAAGTGGGGAGGTTGGGGGTGCCGGTAAAAATTTTTTGCTCATAGCTTGAGTATCGTTTATCCGATCTTTATCATTCCTTCAGCAAATTGATAGATAATTTTGATTACTAAATATCTCTAGAAGTTACGAACAATCTATCATGACAACTGTGGGAGATATGACGTTTTTTCCAAATTGCGGGGGCGGGAGGGAGAGTGGCAAAAATTAAAAATAAACTTGATCTGCCTGCAAGTATAAGAAATATATGTCCCATACATGTCAAACCTCTATCTCTTACCATCTCTGTGATCTCTTCGTTCATACGGACGGACGGACAGACGGACGGACGAACAGACGGATCAAGAATATATATAGTTTATGGGGTCGGAAATGATTCACTCTTTCTGTTACATACTTTTGCACCAAGTTAATATACTCTGTGTACCTTTGGTACAGAGTATAATTAGGTAGCTTAAAGGAGATCTTTTTACCTATTATTTTAAAAGCGCTTTTTTAAGACAGTTTGGATATACATTTAGGTGCTTGTAGGACACACTGCTACCGAGCCTGGCCTCTTTTTCAAGCTCATATTTAGTATTGGAACTCCGCACCTCATATGCCTGAGCCTCTCCATTTCCATTTCTTGATTCTCTTGCGCATCTCGCTCCTTAGCCGTAGCATGGGTGGGGGCAATATTAAAGGTGTTGCGAAAATATAATTCAAAATTTTTCTATCGCCTTCTGTACGCCTCACTTTGGAATCATTTGCAAAACTTATCATCAAATCTATAGCGTGTCACCTCTGTCAGTCATTTGTAGACTTTTATTGCCACCTCTAACGTTAAGGAAACTGTCATCCCTAAGCCAGGTTTACATATTGTTTAAGGAAAATTACCAAAATTTTCAAACAAACTCGGAGTTTAAGGAAGTTTAAGGAAGTATGAATCTGATGCCACTCGAGATTTAAAATGCACAATATGACAATGAAAGCTTCTAATACTTGATTTTTTTAAACCTATTGAAAATGCCTCAAATTAACTAGTTTTTTCATAGTAATGACACTGACGGGATCGGCTTGCTGAAATATCTTCTGATGGCTATCAATTCGCTCAAAAAAAATGGATTATTCCACTCTATATATATTAATATAATACAAGTATACGATTGTAGTCAAAGGTTTATGTTCAATATGTGATGTGAGAAATCTATTCTAGGATGATGCACTTTGCAGCATTGTCTCGTAAAATTATAACTTTTTAATTGTTAACAATAAAGATTAATCGCTGATCTTGAATGGAATATTTTTTAACCCTAATGGCAAATGTCAACTTTGTGTAAACAAAACTATTAAGTTTGATTTAAAATCTAATGGAAATTTACACATCCATTTGAAGCTGAGGAGCTACACAATACTAAATACATATTTGCACAAAAATTTGAATACCTACAAATATACACACATATTTATGTACATATGATCGAATTTTTTATCACGAAATAGTCGATACATACAAAGTTGTGTGCATAAATTTGTTTGTATTCTAGTATATACCAGCAGTTACTTGCGAATTTGTATAGGCAAAACAATGTTGTTAATATATCATATATTTCCCCAATAGTTTTTTTTTCTACGAATCAATTGAAGCCAAAGTATCTAAAGTTTGCAATAACTCAACTAAGGAATCAGCAGGAGATATATTCAAGTATCTTAGTATCTTGAATTCCAACCATTACCAAATTCATTATAACAAATGTAACTAAATTATTTTATTATAGCTAAATAAAGAGAGATTTTGCCGTACTGCCATGTTAAAAAGAAAAGTTTCAGGGACCTGTTTGTGGACGTCCGGTAAAAATTCCCTGTTCAAAAACTATACGCTCTATGCTAGATAAGAGGAAGGCGGACAATAAGAAAAGTGTCGTTAATATTTTTGAAAATACTCATTTCGTCTGTACGACTGCCGATATCTGGAGTTGCAATAACAAAAGTTACTTTGATGTTAGCGGCCACATCGTCATTCTCTCGTGCTCGCACACATGAGGTAGTTTCTACGGACTTAGAGATAGCCAAAAGTGTGGAACAGTTACAAATAATGCATCCAACTTCTGTTTTGTTATGTTTTTAATAATCGTTACTAATAAAAATGGATGAAACATGCTCCCAAGTTTATAAGTACCTTTATTGTACCTTTACCTTTACCTAGGTACTGAAAATTCCGGATTTCTTTGACCTTATCTAGGTAGTTTTTTTTACTTTTTGACCTTGTATGTACCTTATCTAGGTAAGAAAATTGAGTACCTTTCCAATCACTGTATATATATATTTAGATATACATTTAGTGAAATGGGAGAACTACAAAGAAACAATAAAGTTTTGGAGTTAAGTGTTTTAATGAGTTAGCCTTTTTTGCGATTTAGATGTCGTCTTTGCCATGGACAATCGCTGAAGTTGAGCATATTTTCAGTAAGGTTAATATTTTAAAATCAAAACATACAAATCGAATGAACGTAAGTACGCTCAACTCAATGTTATGTAAAAGGTATTGGATATTAGTGTATCTGTAATTAAGAAATAAAAATATAATATGTGTAATTACAGATACTGGCAGCGTCGACATGCGCAATGCAGCGACGAATAAAAGGTTCCATCTAGTTACCTTTAGCTAATAGGCACAACAGAGGCAAGGATGAGAACGAGGAACTTCGTTAGAAGCTTATTAACGTTTTTTTGTGACATGTTCCTCAAAATAGTCAAATAGCTCTGTAACAACACCTAGAGAGCGGCCATCAACTACTCCAAATATAGTTGTTGTTTTCCTTATTGATGCAGTTTCTCCAGACGAGCCCCTCAAGATCCATTTAGGGTCGAAATACAGTCGACCCAAAGCATGGGCCCCCAATGATCAATTCGACAATCGAAGCGAATTGACTCTAAGTGATACGGAGCATTTGGAGAAATGCTCACATGCAGCACATGGGTTCGCCAATTGAATGATTTGGGATCATAAAACTTGGTTCCTCTCAGAGAGCATGCAATGGCAGTCAGATCCTCCATAAGCTCATCCATCACTTCATCGACAGCATTATTCATATTTCATCATGCTCGTTTTTAACTAGAATTGAACACCTTTCATCGATGCATTCTATTTCATGAAGGACCATATCCATTTTTCGCTTAGTCAGTGCTTGTTGTAACCTTTGTCTTGACATTTTTATTTTGGTTTACATTCACGTATTAAGTTTTGACATTCAAGAAGCAGCAAAATTCACAGCCTGCCAAAAACTGCTGGTAACTTACAAGGGGTCGCTCACTAGCTCATGTGTGGTATTGGTAAATTTACCAATTACGTTTTTTCGATGGCTGGTGAACACCATAATACATTTGGTACAGAGTCTATAAAGTTTTCACATCGATTCTGCTAATGATTCGATTCGATAAATCAAATATAATCGATTTTGATTTGATTAATCAAGTAAATGCATACAAGTGAACAGAAATGCATAAAATAATGTGGTCATGGTGAAAATTTTCAACTAATTTAATGTTCAGAATTTTTCGAAAATGCCATACTGCCACGTTCCTTTGTGTGTGCCACAATTTGCCACATAATTGAAATGAAATAATTGAGAATTTCATGAATGAATTTTCGGAATATTTTAATTATATAATGAAAGTCACGTACTGAGGAAAATGCTTAATCCATTAATCGGTACACGGCCAAACAAGCAGACAAACACATAATCAAATGAAATGGAGAGCAAATACATAAATAGAATTTCAATTAAAAGACAGAATATGGCGCATTATTGTATAATGAATAAAGTGGAGTTGAACATTTCATGTTTATATTTTTATAATTAAATAAGCAATTATACGAACATAGTTAAGGGGTTCATATTTGAACAGATCAAGGAAAATCACAGTTATAATTGATTAAATATTTAAATAGTCATTTAAATTAACGAAATATAAAATAAATGGCTGTGCATTTGAGGCCACCCACCCACTCAGCAGCTGGCTGGTCATAAATCATTCTCATCTTTTTCGTTTTTGTAAATTAAAAATAAAAACCTAAACTTTGACCCCGCTGAGAGCCGCTGAGAACTGAAGAGTGTTGCAATTTAGCAGTCATAAATTTCAAGTTTTTTTTCTATCTCGAAAATTAATTGAAAATGTTGGCCAAAAAACTTTTCAATTCGATAAAAAGGTTAATCCTCTCAAGTCAAAAAAAAAAATAAAACTTTATTAATATTACATGTTCATTACAAAATTAATACATATTCAAAAGCCGTTTTCGTCTCAGTTGCCATTGACACATTTTAATTAGTACAGTTTTTCAGCTAGTGAAATTTTTAAATTGTTGACTTTATTGAATTTTGTTGAAATTTGTTTTTGGTTTGTGTTTATAAACTGTTGATTTAACAACAACAACAACAACAACAACAAACCCAAACAAATGGTTGACGAGCGTCTGCTCGTTTTCTTGGCACACACAAAAACTCATAAAAATCCACGAAAATTTAATGCAATTTTGTTGAGCCAAGGACACATCTGCCTTGGCCTTTATGCAACAACAAAAAGAACTGTAAAAACTGTAAAAACTTTTGATATGAAATGAATGATATAAAAATGCAAAACTTATTGTTGGCCTCAGCCTCCTGACGACAACCCCGCCACTCATTTCCTTTGGCTTTTGGTTAATGTTGGCCCACAGCCAAATGACAAATTGAAATAAGAACAAAAAAAATGAGCGTTTATCTTTATGTTCAAATGAAAAAATTTTTATTTATGAGCGCAGCCGGAAAAAAGGCATAAACTGCTGACAAACAGAAAACAAAAAATTACAATTGAGGGTTATTTGAAGGTCGACGAAAAAAGGAAAGCGAAATAATGATTATCACCCACAGAAATATCAGCAAGTTATTGTAAAATGCCGTCAACCAATTAATAATGAGGGAAAAGCACAAACGAAACGGGATACTATCAACAGATCGCATCGCATTGCACAATTCATTTAAATCACCTCAGTTCATTGGCTGCCCATTGTTTGCCCAACGAGCCAATACAAATAAATGAATAAATAAATATATAAATTATACCCAACCCAGAAGGCAAAAAGATGCACACAAAGTTGTGCAAATTAAATTGTTAAAATACGCACAATTTGTATTATTCTGTGCATTCTTTTTGGTTTATTACAATTGCACTTTGTAGGCAATTTGACGTTTTGCGGACGCTTTGGTTTTGTTGCGCCCGAAAAATGTATTTGATTTTAATGCTTGGCCACAAATCAAATGACAGCTTAAATTGAAGAAGAAAAAACAAAAAAAAAAACCACAATAGCCAAAAACAAATGTGACATAAATTAGCATACGAGGGTTGGTTTTAATATTTCTTGAGATCATTAAAAAGATTGTTCGTATATTTTGCTATGGTCACTCTGTCTGTTGCATAAATTGACTTGACAAGTGGAATAATAACGTTAAGGTCCAGGGTTATCGACGCCAGCTCGTTTTAAAGGTTTCACCTTTCAAGTGCAGCTTGTATATTCATTTGATTTTGTCCAAGCTCCTAAAAATTGTGTGGAAACTGAGAATATTCATAACTGGAAAGTATAAAGACGCTACCATTGAAAACAAAAAAGTTTTTCTTACTAAAACTTCTTTTTCGACCGATCGTTCCAATGGCAGCTATATTCTTTAGTCATTCAATTTAGATTAAACTTGGCAGAATTGTGTGGTAGCATATAATATTGATTAGTAACAAGTTTGGGAGCGATAGCATTGAAAACAAAAAAGTTTTTCCTACTAAAACTTTTTTCAGACCAGTCTTTTGTATGACAGCTATACTATATAGTTGGCCGATTTTGATAAAAGTTGGTGGAATTATGTAAAATCATAGAAAACATTTAAATACGAGGTTTGGGGACGTTTGTGTTGAAGACAAAAAAGTTTTTCTTACTAAAACTACTTTTTCCACCAATCGTTCCTATGGCAGCTATATTCTATAGTCATCCGATCCAGCCGGTTCCGAAAAATGTTCGGCGTATTTGTACCAAAAGACTTCGAGCAAAGTTTGGTTAAGATAGCTTTAAAACTGACGGATGAGATAGCATAGAATCAGACGGAAAGACGGACAGACGGACATGGCTACATCAACTCAGCTCGTCATGCTGACCAATAATATATGTATATACTTTACGTTGTCGGAGGTGCTTCCTTCTATGCTTTAAAAACATTTGCACAATTTTAATATACCCTCTACAAGTGTATAAAAATGAATGAAAGGGTATTCTAATTTGAGCATAAGACACGAAAAGGTTTATGTAGGGCATAGTTGGACCTGCAGAATGACAAACGTAGTGGACGGAATGTACGAGCAAATCTCGAGGGTACTGTAAAGTCTTTAGAAGTGAGGAGCAATTATCAACTATCAATCCGGGAAGAAGTTTGCATATTCTGCGGTGATGCAAAGATCGAGATCGATTAATTTTAATCATGATCGGTAAGGCGGTAAACGCCTATTAGAGTCCCAATGCAGATTGCGAAGATCGAAAATGAGATATTGCTCTTTGTTCTGTGTACCATATACTAGAACAGTATTCCAAAATAGGACGTACTAAGAATATGTACAATGTTTTAGTTGTATAAGAGTCATCAAACTCGTTGGACCCACGCTTAATAAATGCCAAAACACCTTTGATGTTAATGTTAATGTTCGAAAATGTTAGGTCCGAAGTTTTTGATTGAGGGTTTTGGTTCGAGCGTCAGCTTGTCTCTCGTTTTTCTCAATTTAAATGGAAAACCAATTAATATGTTTAATTAACAAAAAATACTCGCAATTTCTTCAAAAGTATTTGCCTGTTAAACCAAGGTTTAAGTCGACGATAATTATCAGATTATAAATTACAAAAACTCGAAGACTCCTATATAATATCACTTTAGTGAGCGTCAAAATCGCTGAGATATCTTTCTAAATTGTTTATTTTCACCTAAAAGTTATATCGGAAGCGGGAACCGTAAATAATGATTTTGTTTAGAAAAACCAAACTCATATCATAATAAGGGTATTCACTTTGTTGAGCACATAGGCACTTGGGCAAGTTTGCCTGATTAGTATTGTGTGCTGCCCTCAGTGCACGAAATTTGTGCACAATTACGTTTGACGTTTGAGCAGGCAGAACTGCTATGTTTTTGAGATTTGTTGAGAAAAACAATTATTTAAACAGAAATGCCATATTAAATTTCACAGATTTTAGCAAGGCATTTGATTCACCTTTTGCTTTTAAAGAAATTATCACTTTTATGTTTTCCTAACCCAACTGGATTTCAATGTACTTGGCAAACCGCACACAAAAAGTCTTATTTAACAACACTCTCTCCAAGTGTGTTTACTTCACTTCCGGAGTTCCTCAAGGGAGTCACCTAGGACCGTTGCTTTTTGGATTATTCATAAACGACCTTCCTTCTGTCATTGAAAATTCTCATGTGTTGATGTATGCAGACGATGTAAAAATTTGTATGCAGCTCACAGACCCCGATTCACATTGTCTGTTGCAAAACGACATTAACCACCTTCAATCTTGGTGCATTAACAACTTGCTGTACCTTAACCACTCTAAATGTACTGCTATTTCCTTTTACCGCTCTGCCCCATTTATGGGTAACTATTCCCTGGGCCCGCACAACCTGGAGCGCATACATGCTGTAACAGACCTTGGCGTATTATTCAGCCATAATATGAACTTTTGCGATCACATTGGGATTATCGTTAGCAAAGCCAAAGGGGCGTTCGCATTTGTTAAAAGTTGGTCTAAAGAGTTTGATGACCCATACACCACTAAGCTTCTTTACGTCTCACTTGTCCGACCTATACTTGAGTACTACTCATGCGTATGGTCACCACAGTATGCAACATACCAGGGCCTTATTGAGTCGGGGCAGAAGCAATTTCTCCTGTTCGCCTTACGTGGACTAAACTGGGAACAACACCGTCGACTGCTATCGTATGTGGACAGACTTCGTCTATTAAGCCTACCGTCTCTGCAAGATCGTAGAATCTGTCATGCAGTTATGTTCCTTCATAAACTAATAAATGGCCATATTGATTCTTGTTTTCTTTTGAGCCATATTAACTTTTCAATCCCAGCTAGATCTACACAACAGTTCCGACCAATTTTCTTATATATAAGTAGATCTAGTTTCAAATCTCACGACCCGTTTTGAATTATATGCACGTTGTATAACGATTTATACCATTTGTTAATTTCTGAGGGTTCGATGTTGGAAAATGTTTCTAATATTTTGATATACTTATCTTCCCACAGATTGTAAATCTTTGCCTCCGCCCACCTGATGTGAGTCGGAGCACATCATAAAAATGTTCTCCTAAATCGGACGGAGGCGGGATTAGGATTAACAATATTTAAAAAAAAAAAAAAAAATTAATATTATTATGTTGACAGCTAAATTTGTCAACTCTATTAAATAAATACTAAACTACAAAATACAAACCGCTAGGCACATTCTTCTGGAATGGAAAGCAAGCGAATTGAACAGTGAAGCTAAAATGATTGAACTGTTGTATTCTGCTATTAATTGCACGTTTTATTGTTGTCGACTTTTGCAGATGTATGTCCACCAGACCAGCTTGATTTAGTAATGGACGAATTGTTGGTTGACTTTATGGAGGATGACTTTGAGGACACATCTGTAACATGCCCCAAACAAAATTAATGGCGGAATAACTTCCTTTCTTGACAGAAAGAGAGACGTTTTAACTTATGTATGTTGAAATATTGCTTAAATTGATTAAGAAAGTCAATTAATTGGAGTCTCTAACAAGGAGAAGTGAGTCGACTTGAGGCGCAGGAAGCCAGGATCGTGATAGTTTCGCCACGTTTAACAGGTCATCTACTTCACCGAACTACTTTCGCCCCATTAGGTCCTCTAGGTCAATGTCTAGAATTTTGCACTTTTTGGTAGAATATATTTAAAAATATTCAAATAAAAATATTCCTCGATGGGCCGCAAATGATTCTTTGGCTAAGATGTTATTTAAGTGTCAAAAGATATAAAAAAAAATATTCCTCAATGGAGCGCGATTTAAAATGATGTTTCGAGAAGATATGATTTGGGAGTCATCCATGGTTCTTTTGAAATTTTCACTTTCTTCATACAATGTGCATATAATGTGGTCAATGTTGCTCTAAGGCAATTTCTTGTACAAAGATACCTATAGCCCGCGAACTAAGGCTTCGATGGTGAATTTAAAAACGCAGTTCGGTCTATTTATATCTCTAGTTTATGGCCTATATGGACTCGGTAATGGGTGATGTCAAATGTGGTATCCACTATCGCGGATGCATGTTACCATCTCTTAAGGACACATTTTATTGGTCAGCATCTCAATATATTTAAAATCTTACAAAATTCTATCGAGTGGTTTTCCATTGATTCCATTTTCTAAGTTAGACCTCTATGGGCGGGGTACTAACCGATTGTTCATTGGAGGCGGGAATTTAGTATAACAATTGTGGTGACTACCTTTATCTTTGGTGAATTTTCCAAAATTTTAGCTGTCACATTTTTTTAACCAGCAACAGATGTTGTCGCTGTGTGTTGCGAGTATAAATGTGCCCATTAATCGCGAACTTGACGTGATCAAGAAAAGCTGGGTATGAGGTGTTGCTCCCTGATGCCTCTAGTTTAATAATTTATGGGTTCCGTTCCCAGGCATTAAAAAAAGTTGAATTTTGTGGCACTGTGTAATATGCTAAATTCAAAAATATTTTCGCGCCACTTATGAAGTAAGACTCGACAGCCCTAAGTCCGTTTGAGGTTGAATGGCAATTTGGTTTTGGTCGGTTGGTTTTACGAACAATTATTGAAACGAAAATTCTAGTATTTTAACAAATTAAATATTTAATTTACTTGATGCAACCTATCCAGAAAATTAATGTTGCTTACATTTCTTAAATTTTTTTTTTCTTGTCAAAATTGTTTGGGTGATGATTATTACTAATTTCCTAACAAAACACTAGAGGCTTCAAATCAGCCAAAAGAGATTTATGTGGCAACTAAGCATTGGAATTCGGTTTGAATTAGTGCCCAAGTTTATCAGGATATAAGTTTTAATTTTTAGCAAAAAATATTGATTGATCGAGAACATTATTCGAGAACAACAGCATCAGAGTACAGCATATTTTAGTACATCAGTACATGGTCTCTCAGAAGAAAACTCCAGGTTCACAACATCGCCTTCTGTGGAGATGCTATTCACTCTGAATGGATAAAGGAAATGTATCTCTACTCTCAATCATAACAGAGAAAACCAAGTAACAGCATTTCAAAACGGAAAGATCGAGCGGAGTGCGCTTATAAAAACATTTACTGCCATGTTCCGGTTTTCACTAAAGTGAATTCGACTTTTTTAAATGTTCTCTTTTCTATTAAGCAATCAAAGAAATCCGTATCAAACCCTTAGTTTCTACTTACTCTTTATTGGATGGATTCAAACTAAAACGTTTTAATCTGATTAACCCAATCAATTGTATGCAACGCACATTTATCAAATTCGAATTCGACAATTTTTGTCGAAAGTGAAAACCGGAACAGGCCTGATAAACTATACCCCAGCAAGCATTTTATGAAATTTCTGATCACACTAGAGTCTTTTTCGAGTTCTCAGTCTGATTAAAATAGTCATAAATGCGCTCGTTTTCTGATCATAAATGATACTTTTGTCGGGAGAAAATGGTACCCTAGCCGCGACTCTTCATGAAGAGTCGTTTTTAACCCGATTTTCTGATCAGTTTCGACTCACTTGCGATTCTTTTTCGAGTCGTTTTTTAATGAATCACATTTTAAGCAAATGCATGAGTCATATTCGAGTCTTTATTAAATCGCACATGATACTAATCTCTTTTTAATCATCAAATGGGCTCGAAAAAGACTCACCAAGGTGAGAAATCACCTAATAATCTAGTAAATGCTCGGTGGGACGATATTGGCAGAAGGTAAACTGTGGATAATGCTCGCTTTGCAATTGGATGAAGCATTTTATTGGAAGATGTCATCATCTACAAGAGTTTCTATGTTCCTGTTTTAAGATGCAGCCATGGTTTGGGAAAACTTGGCCAATTGTATTCAGGGTGCTATTTTATAAATGAGGAGAATACTAAATAATGATTTTTAATATCATTAAGAGATAATATAATGTAGCTAAAAATTGTTTTATTTTATTAATGTCAATTTAAGGCCTATTTCCAGAACGCACGAAAATACATTTTTATGTCGAACTTCACATGAATAGAAAGTTTCTATTAGAAACACTTTTGAACTGTTTTGAAATCGCAGTGCTATTGCACAGCAGTCTTATTTGAATGAATTATTGTGCCAAAATAAATTTTTATGTCATCTGGAATCCAGCCTTAAGGTTTAAAATATTGAGTCATGAATCATCATATACAGCCATGCTCCTATTCGCTTTCGCAAAAATTTTACGATTTGGTCGCTAAATCACAAAAGTAGTTGCTCCGAAATTCGCAAATCGCAAAATTTCGCCTATTTAGAACCGGCGACGTCTGAGTCCGTGAAATGAAAAGTAAATGGAAAATGTCGCTACAGTTCACAGCTGCCATCCTATGAATCAATTTTTTTAACATTCTTTGACTCTTTAAGATTGTATTTGTCGACTCTTTAATACAGTTTGGATTAAACTCTTGTGTTAAACAATTTTTTTCCTAACCCTCCCGAAATTGCACAAGCAGCAAAATACCTAGACAACAACAAATTGCGATTTGGCTATGGTATTTATCGATACATAACTATCGATAGCCGATAGAATTGCTAGAGCTGCCCAAGTAGACAGCGGAACGTAAAAAGATACGAAACAATGCTTAAACTTCACATACAAGCTTGATGATTTTTAGTTGTGGGTTAATTATGGTGTTAAATTATTAAAGTAAATACCACACAGAACTACAGGCAAGTTTTTTAATAGTAAAAATGTGAGCGGCATGGTTGCAAAATGATGATTACGATCGTTGGCAACTCTGTCAGCTGTTTCTAAAGAGTGTTTATTATTGAAACAAGCCAAACATGTAAGTTTCGTTATAATTTAAATTTGCCTGTGTAATTTTATTCATTTTGAATATTATTATTCCATTAATTGTAGGGGCAAGCATAAGAATTCGAATCAGGATGAAATCATTCTCAAGTTTATGAGAAATAACCCTGATTTGGCCAGGGGATTTGACAAGGGCGATCGGATTGCCATTGATGCCAAATGGTCAAAGTTGGCAGTTGAATTAAATGCGGTTGTAGGTTTTCTAATTTGAATGTGTGTTCCATCTACACATGCGATAATGGTAGGAAGTTGGTATTTGGATCTGTAATGGCGCTCATCAGCTGTTTTTGTTATGTGGAATGACACAAACCGGTTTGGAAATGAAACATTATCGATATCAAAAACTGACGAAATTCGGAGCACACTAAATTGAAATCGTACGAATTTGCTCAAATTGAATTCGCAAAATTAAGTGAAAACCGGAGCATGGCTGATATTGTCATGTATTTGTATTAGTCAAAAATGTTGAATGTTCAACCGCAAAAAAGCTGCATTACGGCATTAAGCCAAGCCTTGAGTATGTATTAATTTTATATTTTGAAACAATTTTGATACAATATCCAATGTTTTAAAATAAAAACATCTAAGCTGTTAAAACTTAGGATTCGATTTCAATCTTCCAAATTGTTATTCTCAACCTAAGGAAAATACAACAATTCCCATTCCAGTTCCGAAAATAAATAAAGAATCAGCTAGAGTCCTTTAAGAAAATTAGTTTTTCATTTTGCTGATGAACAACAATAATTTCCATTCTACAACAATGATTTCACAATGATTTCATTCACAAATATACTTCACATTTTATAGGTATTACAGTCCAAAAGCATGTGAATATTATTAATTCTATTCGAAAGTGGACATAATTCAAATAAAAGCAACAAATTAATAAACATAAACTTTGTGTTTAAACTTTAATATTGAAGTTTCAATTCAGATTCTTCCTTAGACACTCGCACTTTTTCCACACTTGCTTGAATTAATATAAAAATGTTTCAGAATGATGGTAAAAATGTTTGTAAATAAAGATTTAACATTGAAACGGATTTGAAAATTAATTTTCTTTAAATTGTTAAAAAGTGGACCCAATTGCGAACCTTTGCTCAAAGTCTGTTCCTAAATATTTAGCAACGTTTTATGTAAAGTAAAAAATTGTCTTCATCCTTATGAAGAATATTTTAAAATTTGATAAACTTCTTTCACTGTACGGATAGAAATGTTAAAGGCAACTCTCGTTTATGTGCAAATGTACAAATTACCAATTGGCAAAAAAAAAACAACAGAATTTTCCTTTGATTGGCGCAACAATTGTGGCATAATGCAATTATTTGGAATTATTGTTCATGGCATAAATATTTGATGACAAAACATTGTTTTTAATTAGCAAAACCCGCATAGGCTAATGAATGACATACAAAAGAGTAATTGGTTCACAAATTTTGAAATAAATCTTTAAATCAATTTCCATCATATTTAAAGAACACATTTGGGTAATTTGTTTAGCATTTTGTGACGCTTCAAATTGAAATGAAGTTTAGTTTGATATTATAAGCATAATTAAATTGTTTGAAATTCAAGGATGTTGAACAGCAACGAGAACATAATTAATGCAATTTCAATCAGGTCAAATTTTGTTTGGTAAATGGCATGAAAATCGACCCTAGATAGTCGAAGACGTCTACTCAAAATCACAAATGCAAGAGTGAAACAGACACACAGCAACAAAAACATAGCGTACAACCCCTTGCTGCACATTTGATTAAGTTAAGTAAATCTTCTTTGGGAATCACAGAAAATTTTTGAAATCTTTTCCAGCACTTGCAACACTTACAGCCATTTTTGTGTGTGTATGTGTGTGTAAAATGTAAAAATCCAATAGCAAAAGTTGCGCGTCTTTCACGATCGAAATACAATTTCAAACTGACGCAAGTTGTTGAAACCGTTTTCCATTTAGCCTAAGCGCTAAAAAAAATTTCAAATAATTTACGAAAAATGTTGAAAATGTTTTTAGCTTGGACTAATGCCGAAGTCGGCGCCTCTGTCGACGTCAGCTTGCACACAACCGATGCCAAAATCGCCAAAAATAAAGCCAATGTGGGCAGAAGCAACGGAAACTCTCGATGACGTCACCCAGACAGAAGTGTGCCTAACGCCAAATGCCAAATCGATTCCCTTTCAATTTCATTTGGCAGAACAAATTTCAAGCTATTTTGAAGCAATTTGCCAGCAATTATGTTAAGTCAACACAGATACAAACTTTATTTCAAAAACATTTCTCAGAAGAATAATTTATTTTATTCTTTTCGTTCAATTAAAAGTTTTCCATTTGTTTATTTGTCCGCACTTAACTTAAATGTAATCAAAATTATCTAGTCAGAACATAAAAAAGTAGAACAAACATTTTGCCCAAGTTCAAGTTTAAGTGTTCTGGCACTGAAAGCAAGCACATTCCACCTCATTTAAACAAATGCCTCCTGACGTTTCATTTCACACCTGAAGTCCATAAATCTGTTTTGGGCCTTGGCTGTCTGTTTGTTTTGGCCACCCATCTTTTTGGTCAATTGCATAAAATCCCATTAAATATTTATTCAAAGGTTTTCTATACATAATGAAAATTTATGGATAAATGAACTTGTTACCCTGAACTATGAAAACAAAAAAACCAAGAAAAAATCAACTCAGAATCCACCTACGATGGAAATTTTCATACGGACAGAAGCAGCTGCCAAGGCTGCAATCAAAATTAATTGAGCGACTCAGAGACTGTGTGTGTGAGTTTGTGTCTATGTCAAAGTGAAGGCGTTGGCGTGGGTTGTCTTTGGCCACAACACACACAACGACCCACAAAATACAATTTGGTATACAAATCTAAAAAAAAAGCTCACTCAACATATTTGTTGGCAATCGAAATTATTTGTGTAAAAAAGCAACAGATTTATGAGTACAAGACGATGGAATTGGATTTCAATTAACGAATCATAAATGCTCTAAAAAAAAGGTACATTTTTAGGTAAAAATAAGTTTGATTTTTAATTGAGCAAACTGAAAATTGTGAGCATAGCTCGTAAGTAACTCTCAGCCCTTTTTTCAGTTCGCTCTGCTTACGTCTCTGACTGAAAACCCAAATATAAAAGCTGATCGGGCTTCCCGCAACCCAAAGTATTCTGTTATCGCGCTCACTGTTAAGTAGCTGTGGTTGACCACACAGCACTGATAGGTCTGACAGCAACCGAATAACAGGCCCAACTTAGTCAATTGGTCTTAAATTGCGTGCTTCTCGAAGTCCAAACTCTTAAAATGTTATTTGAAAAGGTTGCAGACTCAAGAGTTGCGCCAGAGTTGAACATAAGCAGAGAGAGAGTCTCTGCGAGAGAGAACGAGAGAGCGCATATAGTTAGTCGCATACATTCATATCGTTAGCCGAGCCTAACACACCGTTGCAAACATACGAAGAAGACCTTTTGAATTCGGGAATTAGGCCGAACGGTCCCAAAAAGATCTAAGAGAAAAAAAAATCAAAAAAATGTGTTTCTCTCCTCTCACAACCAAATAGAAGCAGAGAGCGTAGTTAAAGGTTATTTCGGTACCTCTTTTCTATGTGATCGCACGAAAGCTGTCGTTTTCTGACAAAGGCAAACGGGGGACCGATTTTTGCGACCTCTGGCAAATAGACGAACTTATTCCGAACCAACATTTTGTCGTTCCTTTTCACAATTGACAAAAAAACTTATTTTTTATACTTTTATAGAGATGTTTGTATTGCATAGAAGGAAGCATCTCCGACCACATAAAGTATAATATATATATTCTTGATCAGCATGACGAGCTGAGGTGAAATAGCCATGTCCGTCCATGCACATTTGTCGGAGCCCGCCGGATCGGCTCACTATAGCATATTGCTGCCAAAGAAACCATCGGTCGAAATAGTAGTTTTTAATGAGAAACACTTTTTTGTTTGCAATGGTAGCGTCTTTATACTTTTCAGTCATGAATATTATTAGTTTTCCACACAATATTAGGGAGCTTGGTTAAAATCTGATGAATATATCGTATAGCTAACGTATAACCAGTGTTTGGAAGTACCTAGGTACAAATACTTAGGTACATACCTAGATACATATTTTGTGTACCTTTTACCTTACCTCGGTATTTTCAAATTTGAGTACCTTTTACCTTACCTAGGTCTTAATTTTCATTTAGCTTGTCAATAGGTAAGGTACTAGGTACTTTTCGTACGTGATTTTTCGCTCCGATTGCATTATAGCCGAGATGCTGCCGCGCTCTGCCATATTGAAAAGAAAAGTATTAGGGACCTGTTTGTGGCTTTGATTGGACGTCCGGTAAACATTCCCTGTTCAAAAACTATATGATCCATGCTAGATAACACGGAGGCGGACTATAAGTCGAGCTCCCATTTTTACTTTCGTTAACATTTTTCGATGTTTAGACAAATTTTCCCAAAATCTTACATTACACAAGTGAAAATGGGAGCACGGCTGTATAAGAACAATAACGCCGGTATTTTGCAAAATTCTCATTTTATATGTTACTTTCGTGTAACCGGCCACTAAATATATAGATAGCAATCTGCATCGTCATTCTCTGCGATTTTCCCACATACATGAAATAATTACTACTATATTAGCTGAAGTTCATAGCAAATACCGACTTAGAGATATCCTAATGTTAAATAGTTACAGAAAATGTATCTAACTTTTGAAAAGCATTTAAAGTGAACAGTTTTGAAGGACACACGTGAAGCCTGAGTTCTTAGACTAGTCTGATTTAAAGGTAATAGAACGGGATAGTTGAGCTGATGCTGAAATCATTTTTCCAAGGCACTTTAGATACGCATCAAATGCATTGAACTTGGTTGTTACGAAACATGCTAAACAGGCTCTACCAAACACATTATTCAAGAGGTTGTACAATTCTTCCAAAGGGTTAATCCGTAGTAGAAGCAGTTGAAGTTAACAACTGTAGCAGCACCAGATGGAACAGTATTCAAGCAAGGCAAAGACCTTTGCTTTAAATTGAAATAGGTTTTGAATAAAAACAACAAAATTGTAGTGTTTAAAAGATTGGCTTGTTTAAGCAATTACGGAAAATGTTGTCAATGAGAGTTCAACTTCAAAGAATTCTGAAGAATTTTACGATACCAGAAGTGGAAGATTGGATAAAACTGAGAATTGTTATGAAAATTCTAATATTGAATTGAAAGTCTTAGTTATCTTGCCGATTATGCAAATCTTTTGAATATATACTTAAGTATAAAAACAATTGAAATGTTTTTTATAAGTATGATACCGTTTTGCCTAGGTCTGTCCCAATTGAAAGAATTTTTAGCAGAAGAGACCAATTACCTACACCAAAAAGAAATAGAATGGGTGACGAAATTGTTATATTAAAAAAGCGGGATGGTATATGAGAAACATGTTTATAATATATTATCAAAGGAAATTAAAATGTTCTATTTTTAAACCTTGTAGTTTAATTTAAGACCGTATAGTTAATATTTATTACTAGTATAAATTGGTGAACAATGCTTTTAAAATTTAATTTAAAATTACCTTTTTTAGACCTTTACCTTACCTAGGTATATTTTTCCACAGTTACCTTGTACCTTACCTGGGTAAGAAAATTGGGTACCTTTTCAATCACTGCGTATAACAAACTGGCAAGCAATTGGTCAAAGGTATATAAACTTCGGTCCAGACGAAGTTAGCTTTCCTCTATTTTATGTTTTTTTGTGAAAATTTACTTTCAAGAAACAACTAGCCCTAAAAAGTGTAATTTTCGTCCAAATTTTTAGAAAATCGCCCAAAAAAAAAGGTCCAAAGGCGAAAATTTTTCTAAAAAACAGAAATCGTGTTCTAAATTTCAGTGCAATTTTTCTAAAGAAAAGGGTGGGGAGACGACCACCGAACGTGAACGTGGTTGTGATTGTTGCTGATTGGAGTCGACAAATAAAATAAAAGAAGCCATATTTGCAAGACTTCAAAGAATTCTTTTCCCATTCCTCCTCATTCCCACAACTATCCCAGAAGCCATGGTGGGGTATGCGCATTAGTGTTGGGTAAGAGTTGTTCTTTTCACAGAACATGTTCACTTGTTCTTTTTTTCTAAGTGAGTCAAATCACTCAAATTGCTCACTTGTTCACTCGTTCAGTTGTTCTTGTTCAGTTCTTCTTGTTCAGTTGTTTTGTATGACCTGTTCTAGGTCTATGAAGGAAGGTTGTTGTTGTACACACATACGAAATTTGTGTGTATGTGCGTTTTTTACTCTCGCGCTAGTTCAAAGTGTTGGCGCCATACTTGTTATAGTTGTACGTACAGACCAATGCCGGCCAAATGGAGAGGACAAAAAAGTGTGCTTGTGTTGGTGTGCAAGAGAGCTCTCTCCAGACGTTTTACTTGCAATTCAATGTTCACCGATACACACAATCATGAATTCGGCTCGCGTTTGCGTAAAAGCACGACTGACATCGGCTCGTGGTAGCTATGACTGGCCGGGTCTGGTACAGACACACAAAACAACTCAAAAAGCAAGAGAGACTGAGAAGCTCAAAGAACACAGAACAACACTTAGAGCAAGACAGAGCAAGCTCACAAAGCGAGACAGACATAACAACTCTCTGAGCAAAAGAGACCGAACAGCCCTTAGAACAACTCAAGAACAACTCAGAGCAAGATGGATTGAACAAGTAGACTGAACAAGACTCGCTGAAAAAAAATGAACAATTGGAGAAGAACATGTTCACTTGTTGAGTTTAAAGAACAACTCAATTGGAGAAGAACACGTTCACTTGTTGAGTTTAAAAAACAACTCAATTTTGTTCACTTACTCATGAACAACCCAATACTAATGCGCATCCCGATGGGCAAATGACCTATGGTGCAATGCACCATTATGTCTTCGACCATAGTTCTAATCAGGGCTTAGTCCCGAAAGGAATTTCGGTTCCGGTACCGGTTCCGGTACGTCCCGAAATGAATGTTTCGGTTAAAGGTTCTATTTCGGTTTTCAATTAATTTCGGTTTTCGGTTTCGATACGGAACCTGGATTTTTATTTCGGTATACCGGTACGTACCGGTATAAGTACTTCCTTTTTTTAATATTGGAAAAATTAAATTCTGAGATATATCTAAATCATTTCATTCCTGTGTAATAAAACGATTCAAAATTGAACACAAAATGGTTTCAATTTAATGGTTTCACATTTAATCAAACATCATACAATTCTGGGAACTTTGTGAAGGATTCTGACCAGCAGCTAAGAATGTTTTAATGTTTTCGAACACGTTTAAGTGCGAGAAAAGTCTTGATGGAATCCAGTAGCTGTTTTCCTAAACGACGAGTTTTTTTATATTTCCAATTTGCAGTGTATCCAAATGGAATTAAAATCACCCAAAACAAGATTTTCGGCTTAAAGTTTAATTGTGGATACCTCAGCTGGTTCTAATATGCGTACAATTTCGCGAACTGAGTCCCACACTTTCCGGTGGAGAAGAAAGTCCTTATCTGCAGCCGCAAAGCTGGAGCAAATGTTTAAAATATCTTCTGTTTTGAGCTGCAACTCGTGACCAAATCTACGATGCGCTCTGCAAAGGTAAAAAAACAGTAACTGTACCGGTACCAACGCTTCGATTTCGTTCCGGTGTTTTCGGTTCCATTAATAACAATAAACGGTTTAAAAAAATGTAAATAGGTTCCGGTTCCGGTACTTGATTTGAAACGGTTTATTTCGGTTAACGGTTCCGGTACCGGTTCCGGTATTAAGCCCTGCTTAAAACCTTAATTTATATGAATTATAAAAGCAGTCAGGGTATATAAACATCGGTCGAGCCGAAGCTAGCTTTCCTCTATTTTATGTTTTTATGTGAAAATTGGAAATTTATGATATCGATAGTTATTTCCGCAATGTTCAGAGGCATTGATAGAGAACCATCTAATCGAAAACTTTAAAATTTTGCAAATCTCATCTATGTAAGCAGGTTAAAGGTATTAAGCCTTATGTGTTATCAGTGTCATTTGTGCACCTTAAAAGAAACTTGGTCCAAACAAAGAAGTTGCGTAGACAAACAGTTCAAATAAGCAAAAATATCAAAATTTGGTGGTTAAAATTAACTACGCTGACAGTAGCTTTTTTCCAAATTTTTTGTGCATGTGGTTTTGTTGTTGTTTGGTAGCTGTGCTTACAGTAAAATCTACAGAAGAAATTGTTAGTTTCTCGTATTTATTTTAGCAGGTTTTTTGTTGTTGCATTTAACAACTGTACTTTAACTAAATAAATTTAACTATAAATATTTTTTCACATATTTTGCTTTTTTAATGAAATACTGCTACTACAGTAACTTTACAACAGAAACAGTAACTCTGACGTGCATTTTTCATCTCATACTTTGGTTTTGCAGCAATTAACTGTACCCACAAGTAAATCTAACCGCACAAATGTATTTGCTGCACGGATTTACTATACCGACAGCCAATCTAACCACGAAAATTGTTGATTTAGCAAATTTCAGTTGGTCTTATATAGTGAACTTGAAAGGAATTTTAACTTGAGAATTACTAGTGGTCTCATTTATAAGATATTTAAGAAATTTTTCGTGCATGTGTAGGCAGATTCAATACAAGTAATATGTTAGATACCAAAACCAAATTTGGTGGGTGAAGAAGGTAGAGTGGGGTTTGCCTCTTATGCTCTGGGGTGTATGATGATGAGCTCAAGTAGATTGGCAACTTGTGACAGCTAAAATAATATCCCACTCTACTATTCTACAGTTGAGTAACAGCTGTCAAATTACTAATTGAATGGTAAAATAAAACTGTGAACGCAATAAGAAAAGTACTTACTGTGAACATCGGTAAATATTACTAATTTTGTGGGTTGGCGTATATTTCTAACGAGATTTTCCATTAGATTTACTACAGCAATAGTTCTCATTAGGTAAAGGTTTAAGAGAAAGTTACTATAAAATTTGGTTAATTTTACCTACTTTGTGGGTTGGTGCATTTCTAACCCACAATATCGGTTAAATTTAGTAGGCCAATACTACGACAACACGATTTTCGAGCGAGCCCCCTTTCCATGATCGCAAACAACTGACGCCAAAAACTTTTGATGCAGCAATATAGCATAAATGTCACTTGTCAAATAGCCGTCATGTTGGAGCGGATGCGTTCAATGGTTCTCAAGAATGAAAGTGTGTTCAATACGTGTACCAAAACACTTGGGACTACTAAGTAAGTATGTTCAAAATGCGACACCTTACCTATTTTGTTTGTGTAAGAGATAAAAAACACTACAAAACGCCTGCAGCGCGTTACCCGAACTTTACATTCGCTTTATCATAGGTTAAGGAGGGTTGGTTGTTAACGGTCAGGTTCAACGAAATGTCTATATTTAAGCCACATAAGAAATCAGCCCATTCCCAGAATCAGCTTACGGCCGCTTGGACACCAATACAAATGAATACAATATTTGTGGAAGGACAAGAACCACAAGAAATAGAAAAAGAAATTCGATTTTTGTTTTTATGTGTGCTAGATCGAGGCGCTCTTACATACGAAATCATTCGCAGCCAACAATAAAACATTCGCTAGGTGAGAAAGAGGACAAGTATGAAGTTGTAGTTGCATTATGCTTAGCTTTGCGGGCTCTATGCGCGGAAAACAGCAACGAAATTTTTTGCGGCCAACAACAAAACCGTCACTCGGAGAGAAAGAGTAGTGAGAACTTACGTGAAGTTGTTGTTGCGCGTGGGGGCCATTCGCGCGCCTATAAACATATCAACATTGCGGAAAACAACAAAGGGGCTGGGCACCCCTGATTTAAGCCATGTTGAGGAGTCGACAAAAAAAAGGAGCCATATTTGCCAGACTTCAAAGAATGCTTTTACCATTCCTTCTCATTCCCTCAACTATCTCAGAAGTCATGTTGGGGTAAGCGCATCCTGATGGGCATATGATCTATGGTGCAGTGCCCCATTATGTCAATGACCATAGTTCTAATCCTATTTTAGATAGTGGAAAGATTCTTTAGGCGACTATTTTGGCCAGAGTGATCGGGAGATGTGACAGCCAGGTGAAAGGTAGCATTGTCGTTCTGCCCTAGTTCTCGTTTTCTGTTCTGCCGGGTCTTAGTATGTTCGTTACCTCTTGTCTTGTGTCGTGGGATGCGCTGATCTGTTCCTTGTGCACTCGTCCGCTCACTGGTTGCCCGGTATGCCTGCGTGCACAGGTACGTAAGTGATGGAGTGCTATTGGATTTGTTTTAAGGCTGTCATCGTTCTATTAAAACAGTCTGACTGTCGACTAGAATTAAAATGTTTCATGGGGTTTCATCCAAAGTGTATATTTATTTAGTCGCTTGCCAGACTGCAATGATCTCGGCCTGGAAAATGCTATACCAGTTCAGTAGACGAAATGAGAGCTTTGTTTCTAGTTCTTCAGAGAAGATACCTATTCTTGTGCCCTCTTCTATCTTCGAAGCGTCTGTGTAATTGGTAAGCTCATTCTCCCAAATGGTAGTTTCTTGATTTCAGTGCAATCTCTCCTGGAACCAGTCTTTAAGGCTGTCGGTTCATTTCTGAGCTGGTATACAGTAGGCCAGGGTTGCCCAAGCCCATTTCGCTAGCAGCGCAAGCGTTGTTGTTTTACGCAAAGGAATAGCTGGTGCGTATACGCTCCCCGCATGACTTAAGACTACAAAGAGCAACAACAAATTCATATGCATTCTCTCCTCTCTTTCTTTCCGACCGAAGATTTTAACATAGAAGTACACTTTGAAACGCCTCTCTTTTTTGAGTGATGTTAACTCCATTGTGACAAGGAGATACTTCATTGAGGCAAAATCTGTTACTCAAAATTATTGTCGACGTAGGAAAACACGATGGTTAGAGGGAGACAGACATAGTTAAAAAAAACTTAGAGAGTCAAAAAATAACTCAAAGAGCAAAAATGGCTGCGAACAGCTGACATATATCTGAGTGAAAAGTTGTCGACGTAGCAGATTGTGCTTCTATGTTAGATCTTCTATGGCACTGTACCCACACACGAATTTGTTCGACGAACAAATTTGTCAAACAAGAATTCATTTGCCCACCAACCAGGCGAACATTTCTCACGCAAAGCATCTGCCTTTGTAGAGCAACAGCAACTTTAAATGTGTTCTCTCTTCTCGTTCTCTCAGGGCTACCTGCGCATCAGACAGGAGTAGTAGTAAAAATTGGGTTTCACTTTCTATTTCTTGTGGTTGTTCTTGCTTGAGATATATTTTCTTCATTTGTATTGGTGGGCCAAGCGGTCGTAAGCACATTCTGGGCACCTCTACAGTAGTGCTTGCCATCACTAATTCCAATTTGCAGTAGGATACTACTGTGGACTGAAGTATTTGCTCTCGTTAATCTTCTTCTTATGTTGCCTGTACAGAAATTAGAGATTATCATTCGGTCCTGACCAGCTATGAACTAAATGTTAAACCAAATCTCAGGCTTTGTTTGAATTTACAAACCGGTTCTTTAGCAGAATCTGAGGACTTTTGCACCCCCCGACCGAGCATTATGCAGAATTTCAGAGATTTTTCGTCTTGTTTGCAAACGCGAACAAAACTTTTCCAAAATTTTCCCGTGCTTCTCATTAATTCTCAGCCTTAATTTTTGTGGTTTCCCCCCCTAACCAAATTGTGTGGAAAAGAGCAACACAAAATGTTCACCAATCGACAAACAACTGTTGCTCATAAATAAGCAAGAATATCGAAAAATAAAAGAAAAGAAAATTGGGCTTTAAAGCGAAACAACAAACGGAAACAGAACTAAGCAGCTTTTTTTTGGCTCCCCCCCCCCCCCCCCCCCCTGCCTATAATTATGTTCAAGGCAAAACCGCACACAAATTGAGGTCAATTATCTATAAGATAGAATTTGTATCTTCTAATTCTAATGCTTCCGCTGCAGAGTGAGTTGTGTATCGAAAAGATATTTTCGGCTGGCCTGGCACTTAAGTAGGCTAATTAATTCTTTGTTCGTTTTGCTGTTTGTGTTGAATTCCTAAGAGGCAAATGTTTGCCTGAAACTTATTTATTTTTATTTAATCTTTCTGCATGATTTTCCAATTGAAAATGGCCCCAAAATCAAAATCCATTTAGCCAAAGGGCACAAACTCAGCAAATTCGTGTAAAATGTACTTTTTGGGGTCAGCATATTTTTCCAGCGATTACTTGTGTTTTATGTGGCCAACAAGAAGAAGAAATGAAAAACAAAAACCGGGCATTCAAATGAGCTACCCAACGCCATTTCTCTTTACTATCTGCTGCTGACTTGGTTTTATGCCATTCATTGTGCCCCCCACCCTCCCCCCACCACACACACAAACCAAGCGACTGGCTAAATAAACAATTTTCAATTTAAATCATTTTCCTTGGCGACCGAGTACAAAATATAGTTGAATAGATATTAAACTAAACGCCCCCCAAAGAAAATTCCAAAAATATTCCAGCTGCGGGCATAAAATAGGCAACACGCAAACAAATTTGCGATATAAACTAATAAAAATGCAAAAACTGGAGTTTATTTTCTGTAGGTTTTAGTCTCGGTATCTCAGCATTTGAATTGCAGATTCGACTCCTGCAACGTGTGCAGCATGTAAACAATTTTGTTGTATCAGTTCGTGTTGTTGTTGTTATTAGTAAACATTTTCAAAACTGAAATTTGCCACTCATTTCCGTTGGGCCCACACACACACACACACACATCCAGAATTCTGATATTTTGGCTCCGGCCCACATTTAATGACAGCAGTTGGCATCTGTTTCACATCGTCACATCTGAGTTCGATAACTGGCTTGCATATACGAGGAGATATATAAATATCTAAAGAACGACAACGTAGGCTGCTTTTTTGTAGCTAATTTTTCGCACAGCATGTTTCATATTGATGCTTGGCATTTTCTTTTCGGACATTTATTGTGTGAGAATCTGTGGGCAAATTTTTGGATTTATTTTTGTGTGTGTTTATGGAGCACATAATTAAATATTTGGTTAGACAAGTTGATTTGTTATTGATTTAATAAAGACGAACTGAAATTTATGATGCATGTTTTGTTTTTTTTGGTTATTGAAATGTGGATATATCTAAATGCAGATAGAAATTCAAACTTAGATGAATTAATATTAAAGCAAACTGTTGTTAAAAGAATGAAATTTTCTAGAAAATTTGACTAACTTTCATCGCCAGCAATAAAGTAAATAAGCTGAGCTCAGGGATTAGTTTCGACATGAATTGCAATTCCCATAAGAGTAACGGTTGCGGTAAATTACGAAACGAGTGATTCGTTTAAATGATATATTTAAGTGCTTTTTTGTTTCGGTTTTTGAAATATAAGAAAAATTGTGTGCAATTCTGAAAACTTCTTAGTCGGAGACATTTTATTACGCATCCATTAATAACAAGA
Source organism: Lordiphosa magnipectinata (assembly GCA_037044535.1). Classification (NCBI taxonomy): domain Eukaryota; kingdom Metazoa; phylum Arthropoda; class Insecta; order Diptera; family Drosophilidae; genus Lordiphosa; species Lordiphosa magnipectinata. The sequence goes on along the minus strand of JBAMBO010000220.1, from coordinate 23,386 downwards.
AAGAAAGTCGGTTAAGCGCGACTATAACATACTCAGTACCCTCAAAGTTTGAATATATCTGATAATGTGGTAAAAAGCCATACAGATTGTGAAGTACTGCCCAGCGCCGTTGCGGCCAGTGTTACCCATAATAATTGTTTCCGATCTTTAACATTTCTTCGGCAAATCGATAAATAATACTGATTACTAAATATGAGGAGAAGGTACGAACCACCTATCTACAAAACTATGGGAGATATGCCGTTTTTTCCAAATTGCAGAGGCGGGAGGGGGCGTGGTTAAAATTAAAAACAAACTTGATCTGCCTGCAAGTATAAGAAGTTTATGTTTCATACATGTCAAACATCTATCTCTTACCATCTCTGAGATCACATCGTGGTCGACTCGGCTGTTGATGCTGATCAAGAATATTTTGAATAATTCTTCTGGCTGTTACATACTTTTGCACAAACTTAATATTCCATGACTTTGGCAAGCGTTCGGTTTGAATTGGCGAGTATGTTCGGCCCCCAGGGGCTATATCTGGAGAACTCTGGAGTGAAGTTTCTTGTTGGCACAATGAAGTATCACTTCGTTACTCAAAAACGGAAAGGCGTTTCAAATTGTGCTTCTATGTTAAATCTTAATTGATTCCATTAAGTTTGACTCGTGAAGTTTAAGCTCAACCTAATAAAAACAAGTTAGAAAGTCGGTCAAGCCCGACTATAACATACTCTGTACCCTTAATATCGCAGCTCTCATGTGTTTACGAGTTATTCGCGCTATACGCTCATCTCTAAGTTCTCTCTCTCTCTCTCTTCCAAAGATTGTGTTTATTTGAATACAGCGGCGGTTGGTAAGAAGGGTGGGGTGGGGAGCGGCCAGTTAACTTATTTTGCTCATAGCTTGATTATCGTTCATCCAAACTGTATCATTCCTTAAGAAAATCAATAAATAATTTTGATTACTAGATATCTTTAGAAGATACGAACAATCTATCATCAAAACTGTGGGAGATATGACGCTTTTGCAAATAGCGGGGTCGGGAGAGGGCGGGGCTAAAATTGAAAATTAACTTGATCTGAATGCAAGTATAACAATGCGTATCAAACCTCTATCTCTTACCATCTCTGAGATCTCTTCGTTCATACGGTCGGACGGACAGACAGACGGACATGGCTATATCGACTCGGCTGCTGACGCTGATCAAGAATATATATACTTTATATGGTCGGAAATGATTCCTTCTCCTACTCTGTGTACTTTTGGTACAGAGTATAGAAAACGACCTACAAATCAACCCTGCATCGATTCTATCGGAATAAGGCAAATGATTACTATCGGAAAACATCATAGTCAGCTAAACCAAGATGCTTTCGCTGCATTTAGTGGAGCTGGGGAAAAATTTAATGTTCGCCAACATCGAAATTTCCGATATTTAGAAAAAATCGCTATATTAAAAAGAACACAGTGGTAGAAATACCATTGAAACAGCTGTACGGTAAACTAACCTCCTTTGTGGAGTGGTGTGTCCCTGTTTTAAAGTTATGAACAAACATAACGAGACCTAGAGCCGGCAAAAACTTGAAGGTTTGATTATCATAAAGGTCGTTAAAACATACATACACACAGTGCGACACTTAAAATAGCGTGGGAAGGCTACATTCTTAGGCAATTGCTTGTACAAAGATACCCATTGCCCGCGAACTAAGGTTTCGATGATGAATTTAAAAACGCGGTTCAGCTTAGCTTATGGCCTGTATGGTTCCGATAGTGGGTGCTGTCTATCGCGGTTTTTTGATGCATGTTACAATCTTTTAAGGACACATTTTATTGGTTAGTATCTCAATATATTTAAAATCTTAATAAATTCTATCGAATGGTTTTCCATTAAGTTAAGTTTTCTAAGTTGGATCTCTATGGGCAGGGTACTAACCTCTTGTTGTGCCTCCCTTCATCTTTGGAGAATTTTCCAACATTTTAGCTCTTATCTTTTTATACCCTTGTGGGTATATTAAAATTGTGCAGAAGTTTGTAACGCATAGAAGGAAGCATCTCCGACCACATAAAGTATGTATATTCTTGATCAACATGACGAGCTGAGTTGATATATCCATGTCCGTCTGTCCGTCTGTTTCTGTGCTATCTCCTCCGTCAGTTTAAAAGCTCTTAACCAAACTTTGCACAAAGCCTTTTGGTACAAATACGCTGCACATTTGTCGGAACCGGCCTGATCGCTGCCATAGGAACGATCGGTCACAAAACTAGTTTTAGTTAGAACAATTTTTTTGTTTTTAATGCAAACGCCCCCAAACCTCGCATTTTTCAGTTTTCTATGATTTTACATAATTCCACAAAGTTTGATAAAAATCGGACAACTATATAGTATAGCTGTCATACAAAATATAGTTTTGAAAAAAAGTCTTAGTAGGAAAAACTATTTTGTTTTCAATGCAATTGCTCCCAAACTCAATACTGATCAATATTATTTGCTACCACACATTTATGCCAAGTTTGATACAAATCGGATAACTATAGCATATAGCTGCCATAGGAACGATCGGTCGAAAAACTAGTTTTAGTGAGAAAAACATTTTTGTTTTCAACACGAACGCGCCCAAACATCGTATTTATAAGTTTTCTATGCTTTTACACAATTCCAACAAGTTTGATGAAAATCGGTCAACTATATAGTATAGCTGTCATACAAAAATTAGTTCAGAGAAAAAGTCTTAGTAGGAAAAACTTTTTTGTTTTCAATGGTAGCGTCTTTATACCCTCCAGTTGTGAATAATATCAGTTTCCACACAATTTTGGGGAGTTCGGTCAAAATCGGATGAACACTTCGTATAGCTGCCATATAACAAACTGGGAAGCAAATGCTCAAAGTAGTGGCGCCATCATGCTACAAGGGTATATACACTTCGGTCGAGCCGAAGTTAGCTTTCCTATATTTTTTTTTATGCAACTGAGTATCGACTACTGAGTTACAAGTTCTGAATATCGAGCACCAGGAATTGAGAACTGAATAATGAGTAGCGAGTAATGAGTATCGAATACTGATTGCCTAGTACTGAGTACCGATTATAATTATAGAGTATCAAGTATCGAGAATGGAGTATCGAGCATCAAGAATCGATTATCGAGAAGTGAAAATCGAGTTTAAGGAGTCGAGTATCGAGAATCTAGTTTCGAGAGTCGAGTATCAAGAATCGAATTTCGATTATCAAAATCCCTCTTTGCACATTTGCAGCTAAAAATGCTCTAAATATACGGTTCAATACCTCCTTTAGTTATATTTTGGTTAACTCCACCTGATATTATTCCACCAAGTGTTTAAGTGGCACAAAATTTCGTTTGTCTGCCCCACCTGCAATTGACTGGACGTTGGGCTTACATTAAATATTCCCGCATTTCCCCGCATTCAACGCTCAACTGAACACTTCACTTGGCCCTCGTCATGATTGTGCAACAATTGCGCACAACCGACCGAGAGCATTCGAAAAAGGTTCGCACTTGTTCCGGGTCAGGTCAGGCGTATTTTCCGCATCCGTTCTGCCCCTGACTTTACCTATTTTAGTTTTCCCTTTTTTTTTTTTTTTTGGGAGGGGAAGAGGTGAGTGGGAGACACGCATGTTGTGCAAGCCGGGGGGGGACGGACTGATAATGCCTTTTGGCAATTTTTCGCATTTGCTGGGCATGTCACAACCGCCGATTCGATTGTTTTGCACGGAGAGCAGGGAGACGGGCCGAAGCCGCTGACATCGCACGCTAATTGCCTTGTTGGAAACAATTTTGTGAGTGTGCGTGTGTGTCTGCCTTTAGGCGCTACAAACAGCCTCCAAGTGACCTGCGGCCCATTCCGTTGCTGGAATCAAATTTGGATTGCAGTTTTTGTGATGTTCGCCGCTGGCTTTTGTGTGTTACCGAGCAGAAAAAGCAGACTAGTATAGCAGATGCTGGGGATTTGTGGTGTGGTAAGGGGTGAGGACTGGGGTGCGTGGGAATTAGGTGTTATGTGTGTGTAGAAACCAAGGATGGATTCTTTTGAGAATGTTAGAAATAGTGAATATATCTAAGTTGGCAGGAGGTGCATGTTCGGCGCATTTTGTTGTTGTAACTTACTTCGAAGCAAGGCAATTGTTTGTGTTGTGTCTGAAAAATAACTCTTTTACCTGGAATAGTGCATTTGAGAGCAAGCAGTGCCAGTGCAGAAAATATCCAAAAATGCCTAAAAGTATGCCAACAAATGTGTGCTTTCAACAAGCAAGCAGTGCAAGCAGTTAAAATCAATTAAGAAAATCACACAATCTTCTGCTACATAAACTCCATCAGGCATCAGCATCAATCTTTGTCACCACCTCCATCTTTATGTATTTTGTTTCCACTTTGTAAGCTTCATTTTTCATATCAAAAATCAGAATTTTTTTCTTTTGTTTTGAATAATTTAGTTGGTGTTTTTTTGCATGTTTCTTTTTGCATTTACTTAAAAATGATTTTGTCCATGTAAAACGTGAAATGCAAAAATGCCAAAGCAACAGCCAAACACATGACATATAGTTGCAGTTGCATGTGGCAGCTGCCGTTGCCTGAAGCTATGGCTGGCGTTTGGCTGCGGGTGGGGGGGAGAATGTAAGCTAGAGAAATTGTCGCATAATGATGTCTACGATAAATTTTACAAATCCTTGAGCAAGTTTATGCCGCTTGTTCTGTCTTTTGCCTTTAGTTTTATTTCATTTACTTGTCGTTCGCTAGGTAGCTGGATAGAGCTGGATAGAGAGACATGGCTGTGGCAACCTTTAAAATATTTTTGCAATTTATTTACACACACACATGCACTCATATGTATATAAACCAGCTCATACACTTAACTGCGTTCACATATGCAAAATAAAGTGATTACACACACACACTCACGCACACATTGGCCCAATCCCAAGATGGAGGAGAGCTCATGCATGTTTTAATGCACTTGCCCTGCCATGGAGACAAGAAAATTTCATTTGCATTTACATACAAACAAACAAGCTCACATAAATGCATCTGTGTGTGTGTGTGTGTGTGTGCTGAGCATTATTCGATTTGTTTGTATGCTTTCGTGTCAGTAGATTTTGCAACCAAATATTTATAAATATTGTTCCATTTTATGCAAAATTAAATGATTTTTAAATGCTGAAAAAAACTTGGCCTTGGCTTAGCTTGGATTGGGTTTGCCAAAATTTAGACCAGCTATAAACACACAGCGTCGCTCCGATCTTTAATTCGCAAAATTCTAAAAATATGGCGCAAAAATAACATGTGAGAACAGTTGAAATATGATCCCACGTTGCGGATGCGTAATTTTATTTAGGAGTTTCAAGTTTCTTTTATAAGATGGCTCATATTTTCTTGTAACTTCTTTAACCATTAAATAATATACCATGGCTGACAACGATATTCAATGAATGTCTCCTCGCACAAGAGCGGGTTTGTGTACGAAATCAAATGTGAGGGCAAAGACGGAGAAAAGTGCAACGGAATCTACATAGGAACGACTAAGCGCTCTCTGGGCAAGCGACACAGCGAACATAAAAGAGATGCCCAGAAGAGCAAAACAACAACAGCTCTCGCAGAACATGTCACAACAACAAACCATACAGCTGACTTCGAACATGTTAGAATATTGGATGTGGAAACGAGATGGACCACAAGAATGACACTGAAGAGCTTGCGGATCCAAGAGAGAGTACAACAAACAAATTTCATATACGCAGCGGCACTGTCACAGAGGAGAAGTAGCGCCAAGACAAAAATTAAATAAACAAATATTGAACAGAAACTAAAAACATGGTTAGACTGACAACAAACAACAATAACAAAGTGCAATACAGGAGACAAATAGGACGACAACCAATTAGGTATTTAACATTTAAAGCAAAATTTTTATATATGTAGTGAATATGTGTATTAATGTACTCACCTGATCATATTAATAGGTACACACACATCAACTCTGACTTTAAGGTAACAGAAAACAGTTTTATTCAGTGTTTCAAACTTAAAATTTGTTCTCATTGGTTCTTAAACTATTTGTTTTTAATAAAATAAACTTAATTGTAACATAGAATATATAATATAACATAAAAGAGATCATTTTGTGTTTCAGATACGTTTTCAGTGTGATCATAATAATAGGTACACATCATGAGTTGGTAAGAAAAACAATTTTTATTTCCATTTTGTATTAGTATTTCCTAACTTAGTATCCAGTGTATCCACCTCTATTTTTGGCCACTACTGCTATTCTTTTTGGCATACTTTTAATAAGAGCCTGGCAGGTCTCTACTGGTGTCTCATACCACAGTTTTTGGACACCTTCCCATAATTTTTGTGTATTTCAAAATGAATGCTTTGCCAATTTCTTTTTTAAGTCTCCCCACAAGTTTTCATTGGGGTTAAGGTCGGGGGATTGGCTTGGCCACTTCAGAACGTCAACTTTTTGGTCCTCGAAAAATTTAGATAACAGCCTTGATGTGTGTTTAGGATAATTTTCTTGCTGAAATACCCAACGTAATGGCATATTTTCCTCAGCATACGGTACCATAACTGTTTCCAATATGGATTTGTACTCTTCAGCATTCATTTTGTTCGTAGTCTGATAAATTGGACCTACGCCGTACCAGGAGAAGCAACCCCATACCATTATATTGCCACCTCCATGTCCGTGGATGGAATTCCTTTCCATTAGGGCGTCGAACATTCCTTTCACAGTCATTCCCAAACAAATTAATCTTGGTTTCATCGCTCCATAATATGTTCTCCATTTTTTCTCCCCGGTGCATCCTACCCAGTCTTTGTGGTCCCTTGCAAAAGTTTGCCTCATGGTGATATTTTTTTTGCGCATAAGTGGGACTTTTCTGGCAATTCTTCCTGGTAGGTTGGCATCTTGTAGTCGTCTTCGGATAGTTGGAGCACTAACTGAATTCCCAATTTCGGCTGCAATAGCCTTCGATGACTTAAATGGGTCCTTTTTGCTTAAAGTTACTATGTAGTGGTCAAGGGTTTCTGTTGTTTTTTGTGGCCTTCCACGGGTTTCCTGTCTTGGGTTTCTTTCTAATGCATTTTTAACAAAATTATGAGACCTGTTCATTAAATATTTGCCTTCTTTTCTCAGACTAAGAACCAATCGAGCTTCTTCTTTAGTACAATGAGAATTTCGACCCATTTTTTTAAAACAAATAATTATTTAATTCTCCGTATGGACAGGAGCTATACTTAATTTACCTTTAGTTACCAAAAGATCACTGATTACAAAATTATTCACTTGATACTTGTGAGAAACGCAGACTGTACCTATTATTATGATCAGGCGAAATGTTTGGTGGACTCGCAATTTATAGAAAAGCTTTGATATACGGGGCAGCCCCTCTTTCAACTCTTTGTCACAGCGTGGCCAGACATTGCCAACAACAAAAAAACCAAAAATTTAAAAGTTGTCAACACTAAAAGTACGAAAAAACCATCTATAATTAAAAAATTCCGGTGTGTACCTATTAATAAGATCAGGTGTGTAAATATATTCTTGATCAGGGCGACGAGCTGAGTCGATTGAGCTTTGTCCGTCCGTCTGTCTTTCCGTCTGTCTGTCCGTCTGTCTGTCCGTCTGTCTGTCTGTCCGTCTGTTTCTACGCAAACTAGTCTCTCAGTTTTAAAGCTATCGAACTGAAATTTTGCACAGAGTCTTCTTTTTTACTACACGCTGCTAATATGTCGGAACCGACCGGATCGAATGACTATATCTTATAGCTGCCATAGGAACCATCGGTCAAAAAATGCGTCTTAGTGCGAAAAACTTTTTTGTTTTCAATGGTTAGCGGCCTTAAACTCGGCCATTATTAATATTATATGCTATCAAACAGATTTGCAAATTTTGGTCAAAATCGGATGACTATAACATATAGCTGCCATAGGACCGATCGGTCGGAAAATGGGTCTTAGTGAAAAAAACTTTTTTGTTTTCAAGTAAATCGTTCTTAAAGTCGGTGATTCTTAATATTAAACGCTTTCAAACTAATTTGAAAAAGTTGATCGACATCGGGTGACTATATCTTAAGGTTGCCATAGGACCGATCGGTCGGAAAATGTGTCTTAGTGAGAAAAACTTTTCTGTTTTAAAAATTATCTTTCTTAAACTCCGCGATTGTTAATTTGATATGTTTTCAAAAAGATTCGCGAAATTTGGTTGAAATCAGATAATTACCAGTAGGAAAATGGGCTTTAGTTAAAAAATTGTTCGATTTTTATGTAAGCGTTCTTAAACTCTGACATTTCAAAAACAGCATTTGCAAGTGGTATAAAAACTTCGGCACAGACGAAGTTAGCTTGGCCTTCTCGTCTTTACTTACTTTTACTGGGGGACTTGAACTCGAGACCTCTCACAAATGCTACAAATGCTGAACACACACGGACGGACGTCTTAGCCCACTCGGCTATTAGCCTTAAGCAAGACGTAGAGTCAAAACCATAGTTAAGAAAGTACGCAGTTGGTTGGGGCCTGGGATCAAGTCACCGCAGCATCATTTTTTCTTTTAGAAAAACTTTTTCTTAAGTTTATTTTCTTAATTATATTATTTTATTTAATTGTATTGTATTTAATTCTTAATACCCTAAATTTGTAACAAATATTTTCTAAAATCAAACGAGAAAAAAAAAATTTTGAAAAGGCAATAAAGCAAATTTAACCTAAAATTTAGAAATATATAAAGTTTTTTCTAAAAAATGCATTTTTAGGGAAACTTTTCTAAAATGTAGAAAAATTTTTCATAATTATAGAAATTTTTAGTAAATTTTAAGACGATTTCGATTCTAGGGCGACTCTCTTATATATAGAAAAATAATTTTCTGAGTGTACGGTTTCTCAAAATGCTCCTAATTGTATTTATAATTAATAAATATTATATTATATATAAATATATTTTTTTTTTATTATTGAACAAAGGAAACATCAACAAGATAATAAATTGACATAATGGGATTCAGTGCTTTCTAAACGATTCCATGCGGTGCTCTTTTGGACTCCATTTTCACTCCTGCTTCGGAGCGCTCCGGAAACACTCCTTCGAGGTGCTGCTTTGGGAGTCCCTTTTCACTCCTGCTCCGGAGTGCTCCGGAAACGCTCTTGATCTTGACTTGAGAAGTAAGCTGACATCATGCTCGTTCATCGGTGCGCAACACGCCTACCTTAAAGATCAAATACACTGAATCAGAGGGAGTTTGCGTTGGCAGCCTTTCTAGATATTGATGGAGCTTTCAACAATGTCAGGAACGAGTCAATAACGTCACTTTGGCCACGATTGGCTCACACCGGGGTGATCAACTCTAATCTCTGTGCAAGCAACATAAGAAGAAGAACAACAAGAGGTACTCCACAGGGGGGGAGTCATTTCCCCACTTCTTTGGCACTTGGTTCTCAGCGAACTTCTTCTTTCCATGAAGTACAGCGGTTGCAGGGTGACAGCATACGCTGATGACCTGGTTATAATGGTAAGGGGTAAGTTCTTATCCACAATCAGTGAACTACTGGAATCTGCTCGTGCTGTTCACAAGGAAATATAATATCCCTGAGTTCATACTCCCATCCCTTGAGGGGAACGCAGCTCATCATAGTTAAGAAAGCCAAGTATCTAGGTGTCATTCTGGACTTGAAACTCTTCTGGAAGAGAAACTCCGCGGAAAGAATGAAGAAGGCATTGGGCGCAACAAAAAGACTTTCGGTAGGAGATGGGGACTGCAAACGTATATCATTCAGTGGCCGTCAGATTTATCCTTACAAATGGAGAGCTGGTCTGGTGGAAGGCGGCTAAAACCAAATGCCATCTAAGCAACCTCCATAAGGTTCAAAGAGCGGCTTGCCTGGGTATAACAGGTTCCCTGCGATCTACCCCCCAGGTGGCCCTGGATGTAATTGTAATTCTGAACCTGGAACCTGTAGACACTTTCCTAAAGTATTCAGCAGCGGAAGCGTAGCAGCAAGAAACTTCTCAAAGCATCTACTACAGGCCACAGCAGCATCCTGCTTGAAGTAGTAACAACTGTAGAGGCAAAGGGAAGTGACTACTTTTTACCAGCTACGAAATGGATCGAAAATTTTAGAACCTGGTTTCTGGAGAGAGAGCTGTCATCAGGGAAAACGAGCTTACCATCTATATAGACGGTTTGAAGACGAAGGAGGGCACTGGAGCTGGCATATTCTCCGAACAACTAGACACACACCTTTCACTCCGTTTACCGGACTGGTGCAGCGTTTATCAGGCAAAGGTCTTTGCAATCTGGCAAGCGACCAAATTAATCTACACCCTCGACTAAACTCCTAGGAACATTTCAATTCTGGTAGACAGTCAGGCTGCCATTAGAGCTCTGTCATCAAAAGCCACAAAGAGCAACCTAGTCCGCAGCACGGTGACAGCCTTGAACCAAATCAAACAGTACTCCATTACACACCGGCAAACCTGGCACCAAGGGAGCGGACGAGTGCGCAAGGTTCAGCGCAACAAAGACCCCTGCAGGACATCATGACAGAAGTACATCAGAAATCGCACCTGACTGTCACATCTCCAGATCACTCTCGCCCAGATACTCACCTAAAAGAACTTTCTAGCTCCTACACTTTAGCAAGAACAGGATGAGAACTATGAACGGAGTCATAACGGGGCACTGCACCATATGCCATATGGCCATCAAGATGCGCGCACCCCACTATGACTTCTGTCGTAGTTGTGGGAATGCGAAGGAGATAGAACGCATCCAACACCTTCTTTGCGACTGCCCTGCACTTCTTAGGAAGCGTACCCAGCATCTGGGAAAACCATTCTTTGAAAAACTGGACAGTCTGGCAGATCTGCCCTTGAATGATCTTTAATAGACACATGCGTAGTACCTGACCGTCAGAATCCAACCAACCCCACTTATCACCCCATTTCCCTTTCCTCAATCAGGCATCACAATGCGCCATGTCTTTTGGGTGATCTTGCCTTAGCCTTAAGTTATTATGGAAACTCCGCGGAGAGAATAAAGAAGGCATTGGGCGCATATTACACCAGCAAAAAGACTTTCGGTAGGAACAGTTTATCATTCAGTGGCCGTCAGATTGCCAATTTTCTTGCATATTTGCAATTGGTTTGGGAATGTATTAACTTAGCCATCAGTTCGCAATTGAAGAAGACTTGATTTTATTTTCAAATTTAAAAAAGTTATGTTTGCATTACAATTCAACTGCTTAAAGCAGCCTTTACACTTGTCAAGAGGCTCTCTGACGATAGCAGTTCGAATATCTCGAAAAATTTCAGGTACTGATTACGATCAGTTGTGTCAGGCGTTCGAACAACACAGAATATAATAATTGTGGACAGACTGTAAAACTACAGGGAACGGTGAGTAGTTTCAAAAAAACATATAAATTTTTGTTATTCCATTCAACTTGAGGCAATCAAGGCTGCATTGACTTTAATGTCAAATGAAATTACATTTAGTTAGCTTCGAACTCATGAAATGATTTCATTGTAATTTTGTTCGTCCTCCGTTGAGGTCCTCGTTTTATTTTTCTAATTTTATACTGAATTGCCAATTTTCTTATATGCTCTGAGTAGCAAAACTTCTTTAGTCTTTAAGGCTATAAAATGTGCCTTGTTAGCTGAAAATTTTTGGATTTCGTTCAGCAAATTCTTTCAGCTTACCATTAACAAGCCCAGAATTCGTTTCTCATTGGGGCGTATAAACATGTTATAAGAATATGAGTTATACAAACGAAAAGCAATAATGATTACACAGGCAAAATAAACTGTGTAATGATCTCGCGAATAACACTTCCTCAAACTTGGTTTTCCTCGGGGATCCCTAAAATCTGAAGTTATGGGCCAAAAACCGTTTAATGTTCATTTTGCTCACTTAACTTGAGCTAACTCTTAAAAGGACCTTCTGTTTTTGTTTAACAAAGCTAATTCTGATAGCGACGAAAAGATGCTAACATATTATATTCCATGGATTTAGAGGAGAAACCCGCAGAAGTCCTAGTATTTTCATCTTTTTTTTTGGTGGAAATTTATACTTTAACCAACACTGGTTAAACAACATTACTCCACCTTATTTATGTGTATTTTTTTAAAATGTCGAAAATATCGCGCACAAAATATCTATCTAAATGATACTTGATCAATAAAGAGAAAAAATGATTGACATATATAATAATTAATAATAATTAATTCAAATCAGAGCTCCCAAAAAGTGCTCCCTTTTCACAGGCTGTCAGAAAAAATAGTCATTCTCAGACACTATGAAAAAGTGAAACGAAATGACGTCTCACCTCTGACTTTTCACAGCGTGCTCTTTGCTCAATCAATGAGTTATTTTTCCGGTTGCTTTGTTCATCTGTTCTTGAGACACTTTCCTGGGCAGAATTTGTCGAAAGTGTCTTCTAGGCAAGTGTGTGTGCCCCAGTATAAACTGTAAGTTTGTGCTTCCGTAGAAGGCAAAACAATGCGATAACATTGACGCAGTTGATTGTTGACTATAAGGTCCTCAAATTAATAATGAAGTGAGTTTTTGTTTAAAAATGTGACGACTTTTAATGAATCGCTATGCAGCTTATGTGGGATAAAGTTATCGGGCCACTATATTACAAAATTGAGGCGGCATTTGACGGCTAAACAGCTGCAAGTACTCGGTAATGAGGTCAACGAGAACACCGGTGTGCAAAAAATGCTAAGAAAAGGAAAATAGCCTACGAGGCCAATGAGACAATAATTGCGTCTATCATGAAAATTGTTATTACTGACAGCCGACCATTTTTACTGTTAGACTGCAAAGTTTTTCGCGAAATTTTAAACCCAATATAAAATGCCCCGGTCGGGCGTGGCGTACCAGTAGTATGTGTGGCTACTGTACGGGAGGTTGTGGGTTCGATCCCGCCTTGGACCATCCATCTAATAGAAAAAGGCTTTTACACACCCGATCACCTTCACCAGCTACTGGCGCCAGCTGTGAAGTAACCAGCCATGAAAAATCAAAAAATTCTCAAACTATTGCCGTTCGGATTCGGCTTTAAACTGTAGGTCCCTTTCTCTTGTGCGAAAAATTATAAGCACACACGTCAAGAGATTGAGATAAGCTTGGCCCAAATCAAACAGTACTCCATTACACACCGGCAAACCAGGCACCAAGAGAGCGGACGAGTGCGCAAGGTTCAGCGCAACAAAGACCCCTGCAGGACATCATGACAGAAGTACATCAGAAATCGCACCTGACTGTCACACCTCCCGATCACGTAGCCCTCAGATACTCAAAAACTTTCTAGCTCCTAAACTTTAGCAAGAACAGGATGAGAACTATGAACGGAGTCATAACGGGGCACTGCACCATTGATCACATGGCCATCAGGATGCGCGCACCCCACTATGATTTCTGTCGTAGTTGTGGGAATGCGAAGGAGATAGAAAGCATCCAACACCTTCTTTGCGACTGCCCTGCACTTCTTAGGAAGCGTACCCAGCATCTGGGAAAATCATTCTTTGAAAAACTGGGCAGTCTGACAGATCTGCCCTTGAATGATCTTTAACAGACACATGCGTAGTACCTGACCGTCAGAACCCAACCAACCCCACTTATCACCCCATTTCCCTTTCCTCAATCAGGCATCACAATGGGTCATAAGTCTTCTGGGTGATCTCGCCTTAGCCTTAAGTAATATCCAATTGGTTTGGGAATGTATTAACTTAGCCATCAGTTCGCAATTGAAGAAGACATGATTTTATTTTCAAATTTAAAAAAGTTCTTTTTGCATTACAATTAAACTGCTTAAAGCAGCCTTTACACTTGTCAAGAGACTCTCTGACGATAGCAGATCGAATATTTCGAAAAATTTCAGGGACTGATTACGATCAGTTGTGTCAGGCGTTCGAACAACACAGAATATAATGATTGTGGTCAGACTGTAAAACTACAGGGAACGGTGAGTAGTTTCAAAAAAATACATATAAACTTTTGTTATTCCATTCAACTTGAGGCAATCAAGGCTGCATTGACTTTAATGTCAAGTGAAATTACATTTAGTTAGCTTCGAACTCATGAAATGATTTCATTTTAATTTTGTTCGTCCTCCGTTGAGGTCCTCGTTTTGTTTTTCTTATTTTATACTGAATTGCCAATTTTCTTATATGCTCGGAGTAGCAAAACTTCTTTAGCCTTTAAGGCTATAAAATGTGCCTTGTTAGCTGAAAATTTTTGGATTTCGTTCAGCAAATTCTTTCAGCTTACCATTAACAAGCCCAGAATTCGTTTCTCATTGGGGCGTATAAATATGTTATAAGAAGAGTATGAGTTATACAAACGAAAAGCAATTATGATTACACAGGCAAAATAAACTGTGTAATGATCTTGCGTACGATATAGAGCAGGTCACGTATAACACTTCATCAAACTTGGTTTTCCTCGGGGATCCTTAAAATCTGAAGCTATGGTCCAAAAACCGTTTATTGTTCATTTTGCTCACTTAACTTGAGTTAACTCTTGAATTGAACATCTGTTCTAATTCTGATAGCGACTAAAAGATGCTAATCATATTATGTTCCATTGGTTTAGAGGAGAAACCTGCTGAAAAGCGGGTTACAGATCTAGTATTTTCATCGTTTTTTTTTTGGTGGAAATTTATACTTTAACCAACACTGGTTAATCAACATTACTCCACCTTATTTATGTGTGTTTTTTTAAAATGTCTTAAATATCGACCACAAAATATCTATCTAAATGATACTTGATCAATAAAGAGAAAAATTGATCGATATATTTAATAATAATTAATTTAAATCAGAGCTCCCAAAAAGTGCTCTCTTTTCACAGGGCTGTCAGAAAAAATACAGTCATTTTCAGACACTATGAAAAAGTGAAACGAAATGACATCTCGCCTCTGAATTTTTACAGCGTGCTCTTTGCTCAATCAATAAGTTATTTTTCCGGTTGCTTTGTTCATCTGTTTCTATGAGACACTTTCCTGGGCAGAATTTGTCGAAAGTGTCTTCTAAGCATGTGTGTGTGCCCCAGTATAAACTGTAAGTTTGTGCTTCCGTAGAAGGCAAAACAATGCGATAACATTGACGCAGTTGATTGTTGACTATAAGGTCCTCAAATTAATAATGAAGTGAGTTTTTGTTTAAAAATGTGACGACTTTTAATGAATCGCTATGCAGCTTATGTGGGATAAAGTTATCGGACCACTATATTACAAAATTGAGGCGGCATTTGACGGCTAAACAGCTGCAAGTACTCGGTAATGAGGTCAACGAGAACACCGGTGTGCAAAAAATGCTAAGAAAAGGAAAATAGCCTACGAGGCCAATGAAGAGACAATAATTGCGTCTATCATGAAAATTGTTATTACTGACAGCAGACCATTTTTACTGTTAGACTGCAAAGTGTTTCGCGAAATTTTAAACCCAATATATAATGCCCCGGTCGGGCGGGTGCGTACCAGTAGTATATGTGGCTGCTGGTGCAGGAGGTTGTGGCCGTCCATCTAATAGAAAGTTTTTCTCTTTAGAAAAAAGCTTTTACACACCCGATCACCTTCACCAGCTACTGGCGCCAGCTGTGAAGTAACTAGCCATAATAAAGCAAAATTCTCTAACTATTGCCGTTCGGATTCGGCGTTAAACTGTAGGTCCCTTTCCTTGTGCAAAGAATTATAAGCACACACGTCAAGAGATTGAGAGAAGCTTGTCCCTGGCCCTCCTGGAGGTGCTGTTTGAGCCAATTTTACTTTTACTTATATAATGCCCCTCAAGTGGCTCCAATAACCTCGAGAAATATTATGGATCATTTACGAGTGGAAGAGCTGTCCATAAAAGAGGTTATAAAGGTTATGTTTAAACGCAAGCTAATATTACTTAAAACCAGGGATCGTAACGATTATAATTTTTAAAATTTAAATTACTTTTAAGAATTATGTACTTTTTGTCCTCCCAATACTTCATAATGTTCTCACTTATTTCAATTGGATTGGTAGAGTATGCGCTTATTTCGGTTATTGCTAGTTTGTTCCGTTTATTCATTCTTTAAAAAGTCCTTCACTGCTAGTTGAAGGGAATGAGCGGCACACTTGATCGAAGCTATTGAGTGAATGAGTACATCCTTCAAAAGTTCCTCTTCATCAACGTCTTCACTCACTGCGGTGTCGGGGTCATGGATCAAGAATTTCACAGCTTTAATAATGTTTTTCCCATTATCCGATGTTATGGAGTAAATTTGCTGCTTCTAAATTGAAAACTCTTCTAATATATTTTCTATTTCCGTACTTAAGTTCATTCCAGAATGTTTTTTATGCAGCTCAATTATTCCCAGTGTCTTAATTTCAATGCGTTGCTTACGATAATACTGGACATTAACGCCCAAAATGCCTCTTCCATGTCTCGAAGCGAGATCAATTTTTAAGGATATAACTTTGTTCTTCAATAATTTGAAAAGATTTCCCTTCACCAAGTCATATTTTTCTGTTGCATAACATTGCAAAATTTGCTCCATCAACTTCTTGAAGGGCGCCGAGTCCAGGAGGGTGAATGGCATCTTCTCTTCAGTGACAAATTGCACACAAATATCTTTTACTTCAACTTGCGTAAAAGGCACTCCAAAGTTTGGTTTCTTCACTTTAAAAGAACGGTCACAAAGTTTCAGGGTTCGTAAAATGCTCAAAAGATTTTTTTCTGCCAACTATATATATTCTTGAACAGGGCGACGAGCTGAGTCGATTGAGCTTTGTCCGTCCGTCTGTCTGTCTGTCCGTCTGTCTGTCCGTCTGTCTGTCCGTCTGTCTGTCCGTCTGTCTGTCCGTCTGTCTGTCCGTCTGTCTGTCCGTCTGTCTGTCCGTCTGTCTGTCTGTCCGTCTGTTTCTACGCAAACTAGTCTCTCAGTTTTGAAGCTATCGAGCTGAAATTATGCACAGAGTCTTCTTTTTACTGCACGCTGCTTATAAGTCGGAACCGACCGGATCGGATGACTATATCTTATAGCTGCCATAGAAACCATCGGTCCAAAAATGGGTCTTAGTGAGAAAAACTAATTTGTTTTCAATGCTAGCGTCATAAAACTCTGCCATAATTAATATTATATGTTTTCAAACAGATTTGCAAATTTTGGTCAAAATCGGATGACTATATCTTATAGCTGCCATAGGACCGATCGGTCGGAAAATGGGTCTTAGTGAAAAAAAACTTTTTTGTTTTCAAGTAAATCGTTCTTGAGGTCGGTGATTATTAATATTAAACGTTTTCAAACTAATTTGAAAAAGTTGATCGACATCGGGTGACTATATCTTATGGTTGCCATAGGACCGATCGGTTGGAAAATGTGTCTTAGTGAGAAAAACTTTTCTGTTTTAAATTTTATCTTTCTTCAACTCCGCGATTGTTAATTTGATATGTTTTCAAAAAGATTCGCGAAATTTGGTCGAAATCAGATGTTTATCTGTCGGAAAATGGGTTTTAGTTAACAATTTTTTAGATTTTTATATAAGCGTTCTTAAACTCTGTCATTTCAAAAACAGCATTTGCAAGGGTATAAAAACTTCGGCACAGACGAAGTTAGCTTGGCTTTCTCGTTTTTTCATTTCATTTGTATTGGCGTGTACGTGACACGCGCGGCGGCCACAAGCCACAGGCCGAGTATGTCACAAACGGGGGTGGATATGCACACACTCTTTGCTAGGGTCAAAGAAATGTGAGATCGGCGATATTCGCAATGACCTGCTTCCAATCAATGAGCTGCCTGGAGCTGCGATAAGCAGCTGTCACCGCAAATATCAGCAATGGTGTCGACAAGGAATATCCCTTTGTATGAAGGCAATAAAAAATTTGCAGTCCGTGGTTTTTGCATTCATTTTTTTGCACATTGCAGAATTTTGTTTTTCATTCAAGCCAATCGCAGACTGCACCGCATTGCTTCAAGCAGAAGATATGGTAATGGGTGACTTTTACCGCGAATGGCTGGTTTGCGAAGCCCAGCTTTCCCATCTGGAACATGAGTACCAACTGGCTGAGAAGTTGCATTCGGCCTTGGATTCAAGGAAGTCCATTCTTATGGAAAATGATGTTTTTCTTGCAGCCATATATCTGGACCCTCGATTCACCTTTAAAGGCTCAACCATTTTAAGCGAGGCTAAAAAGCAAATCGCTACGGTATATGTTAAAGCGTCAATAGTTTCCACAATTTATGTGTTCTAATCAATCATTTTATTTCAGAAAAAATTGCTTTCCACATACGAGTATATAAAAAAAATTGAAGGCAGCACTTCAGCCAAAAATAGATATAGTATTCTAAACGAGAAGGCCAAGCTAACTTCGTCTGTGCCGAAGTTTTTATACCCTTGCAAATGCAAATGTCACAGTTTAAGAACGCTTACATAAAAATCAAAAAATTTTGTAACTAAAACCTATTTTCCGACAGATAAACGTCTGAAAAAAGTTTTTCTCACTAAGACTCAATTTCCGACCGATCGGCCCTATGGCAGCCTTAAGATATAGTCATCCGATTTCGGCCCAATTTTGCGAATCTATTTGAAAGCATATAAAATAAGCCATCAGCGAGTTTAAGGACGCTAACAAAACTAAAAAAAAAATTTTTTACCAAGACTCATGTTCGACCGATCGGTCCTATTGCAACCATAAGATATAGTCACCCGATGTCGATCAACTTTTTCAAATTAGTTTGAAAACGTTTAATATTAATAATCACCGACCTCAAGAACGATTTACTTGAAAACAAAAAAGTTTTTTTTCACTAAGACCCATTTTCCGACCGATCGGTCCTATGGCAGCTATAAGATATAGTCATCCGATTTTGACCAAAATTTTCAAATCTGTTTGAAAGTATATTATATTATTAATGACCGAGTTTAATCACGTTAACATTGGAAACAAAAAAGTTTTTCTCACTAAAACCCATTTTTCGACCTATGGTTCCTATGGCAGCTATAAGATATAGTGATCTGATTTTGACCAAAACTTGCAAATCTGTTTGAAACTATATAATATTAGTAATGACCGAGTTTAATCACGTTAACATCGAAAACAAAAAAGTTTTTCTCACTAAAACCCATTTTTCGACCGATGGTTCATATGGCACCTATAAGATATAGTGATCCGATCCGGTCGGTGCCGACATATTAGCAGAGTGCAGTAAATAGAAGACTCTGGGCAAAATTTCAGCTCGATAGCTTTAAAACTGAGAGACTAGTTTGCGTAGAAACAGACGGACAGACAGACGGACAGACAGACAGACGGACGGACAAAGCTCAATGAACTCAGCTCGTCCCCCTGATCAAGAATATATATAATTTATGGGGTCGGAAATGAATATTTCTATGCGTTGCAAACTTCTGGGCAAAATTATAATACCGTTTGCAAGGGTATAAAAATGATCATATGCTATGTGCGCCAGTTGGTATGAGCTCAGTGGAAAGCAAAATTTTTAATTTGCAGTACGGAGATAAACTGGAAATCGAAGACAATATAACACTGTACTGGAAGTCGCTTAATTATCGAGAACCAATGTTAGGGAAAATAGCGGAAATCGCACTGGCTGTGCCAGCAACCCAAGTGTCTGTGGAGAGGGCATTTAGTGCATTGCCATATGTATTTACAAGGCTACGAACTAGACTGAATCCAGATACTCTAGAAAATATTTTAATTGTTAAGCTTAATGAAAAAGTATTAAACTCTATTAATTACGAATAAAATTTATAAGTAGTTATTTGAAACATGTGTTAAATATAATCTCATGAAGATACCAGGTTTGGGTAAGTTCATGGCACAAAATAGAATAACAATTTGTTCGGCGTCACTAGAAAATACATCAGGTCAATATAAAATACGCCTCCCGAAATACGCATAAGTACCTGTAGAATATGGATTTGTCCCTTTTTAAAAAGGGTTAACTTTTACCTATTTGGACTCACAGCCCATTGATGATTAGCAGGTCGTTGCAAAAACAACGGACTGCAAATTTTTTATTGCCTTCATACAAAGGGATATTCCTTGTCGACACCATTGCTGATATTTGCGGTGACAGCTGCTTATCGCAGCTCCAGGCAGCTCATTGATTGGAAGCAGGTCATTGCGAATATCGCCGATCTCACATTTCTTTGGCCCTAGCAAAGAGTGTGTGCATATCCACCCCCGTTTGTGACATACTCGGCCTGTGGCTTGTGGCCACCGCGCGTCTCACGTACACGCCAATACAAATGAAATGAAAAAAAATTTTGTGAAAAAAATTTTGTGGCATTGTTTTTTACAGAAGTTAGCAAAAATTATTTACACGCGTGTTAGTAACACGAGTGAAAAAAATTTTCGTGTTAATAACACGAAATTTTTTACACACTGAATTTTTTCTTTGTGTTAATATTTGGCGTGTAAAAAATAAATGTGTGTTATTTTACGAACCCTGCAAAGCTTACACTTAGAAATCTATTTTTCCTAGTCTAAACTAAAAAAATTTCGAACAACTAAGTCCCGACTACGATCCATCGCGATCTACACTCTAATGAAATGAGAATGCTTAGACGAAATGAACGAAATATTGGAAGTCTCCCTATTTGATAGTCAATTTCGAACTAAATTAATCAGACTTCAATCAGCCTATAGGTGCACTCACTTTGACATGTCATTTCCACAGTCAGCAACAGCCCACAAAGTTAAACCGAAAAAAACTTCGGGTTTCGCGTAAACGTATGAATTGCCCATTTTACTATTATGCCCTAGAAATTGGGGAAAGAGTCTTATTTTCTACATTTTTGTTTATACTATAAATGGATATTCGATATATATTTAGTAATCAACATTATTATACCCTTGTTTATTATTTAATTAAGGATATTAAATATTGATCCTTCAAGGACATAATATATATCAATGCAAAGGTATTGAAACACAGATCATCGATATATGCCTACTTTTGTAATGCACCGCTTAGTTTAAAAGATATTCAAAATCAATTTTTATTTTCAATATTTAAATAAAAGTTAACGCTGTTTTTGGGTTGGATTCAGAAATGGGGTGTCCACAACAGTATCTAGGACACTTATTTG
The DNA here is from genome assembly GCA_037044535.1 of Lordiphosa magnipectinata. Taxonomy (NCBI): domain Eukaryota; kingdom Metazoa; phylum Arthropoda; class Insecta; order Diptera; family Drosophilidae; genus Lordiphosa; species Lordiphosa magnipectinata. The sequence goes on along the minus strand of JBAMBO010000220.1, from coordinate 2,307 downwards.
GTTCTGATTTTTTTAAAGCCCATAACTCTTATTTGCGATCCCTGCTTAAAACTGATGTGGGGAACTGGGGAAACTGGGGAAATCAGTCCAAGGAATTAATTTGCAATTAATTAATTCGACGTTGTTAAGGACTGAGATTGTCGTTAAAACTCTTGGGATGATCCAGCTGTTTGAGTCGCTTACTGAACTGTACATAAAAAATAAATCATGGAGATTATCCAGTAGCATGCCATCGAGCTGAATCAGAATTTTAGGTAAACGGCTAATCACAGTTAATTTGCTGTACTACCTATGTAATGCTTAAAAATAAACGTATAAATGATTAGACATCGAATTTTGTATATTTTCAAACGGATTTTAATCCTAGTAGGCCAAGGTGAGTGTGTAACACAACAACAAAAACACACTTTGCTCGCATGAATGAATAAACATAGATTGCGACATCCCGCGCACAAAAGTGGTCATCTACTGCGCAGGCACCGCTGACGTCACGGTTCGCGTGCTGCTATTGGTTGAAAATAGAGAGCAGCGCCATTTAAAAAAGAGAGCAAAGCTTGTGACAGTGGGACCAATTTTATAAATTTGCTATTATTGTTTAATAGTATTTAGCTTGTGAATTATCTCATTAAATTCATAAATATTTTTATTTAATCTCAATATAGCAACATATAACTAAATTAAACGCACATTACACATTTTATATCTTTATTTAATAACAAATTACTTACATTTTTGTTTGTTATTTTGCCTGCAGCCGACCACAGTGCACCTCATTTTATCTAACTGTGTTTTTTTTACAGGGTTGTCGAAACTCTCGAATATCACACGTTTTGTATGTCAATTGTATGGCCTTAATTTATATAAAAAAAACGTTATATGGTGGCAACTCTTCGAAAAGCACCGCTGACGTTTTATAACGGGAAAACATGCGCATGTCGCAATCTAAGTTTATTCATTCATGCTTTGCTCGGACACTTGGCTCGATTTGCTCAGTTGCTTATGCTCAGCTGCAGACAGCTGACAAAATGATCCCCTTCAAACTGTTATAGTAAAACAGTTTCGTGTGTTCCCTCGTCGATAACTAAAAAACAGAAAACACGAGAAAAGCAAAATCTAGTGTTCTGTTGAGAGAGTGAGCGAGTCTGTTAAATTTTTCCTTGTCATTACTAGATTACTTATATCGACACTTGAAATTGGTCTTTTGTAGTTGGGACTAGCTTTCATATATTGTAGTATTAGCAAAAAAAAAACTAATTCAAACCTGAACGAAGAGTAAACAAGATGGCAAGCTATAATCTGAGCCGAAGTTTTAAGAGAATCAATAAGAATAGAGGCTGACACCGACTCATTTCGCGTTCTCCAAGTCCCTCAAAGCGGGCCAGCTTTAACCTCTCGAACCTGAACTCTATAGCATTACTTAAGTCAATATTTTAAGTACTTTCACAAAATTTTTTTTCATTTCATTTGTATTGGCGTGTACGTGAGACGCGCGGTGGCCACAAGCCACAGGCCGAGTATGTCACAAACGGGGGTGGATATGCACACACTCTTTGCTAGGGCCAAAGAAATGTGAGATCGGCGATATTCGCAATGACCTGCTTCCAATCAATGAGCTGCCTGGAGCTGCGATAAGCAGCTGTCACCGCAAATATCAGCAATGGTGTCGACAAGGAATATCCCTTTGTATGAAGGCAATAAAAAATTTGCAGTCCGTTGCTGTTTGCAACGATCCTGCTGATTACATCAATGGGCTGTGAGTCCAAATAGGTAAAAGTTCACCCTTTTTAAAAAGGGACAAATCCATAACCTACAGGTACTTATGCGTATTTCGGGGAGGCGTATGTTTATATTGACCTGATGTATTTTCTAGTGACGCCGAACAAATTGTTATTCTATTTTGTGCCATGAACTTACCCAAACCTGGTATCTTCATGAGATTATATTTAACACATGTTTCAAATAACTACTTATAAATTTTATTCGTAATTAATAGAGTTTAATACTTTTTCATTAAGCTTAACAATTAAAATATTTTCTAGAGTATCTGGATTCAGTCTAGTTCGTAGCCTTGTAAATACATATGGCAATGCACTAAATGCCCTCTCCACAGACACTTGGGTTGCTGGCACAGCCAGTGCGATTTCCGCTATTCTCCCCTAACATTGGTTCTCGATAATTAAGCGACTTCCAGTACAGTGTTGTGTATTTGTCTTCGATTTTTCGCAGCTTATACTCCGTACTGCAAATTAAAAATTTTGCTTTCCACTGAGCTCATACCAACTGGCGCACATAGCATATGATCATTTT